>VXBR01004639.1:4184650-4327787 GCA_013400215.1 Cisticola juncidis | reverse complement strand
AACAATTACAGAAACCCCTAAATTTTCCAGAGAGAGAGAGATTTATGCCTTCCTAATCAACAGAAACCACCACTTCAAGCCGGACCTAGACTTAAAGGCACTCCGGGAGATTAGCAGAGGGTTTTTGACAAGGACCAGATAACTTGTTTTGTTTTAAATAAAATATGCATAATCATGAAGTGACTCTGCTTAAGAGGAAAATTCTACTATAACATGGTCCTTCTCCTAGCTGACTTTTGTCTAGGGAAGGGGGCCTAGCCCAGGCTGTACTCTTTGCTATTATTGTCTCAGTAATTGTCCTAACTCTAAATTGTTTAACCTTTATTATTAGGTTTGTATTACTATTTTTTATATAACCATTTTTTATTATTAATTTTTCATAAATTTCAAAAGCGAGTGATTGGCATTTATTACACTGCCCAGCCCAGAGCAGAGGGGACAATCCCCTCCCTTGCCCCGTTGGCCATGCTGTCCCTGATGCCTCCAGGACAGGGTTGGCCCTCCTGGCTGCCAGGGCACTGCTGCTCATGTTCAGCTTGCCATCAACCATGAGGTCCAGTTCCCTTTGCATGGTGCTGCTTTCCAGCCCCTCATTCCCAATCTCTCCATACATCCAGGGTAGCCCCATCTCAGTTGCAGAATCTGTCTTGTTGAATTTCATATGGCTGGTGATTGCCCAGCCCTTTAATTTCTTCATGTCTTTCTCCAGGGCCTCCCTGCCTTTGAGGGAATCATCTGGTAGCTCACTGGCTGCTCCCAGCTAATCTTGGTAAGAAGTCAGAAACAACTCAGAAGAGCAATTCAGCCCCCAGACCTTGCAGGTCTGTCTCCAGGTGGGATATATGACCCTTTGGAGATGTCTGTATGAATTCAGAAAACTAGATAGTAGGGAAGGTAGGACACATTCTGGGATTGTTAATGTTCTTCCTTCCTTCACCTCTGTTAAAGAAATGCAGCTGGGGCATGAGTTTTCCAAGTGATCCTTGATGGGTTGTTCCACACTTTCTGAATCACATATAAAATTGTTATTTTGATGCTAAAAAAAAATAAAGACTTGAGATTGGCCTAGTCATAAACATGTTTCTTTGATGAAACACAATTTTACAATGAGATGAGATTTTGAATCTTGATTTAAAATGAAGGCTGGAGACATGCTTTTTTTCAATAGTATTTCTAATGTAGGGAAACGCTGCAATGATTTTACTTTTAAGAAATAAATATTAACAGTGGTTGCATAGATATTTTCTTTGGCATTTTTTAATTTTTTTCCAATTTCACCCCTCTCCTGGTATATCTCGATCCTTTGGGCCTTCAGCTAATCCACAGGATCAATTTTTCATTCCTTGAACTTGAGATGGAAATTGTCCTCTGTTATCAACATACCACCACCTCTGAAAGAACTTCTAGTTTGTAAATCCTTATTTTCCATGGTAGTATCTCACAGGCATCACCCATTTAATGTACCCTAGTTCAGGTAAATGTATCCATTTACCCTAGTTCAGATGTGTTACTCTAAAAAGAGTAAATGAATATGGTTTTGGACTAAAGTGAGAGAAAGAACACAAACAACTAAGTTTTTAAGCACAAACACATATTGAAGACCATTGTAAGAAGTCATTTGGTCTCAGTGCACGAGCAAACACTTCACACTTCAGAACTTGAGTTATGTCCAGGTATTGCCTGCCTGTCATTAACTTGAGCATTCAGGCATCTTGGCACCACACTTTGCCCCACTGTGGGCATGTGCTTGTAGCACATTTAAAGTATATTGCTGTAAACCAGAGCTGCAAATTTCAGTCTTGTTTAGGGCATGTGTACGGACACATGCTCAGGACATGTGGCAGTCAAGAGCAGTTCACTGCTCTCTGTGGAGGTGCCAGTCATGAAAATCTAACAGCTTAACTTCGGTTATCTAACATAACTTTGAATTATATAGACAAAGACTCTGTTCAATTATGGGGTTCTTTAAGCCTCTGGATATTTGTCTTTGCAAAGAAGAGTTCTGTATGTGCAGCAGGTGGAGTAGGAGGGAGGTATGGAAGAAGTTCTCTCTGCTTAAAAATAAAAAGCCATAAATCTCCGGACCAGTTTAAGCTGTAGGTTTTACTTTCATTGCTGGTATGACTGCAATTTCTATTCAAACACTTTAATTTCTGCAGAGTTATTTCTTAGACTTAGTGCAGTTTTCTCTCCCTTAAAAGCCTATGTAGCAATTTCTCTAAACATTTTGAGTACCAAAGGAGTTTTTGAATATCTCTGTTGTGCTTGTCCTCTTCTCAGTCCTTATTTATGTCATTTTACTTTTAAAATACAGTGACCAGACATGGAAATGTTTTGCTTGTGGTCACATTGTGCTGTTTGAAGAATTTTTTCACATTTAAAGTAGTGTGTGACATCTCTGTGTGCATACAGAAATTTTATTTTCCTGCATAAATGGCCACTAGCTACTTTGGCAGAGAGCTTTCAGCTATAGCTACTCTCATTCAGTCACTATTTTCTTGATCAATGCTTTGTGTCTTTTGCACTTTGAAAATGCATTTCTTTTTCATTATTATTTTTTCTCTTATCTTCCTACCTAGGTATATCTGAACTTTGAAATGCTGCTGCAATTTTGCTTAATAATAGAAATGAGATGTGGAAATAGCACTTTGTGACTAAATCTAGTACCTTGTCTATTTAAGTTACTCTGAACAACTCATGCATTCTGCACAGATGAAATATTTTGATGCATCTTGAAGAAAACTAGTATGTTTTCAGTGGAGAAAATCATGATCTTGTAGATATCAGAATGTGATGCCTTATGTTAAAAGAGTTGTATTTTTCCAGAAGTTATATCCCTGGACTACACATCAGAACAGAAATACAACCTAAAAAATTTACAAAATGTTTCTGTTTATGTGCACAAATTTGCCAGGAGATGTAGTCTCTGCCTCACTGCTTTTACTAAGAAGGTATGTTCATAGAACTATATTTATGTTATCAAAATAAATAGATTGTGCCTGTCTCAAATACATATGAAGGTAAAAATGGAGGAGTTGTCACTTATATAATATTTCATAAAACATTTTCCTAAACTAAAAAAGCATATACTGATCATTAAACCCCTGTCTCATCATATCTGCATATAGAACTAAAAGCCACATCAGTAGGCAGTACCATTGAAATGTGCTAAGTTTTTATCTTAGGACACCTTTAGATAGTGACAATGTTATTCTTTGTAGTGTCAACATTTGCAGCTAATATTTCAAAGAGATATGATTAAGCCTTGTCTTCTAAGACATAGAAACATCCTTTATTTAGAAATACTTTTTTTTTTTTTTTTTTTAAACCAGGTCTCTGCTCTGGTACAAACCAAACTGTCATCTCAGTACTGTAGTAAATCCCTTACACATAGCAGAAATGCACTGGGGGCTAGATCCTAAATACATTTTTGATGCTCTCTGGATTATCCTGCTGATGCTTTCTGTGATCTTCATGCACTGTAAGTGTGACTTGCACTTCTTATGGCCCCTATTCTTCATCAGTATAGCTGTAAGTTTATTTACTTTACCTTGCCTGTGAATTGCTGTTTCTTTTCAATGTTGGCTAAAAAAGAAATTATACCTGTAACCAAAGACAGCAGGGAAAAAAACAACACTGTTTGGATATCTAACACTCATCAAAGTTCCAAGTGATTTCAATAAAGCCAAAAATGCCTACAGTGTGTATTCTAGATCTAGCTTTAGGCTACCTTTGTTGTCCATGGAGCATAGACAATTCTTAGATGTTATACATGTTATAAATGTTACAGGTCTGACATATTTTAGACATCAGTCTTAGAATAAAATGAATTGCAACCTATTTTTGCCCACTTGGTATACTAGAAAAAGCTACAGCTACCTCAGGTACAGATCTCAAACATTAGTCCTACACGGAACTTGCACCATGGTGTTAGACTGTATCTATTCAAAGTAAGTCAAAGTGCTGAATTAATCCCTTGTGAACAAACTACAAAAGAACCCCTGTGCAGTCCCTGTCTCTCCCTAACATATGATACCAGTCTGTTCCTGTGCTGTACCAGTGTGCCACTGAAACAGACTGGGGGCTCAAACCATGGCCACCCTGGTGTCTGGGGTGATGCAGTGTGCAAATCTGCTTTTGGAAATGATGAGCTTTTCTGTACAATTATTAATAATCCAGTATAATTATGCACTAGATTTTGGCAATCTTCTTCTTTTTTTTTTTTTAATAACAAATTTAAGATACTTCCTCCTGGTATTCTGCTTCAGTACTCTTGCATTGTTTGCATTTTAAGCTTTGTTAGAAGGTGAAGTAAGTGTTGATAACTGACAATTTGCTACAAATACAGGCAATCTAGCTGTAAAGTGCTTAAAACTTTCATTTTGAACAGGATAAGGGTTAATTAAGTTGAGATATACCTATCAGGCATTCATTAAATAGTAGTTTACACATCACCTTGATGTGAATGTACTGATGTTGTGTATCTTTATTAACTTAATTGGCTACTCACATTCATAATTCAGATGGAGTGTGAAGCTGAAAGGATTTACTCCTGGCACTCAGCAATGCAAGGGACCAAGCTATATTACCAGTTTTTTCCCTATTGCTGAAGTTTATGCTAATATTGGCTTTCAGTAGAAGCCTAGAACATCTCCAGCTATGTCCTTTAGGCTAATACTGGACAGATGCCCCTTCCAAGGACTTTCTGTCCTTGCTGATGCCTCACATGTTCTTTTAAATAAAAAGACTGCCTTGTTGAACACTACATTTATTCTATTAGTGTGATTATTCCATCTTTCACTGAGTTTTCTTGCAATGGATACAGGGTTGTTCAGAGACTGATAAGTGGATATTAATCTGTTACAACATTCTGTAATAGTAAATTATAAATTCATCTAGAATAAATACCACTGAATAAAGCTTCAATTATTCAATTAAAATACCTAATCTTTCCACCAGCATGCTGAAAGCTTTAAGTGCAGTCTGTTCAGAGTTAGGTGGCTGCAGACTGTATGCATTGTGTATTATGTGTAAAGAACTGCAGATTCTTCTTTTGAAATGTCCTTTCTGAAAGTCACCTTGATAAAATGATGGTTTCTATTATTGTCTTTTTATATTATTTTAATAAATCCTGTAAATGGGGATGAAGACTTAGTAGCACCCTTTGCCTCAAGTGGTTTGTCTTTTTAAAGACATTTTTGCCATCATAGCACATGGACTGACTCTAGTCAGTAAGAAATAGGACAGCTCCTTTACAGTCTCTTCAGTTTAGATTAAGCTATATTGTATTTAAAAAGCATGAATCTCATCAGGTTTTAATAAGTATTTCACTCTTCCTCAGAGGTTGATGCTTTTTGTGAGGGACAGATCAAGTGGTCACAATTTTGCAAATTCTTTTAGTTTACATCTAACTATAAACCTCTTTGCAGCCTCCCAGCTCCCAAATGTTTTGAAGAGCCAGCATTGCTATTTGTCAAGTTTGTTGGTCCATAACACACACCTGTTTTTATCAGGAGCAAGGATTTATTCAAGAAAACACAGACTTCTCCTGCCTTCCTTATTCCAATAAGAAGAGTAAACACAGTTTTTCATTCTAATTCAAAACCCAGAAGACAAGCAGACAAAACAACCCTGATGCCCCTGGGGAGTGTTACTCTCCTATCTTAAGGAGGAAATCACTTGTTATTACACTATTATGAATGATGTTCTGTGAAAGATATTTGTAGATAAAGCTTGCTTGGAAGTGGAAAATTCCTGTTATTAATTGTTATTAGTATAATGAATATTTTAAATCTATTTTTCTGTTTAACTCTATTAGGTACTTAGTGTCATTCTTTTTTTTTTTTTTCTGAACATTTTTATTTGAATCAGTGCAGTGCCCTTGCAGAAGCAGCTTGCTTTTTGATGGGATGAATATGGTATCTCATATAAAACATAAGGGATTTGAAATACAAGGATTTCTAACACTGAGTTGTATTAGAAATTTTACAGTGATTTACGTTGCTGGAGATTATTCAGTGCTCTAGACAGGGCACAGCACTGAGGAAAGGGCAATTAATCAAATGCAGGAAAACTGATCCACAAAGATATTTCCTGCACTGAAGGACTTATTGTAATAACTAAAGATTATTGTGACAGTTATTATGATGGCCATGGAGAGAATTAATCTATCCAAGCTTTAGACATAAAACCACTGGTGTCTGGGCCAAGGCTCTTCACAGCCTTTCCCAATAGTCAATAAAGAGAGACAGAAACCTTCAGGAATATTTTTTTCAGGATAGTTGTCCATTGCCAGTTTGCGCCACGGAAAATGGAGAAGCTTAACCTTTACATAGCTAAAGCTGAACAAGATAAAACCCACCTCAAAACACCATTTCTACCTGTCTGAGAGCTTTCCATTTCCAGGATGCGAGACATTACCTTTTCACATTACACAGTTTGGTGAAAGGTTACTGATTTTAGGATTTGTGGGATCAAGTGAAGAACTGAGTGATAAAAAACCTCAATGCCTTCTATGATAAAACTACCTGGATAGAAGAGGGGAAAGCAGTGGATATTTTCTACCTTTATTTTTGCAATGCTTTTGACATTATCTCTCACAACATACTTATAGTCAAGCTCAGGAAGTGTGGACTGGCTGAGTGGAGTGAGATTCGTTGTGAGGTCATGGCACAGTGTCTAGTTGGAGCCCTGTCACTAGTGGTGTCCCCCAAGTTTTAGTATTTGGTCCAGTGTTGTTTGACCTTTTTGTTCATGACTTGGATGAAGGTGCAGGTGCGTCCTCAGCAGGTTCACTAATGACACAAAGCTGGGAGTGGTCCCCTGTAGTGCTGGGCAGCCCTTCAGAAAGACCTTCAGAGGTTGAGAGATGGGCAGAGAACAGAACAGTCTGAAGCTCAATGAAAGCAAATGCAGAGTCTTGTGGAAGAATAATCCCAGTACAGGTCAGGGGCTGACAAGCAGGAAAGTTGTTCTGTGGAGAAGGACGTGGGGGTCCTGGTGGATGATGAGCTGCCCATGAGCCAGCAGTGCCCTGGGGCTAAGGAGGCCAGTGGGATCCTGGGGTGCATTGGGAAGAGGTCGAGGGAGGTTCACCCCTTTCCTTTGCCCTGGTGAGGCCACTCTGGAATGCTGTGTCCAGTTCTGGGCTCCTCAATACAGGAGAGATGTGGAGCTCCTGGAGCAGGTCCAGTACAGGGCTGTGAAGATGATTATAGGACTGAAGCATCTCTCTTATGAGAAAAGGCTGATGGAGCTGGGCCTGTTCAACTCCTGATTGTGATGATAGTTTGGGACCACATTGGAATAATTTTTTAATGTATTTTACTTAAATTAAATAACAGCATACTGAAACACAGTATTTCCCCATAAATTCAGTCTGCCCTGCAGTCAAACAAATAGCTGGAGGAAGTATTAGGCCAACCAGTGTCCTAGGCAGAAGTTACATTTTCAGTGCATATATCCAGAAAATATTTAGGTATAATTATGTGATCGGTACCGTCCCTGATTTAAATTGCTTAACTGCCCCTTTAAAATGTGTGCAATGGGAACATATGGATGAAATGCTGTCTTTTCTCACCTTGAGTGATTGAAACTTTGAAGAACATTTCAGTCTCGCAGCCTGTCACTGGCTGCCATTCTGCAAAAGGGTCTCTGCTGGGCTTGGATCGCGCCACCAGCGCTTTGCAAATGAAGACATTTGGGTTCCTGTTCTTGATAGGGCAGGATAAGTGAGGTTATCTCATTTGCACTTAAGATCTAGCATCAGGAGGAATGCTTTAGCATCAGGAAGAATGACTGACATTGGCATAAGTCTTCAAGCTGTCATTTGTGGGGAGTGTTACTTATTGAAACATCTGTTCTGTTATCCACATTTACTGCAGGAGGTGTTCTACAGGGGTCTGAATTATTCTGATTTCAATAGGTATCTTATCCTCCTTGGCAATATTTTTATAGCCAGGACATATTTTCTGGCACTTTCATGCTTCCAGTGGCATATTATATAACATAAAATGCAGACATCTTGTCCTGTCCTGTTCTGCCCTGTCCTGACCCATCCTATTTGAAATATTATAGAATTAATTTTGATGACATGATTTCAGCTTGTACATTAGTTAATTTTACCCCCTTAACTAAAAACATCACAATTTCTATTTTAAATCCACTGTGCACTGGTAAAATTTTATGCCTTTTCTCCTTTCATACAAGTGATTAATACTTTTGCTTTCTACTGGTTTTGTTTTTAAGCTTCTTGCTGTATGCACAAAGTGAAAAGAATGTAATGAGTGTCATAGATAAAGTTTCAAACTGCTTCTCAGTTCATCTGTATTTGTACCAGTGTCCTAAATGAAGATCCCTTCAGAGCCAGAGAACAGGGACAAACACTGAGATTTACTGCTAGAACAACCAGCGTTAACTTTGTAAGAATTCCCAATGCCTTTATGGATCACAATTGCAGCTTTTTGGCAAAAGATAACCTCACTCTGCCTGTCAGGGTCATGGCAATGGAAACCAACATTTTAAAGGCCAGAATTCTCCATTCTAAAAAAAAAATCCACCAACAAACCTACATTTTTGGGGGCTTTTTTTTTTCAAGGAGCAGGATACTGAGCATCCTCATGGTGATATGATGGCCCTATCAAAGGATAAATAAAACAAGGTGAATATATTTCTCTATTCCTATAAAAATTATCTCAAGCAACCTGTCCTCCATCTCACCTTGCACTAAGCTTTTCTGCAGAAATTTGCACTAAAGCATTACTCCTTTTTCCCCAACAATGACTAATTTCATTGCCATAAGACATTGCCATGGGTGAGAGAGAGTGAAGAAAGACAAATCAAGGTGTTAATGAACTGGTGAGCAACATGAATACAGTTCATATTTGACTGGTTCCTCTCACCAGTGATATCTGCAAATATTTCTTGTTTTTATGTAAGCCTACAAAAAAAACACACTTCTGTAGCCAAATAACCTTACATCTCCTTTTATAATTAGTGCCATTACACAGAACCTAAGCTTACACAAATGTCCCTAGTGACATGATTAACTTCAGAGATACAAGTCAGCAGGAGTCAGTCACAAAGCATAAACTAATTAATGTTTGAGGACAAGGATAGGACAAAAGAGGTCACTAATCTGATGTGCTTTTGAGGATTGCCAACTAAAAATGGAAAGTAGGCATAGCACATCATCTTCAGGGAGTTATTTCAGCAGTAACTAGAAAATCTGTGATTGCTTTCCTTAGTCCTTCTCTTTTTCATTTTCTCTTGATCATATACTAAGCATGGCAGAAAAAAAAGGAAGAGGGGAAGTATAGATTGGAAAAGTAACTGAAATCTTTATACAGACATTTTTAACTGACCAAGAAATGCATCAAAGAAAATAAATTTATGGAATGCACCAAATTTACAGAAGCACACTGAAGTTAGATGATGTGTCTGATAAGCTGGTGTTGTGTAAAAGAAGAATGAATCTGATATTTTTATCTCTTCAGATTTCTGTTACTTTTTGTGTAGCAGAGTGCTTTTATTCTTAGGCCCAGATGCTTCATCCTAATTCTATTATCGTAAGCATTTAAATATGTTCTTATATGCTGACCTCTGTGAGAATTAAAGTAAAACATCTGCTTAATACATTGCTGAACAAATATAGATGATTAATATATGCTTAAGTGCCCTGATGAAATGGGGGCTGTGTTAGCAATGTTCTCACTTCATACAGAAGGATGGGAAGTTTGCAAATATAAAGTAAGGGATTTATGCTGATTTTTATTAACTGAAGATCCTGTCTAGTCTGCTTGGTTTCACCTCTGCCTCTACTAAAGAACTTCTTTTTTTGCATCCATCCGTATTAAAATACTGCAGGCACCTCTGATTCACTGTGCTGGTCTAATTTGGTGCTCACGTCTGGGCAGGAACCTGGCAGCCCCTTGTGTCCAGCAGCAAGTCACTCATTCTTGTTCTCAGCCTGTAGTGAATGCAGGGTAGAGAATGGAAATGGAGACAATGTGGTCAGCAGGGAGAACAAGAGGTGTGAATGGGCTGGGAGAAGAGCTGTGAAACAACAGCTGCTCCCTGAGACGAGGATGCAAAACCTGGATAAGGAGTGCAAGTGCTGGAGACTCCAAAGATGCATGGGCAGGCTGCAATCAGGACTGCTTTGAGGTAGATTCAGGCTCTAGCTCTTGCAAGACATTAAAAGGGAGTAAGATAAATGGGAAGGGTAGAAAGGCGGAATTAATTCTTTCAGTGCCATCTTTAAGAATTTATCACTTTGCTACATTGCATTCAAATAGAATATCCATGTGAGAGCTCATGTCTGCTGAGCAGTGGACTGAGGCAGAGAGCAGCAGGGAGGTGAGACCATGCAAGGGGAGAGGGAAGTTGGAAGGTGTGAAGGTAACAGATCCAGCATATAGAGATGGGATGTGCATCACTTTTGGTTCATATCATCTTAAATATTTCACATACCGTGGTGGGTTTTTTTTGTTTGTTTTTGTTTTGTTTTTGTTTTTGTTTTAATTGTGAAAAATGAAAAGAATTTCCCATTCACACATAAACAAATAGGAGCATTCAAATTTCTCAGTCAAAATCTAGGAAGATCTGAAAAAATAAGAATTGAGTGTGTCAGGCCATTTTAATTTGGTCTCAGTGTGCATATACATGTGTGCAAACAGTAGTTTTTTTCAGAGTCACAATTTATACAGAGAAGCATGAACTGTTTTACTTCTTTTATGTCTCCTCTCTGAGTTGTTTCATGGAACAAAAAGAATTCTTCATAGTGTTGTTTTGGCATTCAGTCTACATCTGCCTTTCCTCTGTAGTCTCTCTGCTGTAAGAAAATAACTATAGGCAGGCTGAAATCTTTGACACAGATTTTGCTCTAAGCAAGTATGACCTTATAGCTCTATGGCTCCATTGGCTTCTATATTTCCAAATATAAGTAATGGGCAGGATGTTTATACAATTCTACCCATGAAATGGAATTGTTCCACCTTTTTGAGGGTAAACAGAAAAACTTTGGTCTAACAGAAAAACTACTAAATGCCCATTTATTAAGAGAAAGCCAATGAATTTGAAGGACACTCAAGGCATTAACTCCTGACTGAAGTTGTACTTCAGGTACAAAATTTGGTCTTTTTTGGTAGTGTCTAAAGAAAAGAGAAATTAATATTGGATAAAGTTGTTGAAAGGTTAGTGAGCTGTAGAGATTTTTTTGACAGTCATACAAGTATTTTTTTATTGAATTAGAAGTGACATCAGACAACATTCTGATTTTGGAAAGTAAAAATGTCCTTTTCATTTTAAAGCTGCAGTACAGGGGAAGTCTGAGAATTCAGAGGAGCTGTAGGATTTCATCCTTATCCTACTTCCTTAGTACTTGCCTGCTTTTTTTTCAAGGCATAGAAAGAGTAAAAAATTGATGTTACAGTAGTGGGCTCTTGAGTGTATAATTTATTGAGCAAAATTACCTCACTTTAAGCAGCAAGAACTGTCATTATTTTTTGTTCTAATAAATAGAATAGGATGAGGCTTCTGTGTTTCACATCTTGTTAAAACATTATGTATAGTGCACTGCCTCATTACTTGAAGCCCAAGCCTCTCTACATGAGAGCAGCTGCTGGAAGACACACTCCCTGGGACAGATCGTTAGAGAAGCTTTAATCCTTTAGAACAATTTTTCAATACTGTTTACACCAGGGATTTCCTTGTACAAATCCTCTTTACACAGGACAAGAATAACACAGGAAGAAACTATTTGTCTCTGATCTCTGAAAAGAAGGAGAGCAAGTTTAAGTCCTCAGGGGGCTTTCTATCACTTAAACTAACCAGGAGGGGATTAATCAAAGGTATCTTTGCTGCGTGATATACAGCCAGCTTCAAAGGTGCAATCACATTGATCAGCGTACAACAGAGCAACACTCACAGCATCTTGTGTTTTAAGTTGAGGTAGAGCAGAGGCTGAAATGCCCAGTTTGTTTCATCACTCCTTCTTTCCCATCAAAACAACCACAGGCTACTGTGATGTGCTGGAATCCAAAGTACACGGGTCAGGTGTTTGCATGGAGCTCAGCCCTGTGCTGCGATGAAGAACGAGCACTGAACCCTCTGTAGTGATTTTATGTGCCAATTTCATGCAAGAAAATATAATCTCCTTTCATATGGCCCTTTAAAAAATGTTTTGTATGCAAACAAGTTTCCTCCATTTATGGAAGCTTGATTATCCCTGCAGAACTCAATTTTTGCCAATGCCTACCTATGTTATTTCCATCCTACTGTGTCAGCAGACAACTGAAATACTGTAGTGGTGAACTAGCTGTATTGCCATCAGTGAGAGAAACTAGCAAACTTTCAGATGAAAGTTCTGTATACATTGTAAATAAAATAAGAGATGGAAAGCTTGTTAATAAACTTAAAGAAATATTTCTCAGTGAAATATTGCAAATACTTCTTTCACAAATCTCAATTAAAAAAAAACAAACTATTTTACTAAATATTTTTAGTTTTCTAATTTTGTTGAAGGTGATTAACTTTTATTATATTTTACATTTGAAGAAATTATACTCATTGCAAAAGTATTCCTCTCATGAAACACTTGTCCATTTTCATCATTTACCTGCACATGAATCCCAGCTTTTTCCAAAACTGGTTACAAATTTTTCAATGAAGAGCCTTTCCATTAAAACCTCTAGAGAAAAAAATGTCTTCAAAGTATTCCAGTGCCTTCTAGATAACATATATAGTATTTTGGCATCAGGGAAGGATTTTTGGGGACACATAAAGTGTGACCTTCATTACAGGACAACTATATGTCAGTAACTACAAGATTTAGTTGGATCTTGTGGACGGATCAAATCTCTGATCTATATAATTAAGAAAAGAGGCTTTTCCATTGGTGTCTTATAGCATAGCCATGGCACTTTGTATCAGGCCATAGATAGCAAATCCACCCCATTGTAATGCAGTGAATGTTTAGTTATTTATACAGAAAGAAACATACAAAGAGATGCAAGGAGAGTTCCTATCCCTACTAAGTGACCTAGTTAGCTGGACTGTTGGCTGTATTCCATCTCTCTTTTTTCTTCTTGGGTTTTTTCCCTCATTGAAAAACTTCAGAATATTCTGGTTTTATGCCAATATTGTACAAAACCAAATGTTAAGAACAGAAAATTTTTCAGTTGAGTGGAGTTACTTTTATATAGATAATGAAGCTATTTCTAAACTCTCAGAAGATTAAAAAGGTGAAGCTGAGAATAGCATCACCAACCTATTTTTATGCTTTTTCTAAAAATGATACCATTTCCTCTCTTTGCGATATGCCCATTTCCTCTAGTGCTGGTCTTCTAGAGGTGGCAGAACAAAGCTGATTAGAGCAACAGCTCCAGCTCAGGTTGCCAGTTGCCTTGAGATGCCAGTGCTCTTTTCTGCCTCAAAGGATATTAATTGCCCAGGCAGAAACGAAGACACAAGAGGAAGAACACAAAGGCGAAGGCAGTGTTTGTTATTTAGGCTCATCAGTGCCTAATTCTCTTTGTAAGAAGTCTGATATTTCTCAATAGGCCACACCAATTCTGGGCTCTCCACAAAGCTTGTCATCCCATCTTCTCCATGTCCTGTCTCTTGCTACCCCTTCATTTCCTGGGAAACTCCCCCTTTAAGCTGTGCTTGTCTGTGACAATAGAAAGAAAATTACTAGCTGTGAAGGAAGGATAACTTAATTTTTTCTGCCTTTTAAGAACACCTCCCTGAAGTGGAGTGGTCTCTGCCCTGTTCTCTGTGGCTGCTGAGCCAAACAGTGGAACAGGAAAAAAATCAACTGAGCTATGTCTGAATAGAAAAAAGGAGCTGTTCAAGACCCCAGCAGAGCTAAACCCCTTGGAAAACCTGGAGAACAACTGGAGGAAGTTTAAAAGGAACTACAAGGAATGGGCAGCAACTAAAAGGGGAGACAGAAGACAGCCAGATTTCTGACAGTAGGTGGTTTTGAACTACTTGATTTTTAAATGGTTTTCAGTAACTCAAGCAGAGAGGCCAACTCTGAAAGTGAAGTAAAAAATTCAAGGAGTACTTCACACTTCATATAAAAATGAATCATCAGAACAATTGTTAGACAGACACAGAAAAAAGAGGTTTGCAAGAATTGTGGAGGAATTTGTACAATTTCAAGCTCTAGAAAGATATCTTTTAGTTTTAGATTTAACTTGGTCCTTAACATCTGACTAAATGATGAGACCATCTAGGTCAAAGCACTCAGAAAGAAGCTACTAAAAGATTCAGAACTCACCATTGACAAAATAATTTTTTCCAGGCCAAAGAAATTGTCTGCTAAAGCCCCTGAGCCATGGTGCTTGCACATGTTTGAGGTGATGGAAGATCTGAAGCACTGCAAGGATGGAGACCTCAGGCTTGAAGACATATGGAGTAGTTCACAATTAAGAGCACAATGGTAGCTCACAGGAGATGGAAAACTCCCAAAATACTTTGGTGAATTATCTCAGTATTTAGAGGTTTTTAATTACCAACAGGAGAAGCACAGCTTAAACAAAGGAGGTAATGGTAAAAATTCAGTTCTGAAGAACCCTTTCTAGCAAAAATCAACACTGGAACAAAGTGAGGTAAATGCACTGTAAATTTGAATTAATATGGAAAATATATAGATTTAGATTCTAAGAGAACTTTTCAAATCAATACAATGAAAGAAACAAAAAGTCATACCAAACACCTGAAGGTAAATGGATAGAGTTCAGTTTTTAGTACTGAATCAGTCTAAAGGTAGACAAATAATCAAAGTTTAAATTGAGTGCAGATGTCTTCTCTCTGTGAAAGGCTTTCCTAACCTGTAGACTCATATAAAGTCAGATTTTGGGAATCTCTCGCTCTGTCTTACTTCCTCTGGCTGTGAAGGGAGCTTTAGGTGGTTAGACATTTTACACAGATCTTTGAAGTTTTGGAAGTGGAATCACATGCAATTAATAAGAGTGCAAAAAAATGTGGAAAACAAAAGATTGAAAAAGATATATTTACTTTCTTCTTCACTATTTAGAAAAGAAAATCCAGTGCAGGTGAGAAAAAAGCAGGGTTCAATCAGATGGAAATCCCAAATCTTTAAAGAAGCCTACAAGATGCCCTCTACTTGTAGGAAAACTGTCAACAGAACAGAGCTTCAGAAGCTATCTATCTTTCCAAATTTGATACTTGAATGGATATATTTTTCTGAAGATTGTAGAAGAAGTAGAATTGGAATTAAAACCCCCCACATTGGTCAATAAAGGTAGCACATTACTTCTTAAGCAGAGCTGTAGAGTTAAATTATGCAAAATGGGAATGCTCTTCACTCTGAAAGGACAGAAGTTTTTTGAGTTATGTTTGATACTAGACCATTTTTCTATGCTTCTTAGATCTGCTGCCATCCAAGATTAATGAGACTGTATTCTGGTCAGAAAAATGTTAATTTCTGTGCTTCAAGAATATCTAAAATAGACTACAGAGCTCTAATTTTACTGCTAAAAGTCCCTGTGCCTTTCACAAACACACAAGTATCACTTTTATCGTTGCTGTAAATATTTTCCTCATTGAAGACAAAATGGACATTTTTTTCTTTTAAAATTCACACTCTATCATTTGGCTAAAGCACCCTGTAGTCAGTTCAAAAGCTGAAGTATCTATATGCCTTCTCAAGAAAGGCAATGTTCACCTTTCTAAGCTGAACTGAAATGGCTGAAGACAGCATTTTACACAGAAAAATCTACTAACACAGTATTGCTGGGACAAGATGTTCCAAGGCCATGTTTTCAGTCTGAATTGCATGTAAATATTATGTAGAAATTTTTAAAAAGTATTTCCAAAAGGATATGTAAAAGTCATTCCAAGGGGATTAATAGGAAAAATACACACATTATATAAGGATTGCAAAATGTAAGGAAAGCACAGAAATGATTTATACTGATCTCAAGTGAATGACAGCATTGAGGGCAAAATTAAACCTCATTGTTTGGCAAAACACATTGGTCAAATAAAAAAAGAAGTCAAGGCCAGAAGAATGGAAATGACTGATCTCAGAATAAAACAAGCAGACCTGCTTGCATTGCACTGGAGAAAATACACTAAAAAACAAGCTTTTGCCTGTTGATCTCCCTTTTCCAGGACTGTATTCCTGGAAATTAAACTGCTGTGTTCATGCAAATCACTATTTGACAGACAGATATGATAATCTGGCATAGCAATATCAGTGGAATTACAAACATGAAGCAGTTTGCAAGGAAATTATGGGTTCAGATATTTCTTCCCTCGTCTTTGTTATCCAGAACCTTAGAAGCTGGTTACAGAACAATGAGGAAATAACTATAACTTTTTACTAAAAAGCAGTCAGGTCACACTCTGATCTGTTAATTGACAAAACAGCAGGAGGGAATTATGGGCTGGCCCTAAAATTCCTAGGAAATTATGAGTCTTAAAGGAATGCATTCCCTCAAATTGACGTGTTTGTATCCTTGCCTGTTTTAGTGGTTGGAATACCAGTAAAAGCTCTGATAGAAATTAGTTTGATACAATTTTCAGGTTTTGAAGGCCATGTCATCCAAACCATACAGAGGACCAATTGCTGTGGTGAATATGAGCAATTGGAAGAAGCTTCATTGTTTGTGATATCACTTGCCATGGTTTTTAATGAATTTTATCAGAAATATTGTCAACTATTTCATACTGGGACATGCAACTATTTCTCAAATCAGATGACCACACAGCCTAGTTTATTAGGAAAAAGCCTAAGTTATTAATACAATTCTCATCCATTTTAAGTGAAAATTCCCAGCTTGTCAAATGGCAAGAGCAGACTTTATCATACTTGGTCAATTCTCCTGATAATGATGTGTGCCATGTGTACCCTATATATTTAAAACTTTAAAATAAACTTGTTCACTCCCTCTATTTAATCTGATTGAGTACAAGTTCTGTCATAAAATATGGTAATACATAAACTATATGTACTTGTGTTGTATGCAGTTTTCATATTAAACCGGATGTAAAAGAAGAAATTGTATGGACATGTCTGGAAAAATAAAAGGTAGGGAAACCACACCCCAAAACTGGAGAGCTGTGCTTCAAAATTGCCCTGGGATAGAGGATGGCCCTCAGGCTGAGAGCAGTAAATGATGACAGACTGGAGTACCATCCACAGCCCACAGGCTGGATTTGAGTTTGAGCTCCTGAGTTTGCAACTATAAAACTAACTACCCTGCTAACAACCCACAGAGACCAGATGGACCTGTAATTAACTGCAAATCCTTGTGTTTGTGCATTTCCAAGGTGTGACTGATAATACAAATTTATGCTTGTGTGCAAGTACCTATCTAGCTGTATACAAACAATAATGATGTTTATTGGAAGATGGGACCATTTCTGAAGTTCCATGGAGTGTTTATAAAAAGATATCTCTCTCATGATTTCCTGTTCCCTCCTTGAGAGATCACATGGTGTATTTAATTAGACAAAAGTGGCACACAGGGAACATGGGTTTTGTTTCATGTGCTTCTGGGGTGAATTTGCACAACTCTGAGCGAGCTGTATATTTGCATAGGTAGGCAGGGGGGAATAGCTATGGCTTTCAGCACAGCTAGGTCTGGATGTGGGCATCTGCTCAAAAGTAGCATGAGGGAGCAACATGGGTGTGTGTCCTCAACCTTACCCATAAGAGAAGAAGCCAATTAAAACACTCGTAAGATACTGAAAACACCTCCAGGGAGCCACGCTGCTGCCTCGTGGGCCATGTCCCTTCAGTGCAGCTGCTGAATTCAGACAGCTGATCCTCAGACTGATCAGTTATAGGGAATTATAGGGAGTGAATCATTCCCTGGAGTGCTTGTTTTTTTAGACAAAATAAAGGGAAAATATATGGAGATGACGCTCCTGACTTAAGGCCTTTTGATAGGGGTTTTTGGGCAAGGTGAGTATGGGCTCAAATTAATTTAGTCAGATAGAGAACCCATTCAGCTCTCAATTATGCAGTCCTGCAATTTGGCCACTGGCTGAATTTTAAGAAATGGGGCTGCAACTTTTTCTCCTTATAAAGACCTATTAAAAAAACTGGAGTGAAAGATGTTGTTTCTAATACACTGGTTTTAGTGATTTTTGAAATGAAAGACTATATAATGAATTGTGTAGTAGGCTGAGTTTGTATAAGAGCATATGCATTGCAATGAGTGCCAGGTGCTGTTTGGCATCTAAGACTACATTTAGTCTACAATCTAAGCTGTAAAGGTTTTATATTGGAAAAGAAAAAAAAAATAGGAAGGCAATAGGAGGCTACCTCATTTTACCCCTTTCTCTTGCTGGCCACAGTGTGTCGTGACAAAGCTCTATGGTAAAGCCTTGGTAGAAAGAGCAATTCCATGTATCTGTCATAATGGAATGATGCCTGATTAGAGTGGAAAGAACCTTTTTTCTTAATGCAGCATTCCAGCATGAATAGACTCACCGTGGCTTTGTTTCTCCAGAAAGGCAAACACATATCTGTCCCACTCAAGTGTAGGGTCTCATGCAATGGGCAAGGCTCACCCCATCCATACTGCTTGGGCATTGCAACTTCCTGACCAGGAATCTCTTTTGGTTCCTTTTGCTAAGAAGAGAACTTGGTTTGCAAAATATATGCAGTGCAGAGGATTTGGAGATTGGTGTCGCAGAGTGAAAGAGGTGCTGAACCCATCTGACAGTATAGATGCACACTGTGAAATCACTGAGATTTTGTTACATTTCTTTTTCCAAATATAAACTCCACAGATTTTCATTTTCAGAAGTGTTCATTTTTTTTTCGTAGCTGTAATAGCAGCAGTATGAATCTGTGCATTCATTACCTACATAGAGCAGCTTGACTTCTTTACCGTGACTCATTGGAGCCTGAGGTCACTGAGTGGGAAGGTTTCAAAGACCTGGTAAGGAAGCACAGTCCCTGTCAGGAATTTTTGATATAGGTTATCTCTACCTTGTGCAGCTGAGCTACTGACAAAGTGATTTCACAGGAGATCTTTATATATATTTAAAAGGTGATTCACTCAGCCTCAGAGACAACAGACATTGAAGGCAGTTGACTGCAACACTTGAAAAATCACTTTATGGTACTAAATACTTTTGTCGTAACTGACAGAATCATTATTTTTTGTGTGCACTGTAGTTCCTTTGTGCCATATAAGCACTCATTATCCTATACTTACTAAGGTTAAAATCTCTGCTGGATGACACAGGGGAGCTTGAGCAGCAGGGTAACATTTAATGGACCTCAAAAGGTTTTGCGGCTTCATTTGGATAAATGCAGATGGATTTGAAGGTGGTTCAGCTAAAGTGTCTCTCCCTGTTCAACCCCTCCTGGCTTTTTTTTCTCCCCTTCTTGCTTTTTCTTTTTTTCTTTAAGCCAAAATGATTTGGTTTCAGAATCAGGCAGCAGATCTAACAATTCCAGATTTTTACTTGCTGTGTTGCCAACATTTTAACTTCAATTTAATAGTTCACTGATAGAACCCACATGTCTTGATGTTTTATTTCTGTTTCATATCCAGATAAGTTCACTTTTCCCTAGCTATAATAGAAGTAATATGAATCATTACTTTCCTACCAGCAACCTGACTTTGGAAGGTTTTCACTTTCGGTTCATACCTGCTTAGAAATCAATAAATGATCTACACTGCCTCTCTCTCTTTCTCTGTCTCTCTCTTTTTTTTTTTTTTCTTTTTTTTTCTTTTTTTTTTCTTTCTTTCATTTTTATTTACATGACATCAGTGACTCGGAGACAGAGATATTAAGGAAAATTCACTGAAAATGTTTTCACTGAAGGACTTTAATTCATGTTACACGAAACACTACATGGTGATATTTTAGTATTGTTGAATCTCTGGGTGACATTAGGCTCTGGATGAGCTCTACTGATGTTGTGGGTTCCATTGATAATGTTTTGGTTTTTTGCAAAATTATATAATACAGTTTTACCAATCTTCCAGATGCACAAAGATGCAACTTTTAATTTGTCAGGCTCAGGTCTTCTGCAGCTCACTTGACATAAAATGTCAGGTCTTTGAGCTCTTACTTCTCTGTCATATTGAGTCAGAAATCATGGGTGTAGACATTTCTAAATTTCTGTGTTTGGAGTTCAGCTGTTTACCCTGAACCTCTGAGTCTGGAGTTGCCTGGAACTGTAGACTTTTTGTTGCAAATATGAAAGAGGTGCAAAGGTGTTACTTTAAACTGAGCTGAAACTAAACACCAACTTTGCAAATCCTTGTATGTTGTAGTGACCCTCTCTTCATACCATTTATTTAAATAAACAATATAAATCTTAACTGAAAGTCTAATCCAATCTTAACTTCAGGTAATCCAGGAATGAAAAAACTATACAAATCACCTTCAAATGAGTTATCATTACATTTATTAGGAAAACACTTTTTGTTGTACAGATATTTTTGTGTAGGAAGATGGATATTCTACATTAGCACAAGACACCTTTATACGAAACATGGAAATCTAATGGGAAACAGTTTTGCAAGGTAGTTATACTGGCACAACTATGAAAAATGTTTTTTCTCAGATAACTTTCCAAGCTCCCTTTGACAAACTAAATCATGTTGCCCCAAGCAGATACTGCTATTTGATAAGATTTATTTTATTTCTGTATAAAGCTGGCCTGCAACAGTTGGGTGGTGCAATGCTAACTTGGCCTATTTGTCAGAGCATATAAATCTCTGTATTGTCTATACTCGACAAACTATTAAAAAGGCAGAGGACATTGCAACAAGAGCAATATCTTTACTGATAAAACTGGGAACAGTGTGATAAAACATGCTTATTCCACCTGCAGTTGTTAAGATTTGTTCAGCTTCCAGCTTGGTTTCCCCATTCTCACTATCTCAGGGCCACACAGCAGTGTCATGGCAAGGTGCTGGAAGCGACTCAGGTTAGTGGTATGTCTGAGCACTCTGTTTCTTGTGCTGGCAAGAGTCAAGGTTAGAATTGTGGCCATTGTTAAGCTTAAAATAAAAATGTGTTGATGATGTTTGACAGATTCAACACTCCCAGTTCAAGAGCAGCATTTCTCTCAAATATCACGGGTACTATCCCAAAGAACTCTTCTACCTGAGTGATCATTAATTGGATTACTGTTTCTGACATTATATAGGAAACATTGATAGAGTCACAAATCTGCATGTGAGATGGCTTTTTCCTCTGAACAACTGTTGTGATGTTTATGATTAATCTCTGCTGCTTTTGAAGGGAAGGCTGACACCAGATGTCATGGTTAAGTTCAAATAATGACCAGGTCATGAAGACTTTTGGTCTCACTGGTGGAGTTAAGGAACAGTGGAGATGCTGTATGCCTTATACACCTTTATGAAGTGTCTGTGTGAAAAAACTCTCCAGTCTTCTTGCTTTATGAGGGCTACAGTAGGATGTAAACAGTGTTAAAATGGATTTTTTAATGATAAATGAACAGTGCAGTTGCATGCATGGCCTACAGAATTTCTTGCCATTTGTTTCCCACCTGAAAATAAGAGTTGGCTGTTTCTTTCATTGCTGAGGAGCTTAATTCCTTCTGGCTGTACTTTGAGTTGTAGGGTTCACATAGAGCCTTTTCATTTGAGGGTGACATAACCCTCAGTTCATCATTACTGTGTGGATGTACTGGCAGAGCTGTGATGCCTCCACACCTTGGTAAAGCAAAGCTTACCTTGACCTGTCTGAAGATTGTCTGTGTTGGGTTCCCTAGAAGCAGCTTCACTCTCAGGGTTCTGCCTTAAGACACTGCAATTTATTTAAGTGGTTAAAAAAATGAAGGAATTCAATTTCTGGACAGCTGACTGAGCTCATTGAGGTGGTTCACATAAACCTGCCACAAGGTGCCTCTACCTCTCTCTGCCCAAAGCTACAGTCCTCTAAACAAGGATGGTAAAATAAATCTGTGGCTCTGCACAGACTAAAAGTCACAGTCTGTAGTGGCAGGAGATCCAAATTATTCAACAACAGAATGTAACTACCACTCACTACAAGATGAGCTGAGGCAGAAGAGTTACAAGAGCAAAATTCCTCTGCTGCTTTCCAAAGGTGCTCCAGCTTCTGAGAGCAGGGGAGAACTGGGTCAGGAAAGATGATCCAGAAACTGAGACACAGCATGCTCAGAGAGGTTTGTTTCAGTTTGCTCTACAGTGATAAAACATCCTTGCAGAAGTAAAAACCCCCAACTCTTAATGCAGAGATTCAAAAGCATGAAGACAAATGTCGAGGGCAATCAAGAAAGTAAATTTTCCCTGAAATATTTTTAAGTGTGTAATAAATAAACTGTCCATCATATCAATCCACCAACTATGTAGGTGGAGAAGGAATTTATGCATTTTATTGGTGATCATTTTAGCCCAGTCACATATGTGCATATCCTGAACAGAGTATACCTGAAGATTCAAGATGTTATCTAGATTAACTCTCTTATTTAAACAGCAAAGAACTCACCTGTATCTCACATCCCAAACCAAAAATAAAATGAATGAGTCTGCACACTTTTTCTCTCATTTTCAACACTAGAATTAAAAGCAGAGTGTGACTCTGAGAGCAGGAATTATCTAGATTATAATCTATTTGACTTGAAGGCTGTCCTTCTGTCACATGCTAGTCTATGTTTGCTATGTTTTATCAAACTAAGATCCTGATCATCTAATGTTGACTCTGAAGATGCCAAGAGAAACTGTGGGTGCCCCATTCCTGTCAGTCTTCAAGGTCAGGTAGGATGGGGCTTGGAACAACCTGGTCTAGTGAAAGGTGTCCCTGTACATGGCAGGGGAGCTCAAACAAGATGATCTTCAAGGTTCATTCCAACCAAAACCATTCTATGGTTCAGTGACTTTATAATTTTGTGGTTCTACATATGCTTGAAATGGTAAACAGAAATCAAGCACTAGTGACTGAAACATAAATACTCACACAGAATTAATGAGAGAGATGGTAACTGTTTTGATTATGCTATTATTTAGTTATTAAAAAAGTGATGAAGGCATATTCTGTGTGTGAAGTGAGCCACTTATTTTCAGATACAAGAAGGTAATGGGCTAATGTCCATCTTAAATCACTTCCTGTGAAATAAACTTAATCCAGTTTTTGCTTGGGGGTGCCAAAGACATCTCCCCTAAACACAACTCTGGATGATCCTCTTTTCTTCTAACATGCTATGACTATAATGGAAGAAAAATTATTCTAAAAGTTTTATTTTAGTTAATGCAATTATTTTTATTTGCTCTAGAATAGGAAAGACTGTGCTAATAATTCCAAACTTCATACAGTGAAAATTCATTTTACTCCCATGAAAAGTGATATATCAGTGTTAACCAGTATACGTGCTGATTTTCAAAATGAAGTCTTGACTGTTTTGTTTGGTATGATTTATGACAATTTAGAATTTAGAGGTTTTTTGGAGGGGTGGGGGGGTTGTTTGTTTTGTTTGGATTTGTTTGTTGTTTTTCCTTCCTGTGGGGTATGGATAAAGAGACAACAGAAAACAGCATTCATCACTGTTCTAACATCTTGAATGGTTATGGCAACTTAGCCAAAACAGAATACTGTAAGGAATAGCTAATGGTTTTCTAAAAAATCATTTTTAAAAATCTTAGATCTGCAGTGCATTAATTCTCAGTGTAGTGATCTGGATAATGCCCTGTGATGCTGTCAGGAAAAAACTACAGGGAGAAAAATGCCCTCCTATGTAATGCTTCCACCAAAACGCCTATTCCTGCCTTCCTTGAGAAGATTCTTGTTCCCTGACAGGCCAACCTTTTAGGGGTGTGTTCTCCTTCTTCTAAAGCCCTGCCAAGGTGAAATTTGGGGAGTAGTCTTGCACCCTCGAGGAGATGGAGGTGCAAAGATATTACTTGTTGTTTCTTTGATAGATATTTGCGTTTGGCTTTGAGAATCCTTCATGATGCCCAAGGACAGTCACATGACAGAATCTGTCCCAGAAGAGAAATTTTCAAATTCTTATTTTATTAAGATTTCCTATCTGGAGTTCCTCTGCACTTTTTCACTCTGGAGTCCTCTCAGATTTCTACTGACCTATTTTCAGTTTATGAATTACTTGTAAATCCCTTTGAAATTAATTATTTATCTTCAAGGACCTTAGGTTTGTCTGCTACCTGATTATTTCTTTCAACTGGCATGTTTCCACCAAAAAAAGAGGTTTATTTGCAATGACAGAAGCAGAGTTTTACAGAATTCACCGTATTGCCATGGGAACGGATGAGTTCCTCCTGAATCATCATGGCCAAACTAACTCAGATGAAATAGGAACAAGCCCTAACCTTTGCCCATTCTTCAAACATACGTCAAAACTGATACGGTCTGAATGTTCAAAAAATTGAGAAGGTCCCTGGGATACATAGGTGGATTTCTAAAGCTATTTATATTATTGGAAAAGCAAAGAGGCACCTGCTGATTTATCTGTACCCTTTCACACTTAAACGCTTGAAAAATATGTGAGCTTCAGGCTGCAAAGAATAATTAGCAACTTACTGAAAACGCTGTGAAGAAAGGATATTCTTTTAGAAAATAGTTCTAAATCTCCTTTCATACTTCGTTCCTTTTAGGATTTTCCAATACATTTTAATATTTCTAATTTAAAAAAATCATAATTTTGATCACTGTCACAAAAATGCATTTTCCTTATTATCTGTAGCTCCATTAAAATCTGAGATGCCTGGAATATTTTTGTGCCTATTTTTACCACTTAGATTTTAGCAAAAAAGAAACATGTTGAGAAGTTTCTGTGGAAGACAGCATAAAGAAACATGGGGGAATCAATTAATGTACTTAATTTTATTTATGACGAAAAGATAAAAAAATGAAATAAAAATGGTTCAATTTTTGAAAACAAGCATTAAAATTAAAAGATATTTTTTTGTGTGTACAGTTATTTTACTTCCCATGAGAGATATATCAACCAAGTCAAAAGACAGTGGGAAATATTGAGCATAGGCATGATTCTGCAAAATGCTGTCAGTGCTCACAATTTGCACATCAATTTCATGCTTAAAGACCAGTTAAAGTTCAGAGATTTGGCCTCAGTGATTTACTCAGAGTGTAGATCTTTAGCCTTCTGTTGGAGTACTTGGGCATGGGAGAGTACATGAGAGGTTAATTCAATACCCTTGGCTGGCCATACCCTGAGTTTAATCCCCTAATCTCAGGAATGTTTCTCAGTTTGGCCAATGTAATTTATTATAAATTAAGTCAGCATACAGTGGAAACCAACAATTCCCCCTTATGATGTAAGGTACAGCAGAAATGATACAGAAGCTGGGCTCTATTGCCTGAACTTGTAACTGCATTTGTGAGAAATCCAATCCTATGTGGATTTGTTAGGCAGGTGCAGAAGATTAAACTCTTGCTGTGAATTAAAGAGAGAGATGTCTGGCTTCTGAGATCTAGGATCATGTGCAAGGAGCAAATTCCTCCAGTCCAGGACATATCTGGACCTGCTCAGCAGTGAAATGATTGGTGCAAAAGGAATATTATGGTCAAAAAAGGAGAGTGAATTTAGGTGGCAGTCAAGATCTTCCTTCCTTCCTTCCTTCCTCCCTCCCTCCCTCTTTCACCTTTGTGTGTCTTTGTTGGACTCTCTTCAGGATATTTATGCCTCTCTCCCAGAACTAATCCAGAATAGAGGAATGAATCATCTCCCTCAACCTCCTGGCATTTTTTTGCCTGATTTAGCCCAGGATATGTTTAGTCTTCTTTGTGGGGAGGGTACATTGCTACATTGCTGTCTTGTGTTCAGCTTTGTGTCCACAGGGACCCCCAGGTTCTGGTACTTTTGCTTCTAATTGCAGTCAGTCTCTTGGTTTGGAATTGCTAGGTTCTGGAGCACTGGGTTTTTTTCTGTGGTTTTTTTTTTTGTTTTTTTTTTTTTTTTTTGTTTGNTTTTGTTTTTTTTTTTCTATGGTATTGTGTATTTTGTTTTGTTCTGATTTTTCAGACTTCTCTCAGCCATGCTTCACATTTGCATAATAAGCATGGCTAGTCAAGCAAGCAACAGCCAGATGCACTGCAGGTCAGTTAAGAACATGGACCTGAACAAATCCAACACATACTAAACAGTTGGAGCAGCACTTTACACTATGGACTGCAACTGGGGTATCCAAGTTATTAATGAAAATATCTTCAAAAAGTAATGAACAGCTTTGTCAAACAGAGATTCTTTGTAAATATGGCAGAGAGTAACTGCCCTTAGCTCCTATCTGTCCACTACTATTAGGCCTCAAAGTCTATTGAATGTGTCCATGTCTCAAGTGCCTTTAGGAACAAAGGATGACTAGCAACAGGATCATTCCTCTATTTACTGCTTCTCATTCAATATATTCACTCAGTGGTTCAACTGAAAGAGAGAACATCATCCACTTCCTATTGAAGCCACTTCTGAGGTAGTTCTTTTGGGCTAGGACCTGAAATGGATCGAGTGTCCATGAAGAAAATGATTGGCCAAAAAATTTAAATATTGATTTTTATCTCAAAAGAAACCCACTTGCCTTTAACTGTGTTTCAGGGAATTGAAGCAACACCTAAATACTCGTTTTTTTCTGGCACATTAAGAAATAGTGGCCCACGGACTCTAAAGGGGAACCTTAAAGACCTGCCTCGAGGAAGCATTAATTCTTTACCCAGAGATGGAATATTATAAGTGTTGTCTAGTGGGGTGTAGTGAGATAAAACTTTTAATTTGAGGCTAATCTAGAGCTTGGCCAGGTGGAGAAGAAGGTAAGCAGTAGAATTAGCTGTAACTGAGTTCCCATCACACAGTTTTCTTCACTTTGAACTTTTTTTTCCCTTTACATCATAAAAATGTAATTATAAATGAAGTCTGTTATGAAACAAGATATTCAAAAGTAATTCAGCTTGGGTCAATATAAGAGGATTATTTTTATAAAATATAAGTAGTTTGATTTTGGTTTTTATTATAGTTTGTTTTTTTAATTTATAAAGGAAGGAAAAATAAAGAGTTTTAAATGAAATCTTGCAAACGTCAATGTTCTTTTAAATGCTTTATATTTTTTTGGTATGCTTGCTTCAATAATAACATTCCATAACATTACTTAGATTCCACTGAACCAGTGATATAAAATAGCTCCTTCAAAAAATTATTGACTACATTTTCAAAAAATGGACATAGATTTCAGCAATTAGCTATCTTAAGACCTCACAAAAAGAAATGTAAGTTTATGAAAATGCTCTTAATTAATGATCTGATACGTATTTGTAGCCTGGAGAAGAGGAGATTTAGGTGAGACCTCATTGCACATTTCAACATCCCAAGAGAGGAGGTGGAGGGACAGGTATTGATCTCCTCACTCCATGACCAGTGACAGAAGTCAAGGAAATGGCATGAAACTGAGTTGGGGACATTTAGGGTGGATATCAGGGAAAGGTTCTTCCCCCACAGGGTGGTTGGGCACTGGAACAGGCAGCGAGGGAAGTGGTCACAGCCCCAGGCCTGACAGAGTTTGAGAAGCTTTTGGACAGGGCTCTCAGGCACCTGGTGTTACTCCTGGGGTGTCCTGCACAGGGCCAGGAGCTGGACTCGATCATCCTGATGGGTCCCTTCCAACTCAGCATAATCTATGATTCCTTGGTTCTAATAGGTCAAGTTCTATCTAGATAGAACCTATTATTCTATGACATTCAAATAATTTCCAGTTCTTAAGGACCCATGTAAGCAGACCAAAACACATTTATTTGATTGTTTCTTGTTTAACATAAACTCTGACAGACACAGCTGCTCCCTCCAAAGCTGTTTCAACTGAAGGAGAGCTGATAAAAATATAGGAAATTGTTCAAAGAGATCTTTCCCCCTTTTTTAATAGATTTTCAACATCCAAAATTAGAAATTTTGAATTTAGAAAATTAAAAAAAATTAGAAAACTAAAAAAGCAGGGATCTTTGTGACACACAATTTTTTATTTCCTTGGAATTCTTACACTCAGTATCGTCTTGTTGTGCTCTTGCTGGAAAGGTGNCTTTTTTTTTTTTGTTTTTTTTTTGTGAAAGTGTTTTTTTTTTTTTTTGTTTTTTTTTTTTTTTTTTTTTTTTTTTTTTTTTTGTTTTTTTTTTTGTTGTTGTTGTTGTTGTTGTTTTAATTCTGCACAATATATTGTACTGAAGGATATTCCAGAGACCTTGTCAATTGTCTATATTATGACATTCTTAGCTCAGCTGTCATCTATAATAAGACTTATTTTGGCTTAAATACTCAAACTGAACAGGTGTCTTAACTGAAACATCTTCCATGTGATAGATGCTTAAAGAAAAAGCTCTGTTGAGTTCTCTATGACTCAAAGCTCAAAGGCCAAGTCCTTATTCAAACCTATGGTAAACAAGATATCTTTCAGATTTAATGCTCTGAAAATGATCAAATATAAAAGTACATCTTTTTACAAGTCTTCAAAATAATGTTTACATACACAATCATGTAGTGACATTGAATACTAGGATTAAATCTCCCTAGTATGTATCATTTTTATTTATGCTTTCTCCTGCTTTGTACATTGATTTGCCTTTGACACATCTCTTCAATTCTGCTATCATTGTAATCTTCCAGCAATATTTTCTTAAGCTCTACCCCTTCTGTATGATGTTTCAGTTTTCCTTCCTGTGCGTTGATCCCAGCACCAATGCTGATGGTCTGTAGATGCAAAAATCTTGTTTTTCATTTTCTGAGTTATTTTGTCTTGATTTATTGATTAATCTTGACCAGCCACTGAAGGACCTTTTCACTTGATTTGATTTTTAGTGTACACTGTAACACACTCAGATACATTTGTTATGAATAATCTCTGAAATACCATTCTTGCCCCTGAAACTAAATATGACAGTGCAAATGGAGTGCTGGAAGGCTGAAAATGGGACTGCCAAACAGCTGGACACACCTTAATAAGCCTAAGATATCTGCAATCCTCCACAAGGCTGTTGAAAGTCTGCAGCTGTGGGGTGTCACTTTATGATGTAAATGTGTATACTACAAAATGCCTTACAGGTGAACTGGTATATAACAATGATTTAATTTAATGACTTAAAAAAAATTTCCATCTTGTTTAGCATATAGTTAATTAAAGGCACAGTAGACTGCTAATAACTAAAAGGCAGATAATAGCTAATAACAGAAGTGAGTTAAGAGTGAAAGTTGGTATTTTTTGGGGACTCTGGAACCATGCTGCTGAACATATTGATTCAATTTAGAATCCACTAAAGATATTTTTTTGTCTGATCCTTACTGAAATTTGGAATAAAGGAACCTTAAGCTGCAAACCTGATCTTTACATAAACCAGTATTTAAAAAGGACTGAAATATTTGAGAGATACTGTTAATGGGACAAACAGGCTCTGGAGTCTGCCTGGGTGGGAGAATGCTAGTCTTTGAAAAGCTGGGTGGTCTTTGAAGTATCACTTTGCACAGCAGGAGAGACAAATGGGAGCTCGCCTTGAAGAAACCGATAATACTTGGATTCTTATCTGATTATTGTGTCTTCTCTTACTGCACCACTCTTTACTTCCTCGCTTAAACAGAACTACATTAAAAGTAAAATGCTAAATCTAGGCTCTACAAGCTGTAGAAACTCTTGGGCACCTTCAGGATATAAATGTGTCTTTGGAGATGCCCTACTAATGAGAACCATTCTCTTGAGATCAGAAGGTTTAGACTTGGTAAATAATTTTGAGATATCTAAATAAGGTGAGATAAATTTTATGTTTCATATTTATGTGGTTTCCAGTGTATCACAAGTGATGCTGTCTCATTCACACTTCTTGTTCTCTGACACTGGAGGCATTTAGAACAGTCACCTTGAATTTCTCTGAGGAGCTACTCTTGTGTTTGATTCTGTGTAATGAAAGCCTTTTTTTTAGTTTTCTTCCTCCAGTCTCACAATCCTGAAAAATCAATTATGATTATTAAAGTTGTCTATAATCTTGTTCTAAAAATACATTCTCCTTTGTCTTCTGTGACTCGTCTTGATTTGTGTCTCTTTCATCACACATTAAAAATGCCTTTGAGACGATCCTTCTTATTCATATTTCTGTGCATACTTAGGTTCTTCTTCTTCAAAGTCATATTTTCAGTGCCTTTAAGGGAGAAAACTGGGACTCTAATCCCTGTATATTGTGATAAAGCACATAGCCAAGGTCCAGAATTTCATTGTAATTTTCTCCTTGGATTTTGTTACTGAATTGAGGAATGTGAGGTTGTACTTACCCTTTTACTTGCAGAGTTTGTTCTGATTTGGTTTAATACAGCTGTTGTTGACAAGCAGAGACCAATATTAAATCTATGTTGATGGAAATATCCTTTTGAAATAAATAAATCTTCACGAGCAATTTTCTGGTTATAGTCAAGCTTTCACATAAACCACAAAGAAATGCAAGAATCAGGTTTAGGTTAGACATGTGGCTTGATTAAGGACTGGTTATAAAGAATTTGAATTCTCACATGAAAAATCCACTAATATCGTGGTTAATGACTTTTGCTGACATATATGTAGAACTGGAATGGTTTATAAGTTCATTTTTGAACCTTCCAAAGAATATTTATGTGAAAATTTATCTGTCCCTTAACACTGGGATCTTTGGAAGAAATGTTTAAAATTCACATTTTTCTATTAAGGAATAACTATCACAGAAGAAGATAGGAACAGCTTTTTAAAGTCCAACAAAATGTCAGTATCCTTTGTCCAGCAGTGCTTGGCTCTGTGTGTGCCAGTAATGACAGTGTGCAGGGAAAGAATGTAAAATCTGTGCAAGTTTGGAGTGGCCTTTCTCAGTTCTGGAGTGGCCCTTCCAGAAGTTGTCTCTGCATCATCCCAACCTGAAAGAATGGTCTGTGAACACCTCCAGCTTCTTTGAAAGTTCCTAGGACTATCTTTGAAAATAACAGAATGAATCTTTTCCATGTAGAGTATGAGGCTCTTGATAACCAATTTCAGCTTCTTGACTGTTCAATGGACATGTAGGGTTAAATTATGATGATGACGATGATGATGATGATGATGATGAAATAATTGATAAATAAAATTCCATTTGGTTTTAATTAAATCACAGTAATAATACAATTATCATAAATTAACTATGATCAAAAAGAAGTCTTTATTCCATATTAGACTGGTTAATTTTCTATCTTCTTCACTCCTTGATTTCCTCATGCTTATAAGAGAAGCCCAAGGACTTTAATTCAGGACTATATTTCTGTTTTGTAAAGTGACTTGTCCATATTATGGTTTAATTAGTCTTCGTATTTCCTACCCCAAAAGGAATATAAATATTTCCAAGTACAATTAGAAAACGGAGAACTACTTTTTGCTGATTTTTCTGCACAATCTTTATCTTTCTATCTGAGCACTTTCTTTTTCTTGCTCATAGAAGCCAGCATTTATTTTAAAGGACGCTAGCAGACGTGCAGATTATTCTTCTAAACTTCCTGTTCCTGTCAGCTGACAAATTTTTGTTATCATTTCGGATATTGGCACACTTTATTTATGAAGATAGCTTTCCTATCTGTGTCAGTGCCAACAGAAAAGTATCTCTGTTTTATCCTTTCTGCATAAGATATTATGACAGTCACAGTGCTCTGAAACATCCATAGGTGCAGTTTGCAGGTTACTGATGTCTCACTGTATTAGGAAGACCAAATAATAAAAGTTAGTAGCATATGTGAAGATCACAGGCTGTGATATATTTTCAGAAATTATTTAAAAAAGTCAGTCAGATAGTGTTCAGGTAATGTGTTTTTTAAACATCTTGATTTTCAGATGACTTCTGATCCCTTTCTTGGCCCTAGACAGAATGAGAGTGAATTTTTTGTTGTTTGTTTGTTTTTTTCCTGTTCACATATGTGGCATAATGTCTTTCTCCATCTTATTTTAAACCAGAATGGCTTGATTTTAAATACCATGCTAATGGGAGCATTGATTAATTCAGTTGAATAAATCACAACAAATTCCTATCAATGTAGATACTGTCCATTAGTAAGTAAATGGATAAAATTCAGGGTATTTCTGTGCATTTCAGCAGTGTATGAATGCAGACTGGCTCAATGTTCTCCCTCACAGCAGAAGTTACATCAGTGGGTGCAGTTATCATGCAATGTATTGAAAAGAAAATTTTGTGCTTGTTGTTTTTTAATAAACATTATTCAGTGTCAAAATAAACACTAAACAATAGTTAAAGCTACACTAGGACTTGCAAAAAATATTAATTCTCCCATCTTCAAAATCTTACTATATGGCACATAACTTTTGTCTTGTAACTGTAACTTTTTTCTAAAAAAAATCCTTTTCTTAAAAAAAAAAAACAAACTGCTTTTTGGTATTACATACACTTAGTAAGATAAAACATTTTTGAGGCGATATTTTCATTTTCTCAAGTTTTAAACACTCTGTCTCCTTCTTTCCATGTTCCTTGGCAAGGGAATAGATAAAAGGCCTTGATGAAAAGCTAAGGAATACTTAGAGAATATGCTAAATAATACTCATATGTGTTACTAGAAAAAAAACCTCTAAACCTATAGAACAGACACTATCATTATCAAACAGTTGGTGAAGTGAAATAATAGACTATTTTTCTGTAGATTTCTATTGATGCTTTGACTTTTTTTTTTTTAATTTCACTGCTAAGCTATTTATGATAAAGAATAAATAAGATAGGTAAAGATATAAGGAAGATTTGAAATCACACTTGTTTAGCAAAAATGTGTGAAATTACTGAAAGTACTGATGATTAATAACCAAGTACTGATCTCAAACAACTGTTTGAGATGAGAAGATTTACCTAGAAAAAAAATAAATACGATATAGCATCAAGAAGCGATCTATGAAAGAAAATACTAATTTGGCATGAAATATTCACCATTTGATTTAATTAAAAAAACCCTATTTATACATGTATGAAGAAATGGGGAAAAGAAACCTTTGGTTGATAGGACATACACCATAGCATTCCACCAAATTTATCAGTCATAATAGGCACTGGTACTTAACTCATTAGAAAATATAAACCAAGGTGAATTTCTTTATCTCTCTCCATTAGTTAGAGTTTCAGAATAAACTTTGTCCAAGACAGCTACTGGGTATCTAAAGTATACTGGGTATACTGAAAATGTAAAATGAGGCCAGATATCTCTGTCTCTGTTAGACAAAATGGAAACCATCAAGCTTTTTTTTTCTGCTGAAATTCTTGAGAAATTTAAAGAGAGTTTTTCATAAATTTCTCTATGAGTTTGCCCACAGCACAAAAGACGCTTAAGAGAAGCCCAGTATACATAACAAGTACAGTATAATTCATTAGTTATTAGGATAATACTAACAAAACAAACGTATTTAGTTATGATTTGACACTCCTGCAAAAATGGCAATCACCTTGTAAAAGTAAAATAGGCACAAAAGAGCATGCCTTATGCTGCATAGTTATATCTTGTAGGAAAAATTGTTTCTGATGTACTGTGAAAGTCTTAGAGCCCCAGATAGAAAAAGTATTTGAGAACATTGGGAGCACCCAGATTGACAAGTAGATAAGTATGTTTTATTACTTCTTATATAATTCTTCAGTATAACATCCCAAACTGATATTAAAAAAAGGATGGTTTTCCCACTTGTCTCAAATCTATAATGAAAATTTAGGTGTTTTATTTTTTTTCTCTGATCCAATCAATCTTACTCACAATTATTTAAAACATTTGTTTTTGCAGTATGTAAGGTACAATTACGTAAATGCTGCTGTATTCATGGTGTTGGCTGGAGCTGTGAGTAAGGATGAGCAAAGCTATTGCAGGCATCATGTAAGCATTTAGAAAACTGATTTTGTGCTGTGGAATAGGAAGGAATGGGATGGTAGAAGGAAGACGTTAAGAGAGGCAAATTTAACACCAAGGAGAGCTGAGAAATCAAAAGTAGGTGGATGAACTCAGAAAAGCTTATTGAGGTCTTTTTGGAATTTTCCTTACATCACTGGAAAAGTACTGTGATGACAGCACTCTCTGGAGAGCACAGTTGCAGCTGATCCCTGTTGCCAGAGGGTTGTGGGTCTTGGGGAAAAATGCAGGGGGGCAAGATAAAGCATGAGCTTGAGAAAGCAGGTTGGTTGCCTGGCTGGTTTACAGTGAGGGGATAATACAGAGCAGCAGGAGCAAAAGTAAAGGATTAGCTTGAATTCCCAGGATTTTGTTACCTTCTTTGGTGTACACTGGTCAGGAAAGCTGGCTCTTATTTTCTGTAAATGTTTAAATGTAATTTAAGGGTTTTATGTTACCTTTACAGTTGCTGCTGACAGTGAAGGGATGTTCTAAACCTCTGGATAACTAGAGCTGCATGAGAATGTTTGGACTCCTCTGCTGAGCTACCTGCCTGGACTTAGCTGTAGATATTAATATTGCATAAATCTGCCCGTGTTTTTGTAGATAAGGGAATAATTCTATCAGTCACTGTTACTGTAATAAAAAACAAATCATATAAAAACCAGCAGCACAGCTCATTCCCTCATTCGGAATCTGCTGCATAACAAATTAATGGCAGTGTGCATGAATAATGAGAAATGCTTCAAACCTGGAGATTCATTTGTTTGAACAAATGTTGCTGACTGCATTAAGTAGACTGCAACACTGGCATCATATTTGAGTCCCCAAACCCAAATTAGCCACTGCTATTGCTGAACTGCTGCTGCTACAACAGGTGAGCAGAGGTCAGTGATAGGTAAAGTCCCACTATGTAAAAGTTTAAATATATGTAGATATGACAGTGATGATTCTTAGCTGATAAAAAAAAAATCATGAAATTGAATTTCCCTGTGTCAGGACAGGAGAAGTGCTGGCAGTGAAACCCCAACTTTTTTACTGTGAATCTGTTAAACCATAAAATTTCTCCAGAAAATTAGACTTTTATCTTTTTTTTTTCTGTCATCTCCTTTTGAGAATAAAGTACTGTAAAGAGAGCTTTGTTGTAAACTGTTCTGCTTCTAAACCTGGATAGTAATCACTTCATTATAGTCAGTAATTTGAAATTATAGCTAGTGGATATTGATACTTATTTCTTTAAAGTGGTATGTTTCATGTTGAACTTCACTCACATCTGATAGAAGAAAAGCATGATGCTACTTTTGCTACTTTAATTTACAAAAAAATAGAATTCTCCCAATCTGATTAAAACCTATCCTCTGTATACACGATATATATATGAGATAACTCCAAACAAGATTTTTTCATTACTGCTTACTACTAGAGTTATGCTTCCTGAATGTATGTTGGTATGTGTAAATATTCTTTACCATTTAAAAAGCATACTTTAAAATGAAAAATATTCACTTTGATTTTTTCTGTTTCCTGTTCACAAACACAGGGCATTGCATGCCATTGTAGGAAATTATGACCCTGATTTTTATCTCACTTATAGAAATAGGTAATAATACCTATGTGTAGTCAGCTGATTGACATTTGTATAAAAATCTCTAAGTGATAGGAGGATGCATGAATATTTTTGGAGGTCTAAGTTTAAACAGGAAGAAAATAAATATATGTTTGCACATGGACATGGCTGTTCTTACCTTTATTATTAAGAACATTAAGAAAAAATGACATGTGAAAGAAAAGGGAGTAAGAATCTAAGTTTTTTGAAATCAAACGTATGCTTGAATTGCTATTTGTGAAAATTGTTTCCTCCTATGAAGTACAAATGTTGAGTTTACTGGAAGTTCAGCAGGGCAGAAGAATTCAGGTCCCAATCTTTTCTGAATACAGATATTAACCATGATATCCTTTTTTTTTTTTTTTTTCATTTTGGTTCTGTCTATTGTTGTGCCTGTAAGTGGGAGAATTGCATGATGGAGCTCTTGATCATAACCCTGCACTGGGTGCTCACCTTCACAGAAACCAGTTCTGTTCCTGGAAGTGAACAGCTCTTGGCCATCTTGGCCACAACTACTGTTGTGCACATCAGTCCTTAAATCAAGCTTATCAGATTGCAAATGTACTGAAGAAAGTTCTGAGAAAACAAAGTAACATTTTGCCTCTGACATAACATAAGAACATTGTGCAGAAATTGATATAATTTGCACTGAGATGCATATCAATGGAAGATTGAAAGGCAGTTTGGTTTTCAAATCTTGACTTCATAGCAATCCAGTCATGTGCTTTTTTCAAACTCTCTTTTTTTCTTTCTCTCTCCAGCCACCTCCTGCTTTTGCCCCCAACTCTCTGCCCTTAAGCAGTGTTTAGATCTGAAGTATTGCAATTCATCCCAAGCTGGAACAGAACAGAACAGAACAGAATAGCCCAGATCAGACTGGGCTGCCCCTGGGTCTTTCCTCCCACTCCTCCTGTAGATGGAATGACACTGAGTGGCCTCCAGCCAGCAGGGACCTCCCCAGCCTCCCAAGATGCCATCAAGGGATCCTGCCATAACATCTGCTGGCTCCTTCAGCATTTCATTTCTCTTCAGAAGAGTTTATTTAGGATGATACATGGAGGAAATGCCAGAGTCTGTGATCCCACAGCAGGACTATTGTCAGTGTATGAGTTCTGAGTCTTTACACACTCTGGGAGTTTCCTTTGTCTTCTCATCTCTAAGGGGAAGATGTGCAAGTAGATGGGTGTGGAAAGACAGCAACCTTTCTCGCTATGTAGTAAATTGGATGAATATAAGTCAGATTACCTCTGGAGATTCAGTGTAAAGTACAGGCCATAATATCCAGAGTTTTAGAAGTCTATATCTATTAAAAGTCATTTAGAGTCAACACTAGTGGAAATAATTGACTTTTGAAACATATTCAGAATTCAGAGTAAATATTTTCTATTTTTTAGCTGGTCATAAGGGTAGGTAGGGTCTTCTTAATATTTTCTTAATTTTATTCTGCTATGAAATACACATAATGGACAGACCCTGGGCCTGTCTTTTAAGCTGAGATTAAGGAGGAAGTGTTCAAGTGAAAGAAGACTTACTCTAAATGTTCACTGCCTTGTCAGAGGCTGTTTAACTTCTGTATGCAATTTTTTTAGTATTTAAATCAGCATTTTTCCTGCTCCTCTTTACAATTAAACAAGGAAAACTAACAGGCAGCAAGATTGAAACTGATGAAACAAAATCCTTATAAAAATAATACACTGTTAGATCTTGCTTCTCTGGTTCAAGAGGAAATAATCTACTTAAACACCTAGTATTAAAATTATAGGTTATAAAAATCCACTGGCCTGTATTCAAAAAGAATAATTGCAATTGGAAGTGTCCAGAATCTCAGTCTTGTATAAATCTACCATGGAAAATGTTTAAAATCTTTAAAAAATATTTATCATTGTAGCAATCTATTTGAAAAAAAAAGATGTTAAAGTGATCCCCTGGGAGATGTGTACTGAAGTGAGCAGACTTATCACAGTAAAGTGTTCACTTAAATTTTTATTTGATCACTTCTTACTAGACTGTTCAAGCATTTAAATTCTGTATTGTAAAAACTGTTGCTATGTTGCTTTCTCCCTTAATTTGCAGCTGAAAAAATAACCTGAATTCTGAAGGGGGGGTTAGTTGTTCTTCAGAGTTAATAACTAAGGAATCATCATTTACATCATTGTTCATGAATGTTAAAAATGTAATAGCTATTCCAGACTGGCAATTTGATTGCTATAACTATAATGCATTTTAGTAGTTCCAATTATCAATATTAATACAACTATGATTTTTTTGTTGTTGTTGCAGAACATGAATTAATTTGTTCACTTTCATTTCTCCTTTTTTCAATATACAACAATATTGAAGGTTTTAATCTAAAAAAAATCCTGTCAAATCAAAATTCCTTTTTTGAAAGCTTGCAGTGACTTTTAAAGAACTGTGAAATAATATGCAATCATCTGCTCTTGGGTCTATAAATTAAGTTGATAAAAAGAACCTAGACATCAGGGTATGGAGAGGTAAGATCTTTTTCATTGTGGTCTCTAAATTGTTACTAGCTAGGAGTACTAATAAACAAGAACAATAATTACTAGTTTTTAAAATAGTGTCTGAGTGGATGGGCATTAATGAAATATATACAGCTATTCTCATCTTCAAAGTAATCAAAAGTTTAAAAGGATAGGAAGCAGAAAATGTATGGAGTAGTATTAAGACAGATAAATCACAGAAGAACATATTGATTAAAATTAATTTTAGGGAGCAAATTCATACCTTAGATAGCATAAACACCTTCCATGTGACACCTGTGCAGAGAAATTGCTTGGTCACATCAGAATTTGATCCAGGAGAGGAGACGCTGATCCCAGGTCACTGATGATATTGGTTTGGGTTTCCTTATTTGTTAGAAAAAAATTATTTCTAATTAATGAAATCACAAATTTTCTAATAGAAAAACTGGTGAAACATGGTCACAGTAATTCTACAGTAGATCTATGAGCAGGACTTGATCCCTGCTTGAAAATCTGGCAGTTCTTGTGGGCTTATTTTGGTATTACTAAACAAAATATTACTTCTGGTCAGTAATACTGATAGTTTGATCTTTTGAATGGCCAGCTCTACAAAATGAAAAGAATAAACACAGTCTGAAAAGAAAAAATAAATAATATATACTCATGAGAATACTAATTGGGCATTGCATGCAGAAGCAATAGATGAAGAACCTTTGCCCCAGAGCACAATTCAGCAATCACAAAAGCTATTATTTGCTAAAAAAAACCAAGCCTGACAAAAAAGGTGAAAAAAACATTTGAATTGCTTTTAGAATGAAAACAGAGAATTTGTGACAACAATAGAATTAATCAGTGGGTTAGAATGCAGACCATGGATGAGCATAGGAAACTTTCAGCATGAAAGCCTCATGATTTAAATGGATAAGGATATGATCTGACCACAAAGCAGAGGAATAAGCAGTAGCAGGCCCAGGGCTCATAAAAACAAGGTGCCATCTGCTGATCTTTTGCCTTCATCTTTAAATATTCTGAGGGTTTCCTACCCTTACACCCTTCTTACTGGCTTCTTCACAAATACAGTGAGAAAGAATGTTTAAATATATCAAGAGAGCATGAGATGTCTTATACAGGTGTGAGCCCAAGAAGAAGATGTTAACTGATGTGTCATGGTAGAAGAAAGTCTCAAATATTCATCAGTTACTTCCCTACAGTGTTTTTGTTTTTTTTTAGAGAAAACAAGGTAAGATACTTAGTGGAAAAACTTAGAAATGTCCTGATAAAATAGACTTACATGCCTTATATTTAACAGACTTACCCATCTCATGTTGACATCTGACAAATGATGCTAGTGCAATATTTAACTTTTTTTAATTGCCAATGGTTAGAATAATATCAGACCAAAGCTGTCATATTTAAAGGTATTCTCAGGATGAAGCAACTTGTGCCTGAATTATATTGAAAAGATCAATGGAGTTGTTAAAATCTTGACATCGATTTGTGACAAATATTAAAAGACAGAATAGTCCAAGACAAAAAAACTCCAAGTTACTTATCAGTAATTGAAAAATTTAGAAAATGGGATTTCTGGGGAAGTGTTAAAATGGTCAGCATAAAATTATAATTTGAAAAATCATAAAGGAGTTGACACTGATATATGATCAATAAAGAATTGAAGAGGTTAATACATTTAACACCAGGGAATATTGTTTTAATGAAACCAGCTATTTTTGAATGAATTTGGTCTTGCTTTTGATGAGATTACATGTAGAACTGATTAAAGTAACCATATTGACATAGTGAATATACTGTTCTAAAATATTTGGTTTAATTAAACATAATGAAAATTAGTACTGTACTCAATCAGTGTATTCCATACTGAAAGGATTAAAGAGTGACAAACTGATAAATATCACAGAAAAACGTAACATAATGTTAGAGGACAGGCTCTAGTAAAAAAGTCTGCAGGGATCCTGTTTGTGGCTGAATCCTATTCCTTATTTCAATCAGTGTGGGCACAATTTTGAAATAATTACACTTGGACAAAGACACAGGTTTGCAAGCCCGCCTTCTTGATATTCACTTTGGACTCTCGCCAGTGTTTCTGAGTGTTCAGGACATGATCCACTTTTGTATCTGAAACTACTGAGAACCAAAGAAAAAGGAGCATCACCACTGATGGCATTTGGAGCAGAATCCTGCCCTGCTGTTGTGAGTGTCCCTACAGGGATTCTGACTGCTCCTGGTTTCCATGGCATCCTACTGTAGTTACCCAAGTTGGCCACCTGAGACTTCTGAAGTAATTGTCCAAATAAAGGAAAGCATGACATACCCACAGCAGGTGCAAGGGGACAGGGGAGAGAACAGCAAGAACAAAAAGGGAGAAAGCTTGTAGGTTAAGATAAACCAGTTCAATAGGCCAAGCAGAGAGCAAAACAGCCAGCTGACACAAAGAAATCTCTCAGCACCTGCCTCAGGAGGACTGATGTCAGGCCAGACTTGGAGTAATGGCCACCCTGAAACCCCAAGTTCCCAGTTTCCTCATTCTCTAATTCAGTCTTTTATTTCTGATGTCATAAGGTATGGGATACCTCTCTGTCCAGTTTGCATCAGCTGTCCCAGCTCTGTGTCCTCATAACTCCTTGCCCTCCCCCAGTTTTCCTGCTGGGTAACAGAGTGGGAAAAAGGAGAACATGTCAGCAATGTGCAAGCACTGTTCAGCAACAGCCAAAACATCCACGTGCCATCAGCACTGTTTTAGCCACAGGTCTAAAACACAACACTGCACATGCTGCTGAGAAGAAACCTACCTCCATCCCAGCCAAAGGCAGTACAGGAATGAAACATCTTAGAGTTATCATGACACAGAATTACCCCTTATTCTCTGCATCTACCCACCAACTGATCCAAGCACAGCAACACAAGCAAGCCTGGAACACACTGTGGCATAGAGAACGCAAGGCATCAACATCAGCTCATCCAAACTGTTACATTACTTACCATATGGTCTGCAAAATACTTAATATGTTTATGCCAAAACTGTGATTCATGTGTGCTACATCTGCCACCATAAATTTGGTTACCTTTCTCACACCATCCCAGAAATCACTGAGGATGGGCAGATTATTTACTGTTCCATCTTGACACAAAGTCACTGCAGGTCCATGACCTCTGCTCCTCTTACATCTCCTGCTACAAGATCCCCTTGTGCAAGGTGGTGCATCGAATAATAGTGACACTTCAGTCTTGCTGGCTGCAACAGAAAAAGAAGTTGAGCATTTTTCTGGGAATACTAAAGCTAAAAAGTCAGTGAAAATATCACCACTTGAGCAGCAAACTGTTACTTTTCCTCTTTCTGAAGCTTCAGTGTATGAGGCAGGTAATGAGCAGGACTCTGATACTGCATCTTATCCTCCTCCACTCAGACTAAATAAATAAACAGACATAAATAAACAGCTGGAGAACAGTGAAGATATCCACAGGCAGCTACAAGTTGATGTGTTTGACCAGAGATGCAATAAAATGCTCGTTCTGACTGTTTCATCTACTCTTGCAAACCTGAAATGATGAGCCATATTTCTTATTAATTTATTGTAAATACCTGTTTCTGCACTACTTCATGTGCTTTAATGCAGAGCTAAGTCTTCGCAGTTACCATTTTGATTGACCAGAAAAGATCAAGTCAAGTGATGCAAAGGAAGGGAACTATCTTGCCTTTTTTTAGATCTGTACAGTCTGGGTTTTGACAGCTGCTCTATGCTCCCTTGGGAGCTGATGAAGAAATGTGCTCATGGTGCAGTTCACCTGATCTATTTCAGACACCAGTTTTTGTGAAATTAAGCACTGAACTTATGAAACTCAGGAACTTAAACTGGGAATTCAGAGTGACACCTTTACCATACCACCTGGTATGTTGCACCTTTGCAACACTCTACAAAATATTATAGACTGTTGCAAAAAAGTCATTACTAGTTTCAACCAATATTTACTAAGAGTTATCAAATATCAGTTGTTAATAATGATGTTTTTGGATAACCATTCTATTTTGGATATATTAAGAAAACACCAAAGGGCTTAATGTAAGAAAGTGACTTCATCCTGCTACAATATGGTCTTACATATGTTGTGTTTCAGCTGATGACTTACTGTATCCAAATCTATACCCTCTTGTTTATGTGAGATTTTGCTAGCTGTTTCTAATGATTTTTAAAAAATTATTATTATTTTTATTCAAATCTGGCATCCGTTGTCGCCAGAAATCTTTAAATACCTATGGATTTCAAATTATCCTATTTTAGAACATATTACAGCTGGATAATAATGATACACTATACTGGACATGGTAATGCTGAGGTATTAAGGAATCTTAGTGGTCATTAATTAAGCTAGATGAAAATAAACTGCATGCAAGCTTCTTACAGCACCTTAACCTCAGAAGCAAATAAACATATGTATAGTTTATTGTTTATAATATAAAGCTCCTGCAGCACCATTTCCTCCTGTGGGACAGATTGTGGCTTTGGGGAGAGAAGAGGCAGAGAGAGGAAAAAACAGATATTGGGTACTACAGTACAGTTGAGACAGATCAGTATTATATAAACATTTGAGAATCCAAGGAATTTCTTCAGGTTATGAAAATAGGTTGCAATGTTGAGATGGTTAGACAGGTGGCAAACTGAGACTACAGTTTTATGCCAAAAATATATCTAGTTACACAGTTAGTTCTGCTACTGTCTGGTTACTATCATGCTTTCTGCTCTTGTCTTCAGCCCATCCAGGGTATTCATGTACCAGCCCTGTTTTTGGGCAGTGAGTGTTCCTTAATGCCTGTTTGTTCAGCCACTCCTGTGAAACAATATTAATCTCTATAGGGGTGTTCACATTTTAATAGGTGCTAATATGACACCAATAATAAGAATGATGAATTTAAAAATTGCCATAGGTTTGATTTCAATTGTTTGTAAATCAACAGATTTTCTCTCTCTCTTCTTAAAATGGGTAAAGTCATAGAAAGTCTCTGAAATGAATTTGTGTTCTCAGATATAAAGTGCCTGTTAGGCATTTTATAGAACTGAGAGGGTTTTAAAAAGCTTCAGAAGCAAGTCAGCTTGCTCATATTTATTTTGAAAATGCACTTCACACTTACAGACTTAGAGGGAGCTTAATTACAATCAGTGGAATAATTAAGTTGAGGGAAATATGCAATGGAGAACAGAAATGAATAGAAAACATATTCACAAGTGTACCTTTGGGCAAATGCATTATAGGCACAATATTGTCATTATGTCTCTCAAATCACATCATTATTTGCTCTGGTGTATGTGTTGGAAGCATCCTGGATTGTACGTGGTTTTTACATTCATACTCTGATCCATATTTAAACATTTTACAAATGGTGCACTGTAGTAACACTAGCCTTCACTTAGCATACCAGTAATTTGGTGTACAGCTGAACTTGTACAAGGCATTCCTAAACCTGAAAAAGCACTGCTATTTAAAATGCTCTGATTCTCTCCTTCCCTCTCACAGTCCATATATTTGAGCAGTACTTATAACAGTTTGTTCACCAGAGTCTGACTCACAGGGAACAGCTCTTTGCAGATGTATTATTTGCTGGTTCCAGTCCAGTTGCAGTAGCCAATTGCCACTGTTTCAGTGACCACAGCTCTCTGATAAATAAAATGCACACCCAGAAAAGGTCTCCTGGAACAGGTAGTTTCACAGAGTGAAAGGGTCTTAGAGAGCCTTATCGTGCTCTTTTAAATTCTGAATTCTTATCTCTTGGTGCACCTTGCAGTCCCAAAGCCATAAGTCCTATAATGGGAAACCTGCTTTTTATCTCTTTTCCTAGCATTTGCCATGATAGACACTGAAGAGGGAGGGAGAAAAAGGACACAACAACAACAAAAATTTCTGAACCACATTTTCAGGTTACAATTAGAGATGCCTAAATACTTTAAGGTGGTCACCAATATGCACAAGATTCTATCTTTGAAAAGGTTAACACTCTGATTTGGACAAATACGTAGAAATAAATGTTTGATAGCTTCACATTCAACAGCAGAAATTAAGGAGGAAAGTTCCCTCAGTGTCACCAAAATGATTTCAGAAAATCTAGTCCAGAACATTTTTGCCCAAGGATCATGCCAGACTTTTCAAATACCTTTCCAATATGACATAAAATTGATCATAGATTCTGTGTGTACATATAAGAATATAAAAGAGATTAAAATCTTGAAATTATTCATATTGATTTTTTTAAATTCTAGCAATTAAATATAGCAAGGTGTAACATGATAATTAATCTTTAATTATTAATGGGTCAGCTTGTTAGTGAATGGGTTCTTCATTGGAAAAATGCAACATGTTCTGTATTACGTTGCCTGAGTTCATGAATAAAAAAGATTTGGGTTCTGAAGTGAAGGCAATGTAAATGATTACCTATATTTGCATGGTAAAGATGATTAAACAGTAACATATAAAAAGACACTATTGATGTTAATAGCAATCTGAAATGTAGAGATAATTTTTCCCACAAAGCAAACATTCACATTAAACTCTGAGGCATCAAGCACTGCATAAAAAATAGCATAGACATGAAAAAAGGAAGGAATTTGGATGAGAAAAGGAAAAACAGAACTTATTTTTAGGTTTACCTTCAAATTGAATACCAAAACTTGACCATGATTCAAATCAGCCTTTGGAGGTTTTTAATAATGCACAGGTAGCAAGGTGGATGGAACCTGTGAGGAGGCATCTGGACTTCTTGCAGCCTCTAGAGAGTTTGGAAATTTCTAGCACTCATTTTATCTCCAATCACCACAGAATTTCTCTTGGTTTCATTCTCTCTCCAACTTGCACCTTCCCATTCTGCCACATCCTTTACTTAGAAGCAACATAAATGGTTCCTGTATGGACATAGCCTAAATATGTGTTATATGTGTCTATACAGAGATTTATGACCTCCAGTATGAGTATGATTTGTGGCCAAAGGCTGAAAAAATCACTGGCAGCAAACAAGGAATGTGAAGATAAACAATGGGAAACAATATAGACACAGGGCCAAAAAAAAAAAAAAAAAAAGGGAAGGAAAAGGCTGAACTTTGTTTGATTTTGAAGGAAGAGAATAAGAAACCTCATGTAAAAAATATCTAATAATAACAAGGAGTTTAAAGGAGGCAAACCATTAGTTTATTTTTACCCAAATGAATAATCCATGGTTAGAAAAGCACACAACAAGCTTAGAAACTGGCAAGCTCAGAGTGGCTGAATGGAAAAAATAGTTTTCTTTTTCACACAAAGAGCAATCTATTGATCTAATTCCTGCATACTTCTACTGACACTTTGGATTTTAGCTGAACTCTTAAATACGTCTTTTCAATAGCTAACAGAATGACCAAGATATACAATAGGAAGAACAGTAAACTTTAACAGAGGTTTTCATTGATTGCAATCTCACTTACTTGAAGGCATAAACCTGCCTTTAGACAGTGAGGGCTGCAATAAACTTACCCCAGTAATTTTAAAGACCCATTATTTCGGGACCATCTTGTGCACGTCATCTGAAACACCCAATGCCTGTTATCAAAAGACAGGTAATGGACTGTGGGAACACTGATCACAAAACTTCCTATATGTGCTCCTGTGAGACACTGAAACACAGAGGAACCCAGAGTTTATGCTTTTCCTAATTATCTCTGAGGTCAGTATGGCAACAATGCACAGTCTCTCAGTCCAGGTGTGATGCAAGCAAATGTGTTTGGAAGACAGCATCACAACCTCCCTACAACAGGCTCTGGGAGAGTTTCTAATCCACCAAAGCAGCTGGCTGAAAGTGCCTGCTCCCAGCTGCTCCTTTGAGTCACTGCATTTTCCAGTGTCGTGTGGGAGCAATCTGTCAGAGCAACCATGTCATAAAAACACCACAGAGCCAGAGTCTGCCAGTTTGATAAAAGCTGCAATAGGATTGACTAACATGCTGACATAACAAACTTAATATCACTTGAAGAGCTTAGAAAAAAGCAGAAAGTAAGGGAAGAAACCAGACAGAAAATAACTTTACTGAAGAGAATGAAAGTGTATAACCCAGACTTAAAAAAGTAATATAATTTTAGGACATGTGCCCATATAAATTCTCTCTCTTTTTTTTTTTTTTTAATCTGGAGTTAAATAATTAGTTATTTGGACCCCATCTTTTGCTCTGTTGGGTTCCTCCCTGTGCCTGCATTACAAACATCATTTCTGACTGCATGGTACCTGCAGTGAGGAATGCAGGTGGCCTTCAGGAATGCTCTGTTTTGTCAAGATCCTCTACTGCATGTGGAAATGCTGGGGAATACCATTTGTGATTCTGGATAACCACATGACAGTGCAGTGTATTCTTCTTGTGAGTTCTGGAGAGGTAATGAGCTCTGTCACCCCTGAATGAACTGAAAACCAGCAGTGACTTACTGGAAAGCAAACAGATCGGGGTAAGGAGAGAGAAATGAAACAGAGCAAAGTGAGTGACTTTGAAAATTGATGTGCTGGCTTGAAATTTCCCAGGTAAAAGATACAGTCAAATTACTAAACCTTGCTCTCACATGAAGCAGGATGGTCAATTTGTTTGGTCAAATTCAATAAATGTTAGAGTCTTAAAAGCTTCTGGGCAAAAGGATTGGAGGTGACATGGAACCTGGTAATGAAGTTACCCAGCGTACCATCAGTGGCAATTTAGCAATTAGCTCTATCAGCAGCTCTGTAAGATCTGTAACAAATCATAAGTTTTCAGTTAGCCAATGTAATAAAAGTATTTAACAGTGAAGGGAAAGTAACAGAGGTGATAAATGTTTTTAAGCATAGAATATTGACTTGTTATGACAATTACATGATCTGAAGAAAATATTCATTTTATTATATATGATCTTAATGAGACAAAATATTATTATTCTGTCAGGTTAAGAAATATTTATCTTTTTGACTTTCCTCGAATCTCATAGATCATAACACTGTTGGTTTCAGGTTGGGAATGAAGAAATTACTATGCAAAAATCAGACTGAGTGGAAATAGAAACAATTACTATAGGCTGAGTAAAACAGCAGAATCATGGAAGACAGAGATAAAGCCAATAGGGAAGGGCAATTCTGCTCACAAGAAATAAGTCCCAGCCCTTTGCTGTAAAAGTACAATTTAGGTGAGAAAGTCTGAACAGAAAGGAGGTGAACTTGGTAATTACCATCTTGTAAGCCCAAATTTGTCAAGCAGTGTGATATATAGCATAGCCAGCAGAGATCTGAGATAGTAAAGCCACAAAGCAGGGTATTCACTACCTAGTTGAAACACTGAAATGAGCCACCTGAACACCTCACACAGTTTATGGTAAGAGTAGCAACCTGAAGCACTTGAGTTGTGGGGTAACTTGCCAGTGACTGTGCAGACCAGCTGAAGTTAGATGGTGTGAGCACCTCCTGAAGTGCTTTATTACAGCATATGCAGGGATACACCTGGGTGCAAGGTAAGGGCATTGCAGGGCACCAATTATGCACTTTAAGAGCACGTGCACCTCTTCCTACAAAGTGGTATTTATACGTAATAGAGGCTCATTGCTCTCAGATACCCTGAGGTTATGCACAGCTGTAATGGAAAGGTGGCTATTTTCCATAAAAAGGCAGGTTAAGACTCTCAACTGCTTTTTGGGACAACATCCATTCAGTGCAGAAGATGAGATTATGACAGAAGAGAAGGAGGCATCTCCATCTTTTGAGATCTCTAAAAATGAACTGGCCCACCGTGAAGGAAAATCTTGTGCTGGGCAGAGGCTGAGAGGACTCCATGATCCAAGTCCATCTCTGACTTGCACAGTTACAGACATATCCCACTGTTCTTTCAGGAAGGAGCTTGAGTTTTTACTTCTGCAATGTATTACTTGTCCCTTTGAAAGACTTAAAAAACAGCAATCACAAAAAAGAGAAGGAATATATAGAAAAAAGATTAATATATAGTAGAAGGATTAAGAGGAAAAATAATTGAAGCAGCACATGCCAATATTGCAGAGCTCACTAAGAGTAATATCTGTTGTGGCAGACTTGTCCAATACAAAAATAATCAGCAGCATCATTTAACTGGTATGGTGGCACTGTTTGCTCACATCATTCTCTCTCCCCCCTTCTCCAGTCAATCTAGTTCAGTTCAGCAGTAAAACCCACAAAAATTTCCACTGTGTTTTAAATCATTGAAGTGCTAAATAATAGATATGTAAGAACTCAAATTGTTACAAAATAATTTGACGTAACTCCTACCAGTGAGCCTGAAGTGATGGCTTTAGCAGTCTCACGAGATCTAAACAACAGAACCACATAAGCACTTAAGAGTGAGCAATTGCTTGCCTGCTACGATTTGATTTGAAACTGATCTAAAGGTGTAAGTAGCACAATTGGCATTGAGTGCATGCAGGAATTTCCATCAGTCTCTTTGCTTCTTGAAGGGTTAATTCCAACAGCAGAGATGCAAAAAAAAACCCAAAACCCAAAACCAAAACAAAACACAACACATTTTTTTTCCAGGAACTTGAATTCATAAATAATATCAATTGAAATAAAGTCTGTCTGAATGTACTATGGATATGAANGAGCTGAGTTTTGGGATACACAGACGGAATGAGTTGAAGGTTAGCACTATAGTGGATAAATATTAGTATTTACATTCTTTTTTTCCTTTCTTCCTCCCTCCTTTCTTCCCTTCCTCCCTCTCTTCCTCCCTTCCTCCTCCCTCCCTCCCTCTCTTCCTCCCTTCCTCCCTTCCCTTTTATTCAAGATTTATCTTTCAGGAATTTTCTCTTTTTCAATATGCAATAATAGGAAGGGTTTTATTGTTTGCTATTATACTTTGAGGATTCAGAATACAGTAGTAAATGATTTTGCCTTTTTACAGAGAAACATTGTAGGGAATGAGACTGCCAAATCCAAATTCAATGAAGGCTGATTTTTCCTGTTAAATGCAACAAGTATGTCTTGGTTTAATGGTTTACTTCTTATTTTTCCCTTAAAAAGAAGATGAAAAGTGTCTGTGAGAGTGCCTAAGTTTTTGCCACTCCTTATTAGTGAGTGCAGGTTAATTGTCTATTCTGTTTTAAATTACTTTGTGGGTAATGAAGGTGCTCAGTACTCAACCCTTTCTGTCTTGAGTTTCTATCCCAATTTGACTTTTTGCTACATTCAGTATGTAGTCTTAAAATTAATTTGCAGTGCTGTTCACCAGGCTTGCCCCCTAATCCAGCATGGCTGGGATGCAGGATTCTGTGGCAGACAGCCAGGGTGTGGTTATTATCTTGTTCTCCACCCTAGGATGGGTGCACCCCTAACTGGGAATGCTCATCCAACAATGGCTGTGCTTTGGTTTGAGCCTGACATCCTCTCTTTAATGACCCCAGGCTTATGGGATGTCCCACAAGGCAGTGTCCCCACTCCTCTCTGTCATTCTCAACAAGCTGTGAGTGGGATAACTTTGCTGTGCTGTGATCCCAGCTGGGGCTGTTTTAATGAAAAAAAAAAATCTCAACCCTCCCTCAAAACATGGCTGCTTGGACACATCAGTGGTAAAATGATGGTTTGTACACAAGTGTTACTCACATGGGTACCACAGGGTACAGGATCCTGGCCCAGGAGGTGTAGCATCTTTAAAAATGCCATTTGATGCTCCTGAGCACCTGGAACTGACTGTCCACATTAAATTTTAGCATGGTGTTGGTGTGATTTTTTGTTTGGTCTAATGACCCTTCTTCCAAACAACCCTTCTCCTGTGTGCTCAGGCTGTGTCATACCCTGCTCAAACCCACTTTGGCAGCTGGCAAAAAGAATTTCCCTACACACCAACACTGCAGCAGCTCTGGCATCTCATCATTGTATGAGGATTGGCACCTTAGCCTGATAGCAAACAACAGGATTTCTGAGCAGAAAGAGATGCAACCCTCTGATCCTTTATAATTATCTCTAAGAATATCTGACAAAAGAAAAGTTTCACCAGCAAATTACTGTAGTTTTGTGTAGTACTACTCATACATCCACATCCTTGTAGAGTCCAATTTTCCTGATCCATTGCTGTAGGATACTTTAAATCCAGGTGAGGCAGATGGGGATGAAGGTTCTCCCTTTCTTCTTCCTTTCTGTCTTTCTAGGGGAGGTGAAATGGGAAAAGCGGGAATCAAGGAAGAAGTGAGACTGGTAGGGAGAAGAAACTACCAGAGAGCAGAGGCAGGGCCCACTGCAGAACTTACTCTGCAGTAACTGATTCTTCTCATTAACGTATAGCCCAAAATTTCAGGAAAAAAAAAATTGTATAACCCATTGGTGAACTGTATGAGAACTCTATGCTTTAAGGAAGGTATGTTAGCCTTAAAAGGCTACTTAACCAGAGTGTGTTTCAAGATGTGTAGCTAAGCATCAGCAGTGAGAGACCCTAAGCTGGCGTAAATCACAAGTCTCTTGTACCAGCCAAGCATGTTATTTTATTATTTCTGAATTCTAACAGTGTTCACCTCTTCTTTCACACAGTGCTTCTGAGCAGTACAGCCTTTATGATTTGACATCTCTGAAGGCATTAACACTCTTTGGGGAATGTGAATCAAACAACAAATTCTATTTGTGCGCATTCATTTCTCGTGCTTTTATTTTAGCTCATTCCTGTCAGAACAAAGCCTAAGAAAGGATGTCTAGAAAGGGCAATTTCCAAACAGTGTGGGAAAATTTCTCTCATTGTGAGGCTGTCTGGAAATTTTTGAAGGTTGTTTCTGCTGAGAATAACACCTATATTCCCCATAAATGCTTAGAGATGGCTCTATGGATTTCTCAACAAATAATAATAAAAACCCCTCCACCCACTATATGTTAGTGAATTTAAAATATAGAGTATTGTCTGCTAAGCCTTAATAATAACTAGTTTGTAATCATTATGTTACTCTATAAATACCCAGTATTCTCTTAAGAGAAAACAAAATTGCTTTATGTTGCAGTTCCAAAAACTAAGAGCCTGAAGGGTGTTTTCCTGTTTATTTATGATAGCTCAAACTTGAGGATTGATATATTTGTCTAATTTATTACAATTATTTTGCTAGGGCAACATCATTCATATAAGCCACTGTATGTAATTTCCCTTTCCTCCATCTTATTCTTGGGTTTATTGTGAGATGGTTAGTTTATCGCAGATCTTTTTTGAAGTTCTGTTAAATGTTTATTTCTCTGTGTGACTCCTCATTCATTTCTTATTCAGCTTCTGAAACTTAATTAGCTCTGCAATCCTCTTGCTGCTTTCTTCTGCCACTCACAGGCCAATTTTAACTGAATATGGGTGCACTGTAACAAGTTTGTTGAGGATTTTATGTAAGTTTCCTCTTCATAATGCTAAGTCATTGGGGAATTTCAGTTGTTGGGTCATTTAATGACATCATGGGGACAGTAGGTTTTACTCTTTCCTCTGGCAGTCCTGCAAAATTTTTGCACCTCCTTGTGTGTGCACAGAGGAAGGAAAGCAAGTTCTAGACTTTTTCTGTCCCTTTCCATGGGAGAGCAGTGGATGGGAAGCAAGAGCTCGTCAGAAGGGACCAGGAAGGATCCCTCTTGCTGAAATTAGGCAAGCCTGAGGTTAATTGTCTCCTTTGTCTCTCCAAAATCAAGGGGCTAAACTTGATCTTCACACCTCAAATTTTCACTGGTCCATAAGAACATTGACAGGATATGACAGCTCAGTCAGTGCAGATTTTGTTTTTAATCACTCTTTTGGGATTTGAAAAAAAAAATGAATCCTTCACAGTAAATTTTCTTCCCCCAAACCAGTATAGATAGAAGAGTGAATGATAGATTTGTTCATTATTTAGACTATACAGATATTTTGTAAGGTTAGTGTTGCTGAGACATGAAAAAAGGTCTTCTAGGCAGTGCCTGGGGTCCTGCTGCCCAGCTCCTCCTGGCTGGGGCAGCCAGCTCCCAGCAACCCAGCAGCCAGCAGCCCTGCTCAGATGTGAGGTAGAGGACATCTTCAGATGCACCATTTGATCCAAGCATGTGGCCAGCCCAAGGTCATTGGCCATTTGCCAGTGCAAGCCTGAGCTGGGAAAACCTTGGGCTTCCCTGCTGTGGTTGCAATTAAAGAGCAGCACAGGGTCCAGCTCTCTCCTGTCTAACAGGTGTGTGGGTGTCAGATCTGCTCTGGCAGAGGCTTTTGCATTTTATTCCCTTACACCTTGGACTTTCTTCAATGAGGCTGAGAAACATCATATTGGGATTTTATTTTGAGTGACACAACGTGATCCACACACATATTAATTGTGCCACAGACCGAAGGCTTCATGTCCAAATGAACAACTCTTTGAAGCATTTGGCAGCAATAACAAGTACCTCAAGGTTATGCCTTATCTCCTTTTCCTCTTTATGTCATCTGTAACAACTGTGGACTCTGACATTTAGTTAATTAAATTTGCCCACACTATCTGACTTGGTTGTGCAATCCCTCTTGAGGACATAATTTTTGAAGGTAGTAAGCAAGAAGGATGGTTAACCTTGATGAGTCATTTTGCCATAGTAGTGTGTTATTCAAGCAAAAGTTTAGGATCTTTCATCTGTTGCATAAATAATAAATCTCAAGACAGAACATAGACATGAAATATTTAAAGCATAGTATTACATCTTTGAGGACACATATCAGAACCAAATGAAATTATCACACAATTGCTGCTGTTCTATACCTACAAGTCTCTACCTACTGTAAATTTCTTATGGTAAGTGGTGTTTCTCAGCTAACTGTAGTTGATTCCCATAAAATCTGTCTAAAATGGCTTTTACTGTCTTTGATGCTTTATATTTCAATGTGGATATGAAAAGTCGCTTTTGAACTTTTATTCTGATATGGTAATAGTGTTACATTTTCAGTATTGATATGGTCCAGAGCTGGATCCATATCTTTATGCAATTGACCCTTGTGTCTGATATTGACAGCATTACATGCAGGTGGTCCTACTTTGGTCTAGACTTTATTGCAGCCTTTGATTCCCAGAGCTGCCATACAGAAATCCTGCAGACAGGCTCTAGTCTGTCTCTGGGAATCTCTGGAAGCAGGCTTGGTGTGTTGCCTGAGCTGTGGGGGCTCTATGGAGCACATGTGCACTGGAGATGAGCCTCCAGTTGGGCTCCCCAGCTCACTGTCTTTGTGGGGAGACTGATTTTGGCCTTGGAGTCAGATCTGACAGACAAAACAGAAAACATTTTGAAGTGATTTTTTATTTTACCTAAACATATACTTTGTCTCATTACCTGAGGTTGTACAGATTCTTTTTTTCCATAAAATAGTAATATATTGCTATAATAAGAATAAGAACCCCACGACCAGTAATAATAATAATAATAACAACAACAATGGATGCCATAAATCCCACTAGCTATTTCTCATACTATGGTAATATCACAAATTCATTTCAGGGAGGAGAAATTCAGTATAATTTGAACCTCCAGAATTCCCCACTAAAACTTTTGGTGTACAGAATGAACTCATTCATGGCATTAGCAATTAGTGGTGGTCAGTTTTCACTTGTTTACTCTTACCACCCTTGAAGAACCATGGTTTGATACTCAGAGCTTCACCTCATGGGAAGGCAGAGATGTCGTGGCACAGTTGGCCATGAAAAAGAATTTATCAATATCTTTATGGACCGAGAGTGAAACACAGGCCTAGATTTGCTCCAGTCTAACATGAAGTGCAGCACATCTGAAGGCACTGGGAAATGATTGTAAATCAGGTAATATTTGGCCCCTGAAAGCTGGCTGTAAAATCAGATGCAGATGATAAGATGTAAGTCACACCACACTGTAAATTTAAAGCCAACCTAGGAGAATTTTCCTCTAATCAGGGGGTTCCAGCTGAATGTATGCAGGCAAGCAGTCATTCCAAGTCTGAGATTAAGCAGATTGATACCAGCTGTCTGACAAATCTCTAGCACTAGATAAGACTGGAGGTGGAGGGATGAGAATTATAAATTGCATGCATCCATTAATGCACTCATTTAAACATGCAATTTAAATGCTAATTGATGTTAATTCAGCCCAGCACTAGTGTTCAGCTGTTAAGTCATATACTGTAACCTGGCTGAAGGAATAGCAGTAGGGGCTTGGCAGGGTGCTATAGATAAACTAAGGGATCAATTCAATGTATGGTGTATTGGTTTCAGTTCATTTATTATTATATGGTAATTACAACTAGCTGAATACAGACAAGAAAATGAACTGTGATCATTCTACCACTGCATGCTGACCACTCATTTAATGAATGACATTTTCCATCTTTTACATTGCCTGAAATCATTCTGTGTCTCATAAGGTCTTGATGTTCTTCATGAAAATGCTTAAGCTTAATGAGAGAAACAGCCACTAAGTCCCAAGGAAAGCGAAGTCTTTTCTTTTGATCTTGATAGAATGCTCTTTAAAATTTTTCCTTATTTTATTTTAGTCTCTCATGTGAGGAAAGAAAGATCAGTTCATAAATTCTGCTATGTGGAAAAAATATATGTTAATCATGACACTGAAAACCAGTTGTTTACTAAGATGTCAATTTTTACCTGAACTCCTTGTGTTAACTTAGAGTGAAATTTTTACTGTGATCATATTTTTCAAGTGCATCTGCAATCACATGATAAATTTAATAAATATTCTAGATATTTAGAGAAATGTTGTTAATTCATCTGTCACTGTTCAGTTCCTGTTACTGAAAAAGCTATTAACAGTGAAAAAAGGCTAAAAAATGCAAATGCTTGTGGTTAATAAATAGTAAATTTTCTAGGCTAACTTGTTCTTGGTGATCAGTTTGGCCTGCTTTCTTGTTAATATAAGAGGTTAAACACAATGATGGAGGTGGTAGGGTTTTTATTAAGCAGGCTAGAGTGCAGATTTGGCTCATGATGTGTGTTAATATCATCTCCATACACCATAAACCTGCTGGGTCAAATTCTGGGCTTTCTGCCAGGTGCTGTGCTCAGTTCCGCTGCTGTGAACCTGTGGCAGGGATGTAGTTTCAGGAGTGAAACAAGGGGCAAAACGTTGCCCGGTTTGCTGAATCCTTATAAAAACTGGAAGTGATGGAAGGCCCAATTCTTTGCTGTTTGCACCCAGGAAAAGTAAGTGTAAAATGCTAACAGATTGACTGCTGCAGTTTGGCCATTTGAAACCGTGATGGAGAGCTGCTGTCGGGAGGATGCAGGTGCTGCAGCGCGTAACTCCCCATGAAGGGCTCGATTTGAGCCCGTCCTGTGCACAGACTCCTAAACACTCAAGTGCCTTCTCATAAGGACACAATTCATGTAAAGCTGAAGATTTAAAAAAATGACAAAGCAGCCTCCTAGGCAACTTTGTGTGGGAATGATTCTGGGATTTAGGGACTGGAATATAGGGCCTACTGCAGAGGAAATTGGAGAGGGGAACTGTGAGGCAGAAGGAACAGACAACACACCAGAATGGCATAACTGTGTATTTATCCAAAATTATATCTTTAATTCATCATCTGCATTTGAAAGACTTTGGTCTCTGCAACTTGTTTGCTATGATACAGGGATGTTATAGATCTGGTATCTCAGTCACTGTTCTACTACTGAATGACAGTATAATTTCAATTGGTTTTTTAAGGCATATTGCTGAGTTCATTCTTTTTATTTATTTTTTTTTTCCTTTCAGGAAGGTTGAGAGGAATGGTAAGTTGGGGGGATTTGTTCGAAGGTGAAGGGGATATGAGATTTTAAATTGCTTGGCTTATTGGTAGTGGTTTATCTTAAATTGTGCTGCTGCACTGTATTTTTAAATTATGTCAAGGGCACCTAGACCATATGGAATGAAAGGAAAATAATGATTTAAGAGTGTATCTATCTAGTTCAAGAACATTCGCACAATGTGTCAGCAGAACCACATGGTCTACAGTATCCAAGAGAGATGATAGGTCTAAAATAACCAGTTTGAAGTGATGGTTAAAGCTGTCACATGTGTCTACAGTTGGGCACCTAAATCCAGCTCCAAAAGCTCATGAAAGGAATGTCTAGTTCTTGCTGCTTTGTGACTACTCAGCACCTCTCATGCTATTCTGGCATTAAAAGAGGATTTCAGTGATAGTGAAGGTTTTGCCAGGAAGTAAAACTTTTGGCTTTGTAATGCATTTAAAAATATATGTGCTCCAGCCTGGAAATACTGGTTGTTTTCTCATAGTAAGTTGAGAAAAAAACTCTTGTAAGTTTTTCTCATCAATAGCAGTTTACAAAAATTTGATAGCTATTAATATTACCTATATAAAAAGGAAATGTTTCAACAAAGCTTTCATATCTGGCTATTGAGAATAAGAATCTGTATTGGATGCTATAACAAATGTCTTCACTTGTTTTAATTTTTACATGAGTCTGAGAGTGAAGTTCTAGAGTACTCACTGGCTCTCTTGGTAGTAAGTTGCTACATAAAATGACTCCTGCTACTTTCCCTCCTTAAACCAGCAGCTTTTTCAGATGCATTTCTTTATGCAGGTTAATAGAAAATGTTTTCTGAAATCTGTGTAGAATTAAGTGCCTTGCTCTATCTGGGCTTACTCTTTCAGTGAGATATATATATATATATATACACACTCAAGGAACTCCACTGAATGTGTCTCACAGCAGTAGTGAAATGGCTCTCTGTGTCACATCTCCCACAGAGAGGAGCTCCACAGTAGTCATTAGTAGTACAGGAAACATCAAAGGTGGCAACTGAGACCTGAGCCTTCCCTGCAAGAGGAAATCAAAGCCCAGTGGCTCTAACACTGCTGGCTATTTCAACAAAAAGCAGGCAGCTTTAAAAATGATCAGTAGGCATGGGAATGGTGGGATAAGTGGTAGTGAACCAGGTACATGGAAGATGTAATGCCTGACCCAGGAGTCAGGCAATGAGTTTGACCTGTACAGGAATGTGGTTTTCTCCAGCATTTTTTTTCTCCTGTGATTTCCTTAGTGCTCTTTAACTGTAGGAAAATAACAAGGGCAATGCAAATAAAACTGAAATCTCAAATGCAGGTGGTTGTGGACAGAGCCATAGGTGCAGAGTGGTGAAATTAGTTGCTGTGAAACAAAACACCCCCTGCTTTCCCTGTAACCTTGTGCATCAGTAATCTGGCATTCCTAATCCTGTCTGTAAGACACACAGTCTGCTGCAGACTCTTCTTCCTAAGCAAGTTCTTTGCTACTATCAATAGCTGCTGGACTCAGCAGGTGAAAGCTGACACACTCTGTGGTAGTTAACACACCTACATCTGTCTCATTCTTGTAGAACTTTACTAAAACCCTCTGGATTTCTGTGGGGAATCTGCATACTATGTATAATACTGAAAACTGTAGTGAAAAACCAAACCAAACGAAAAAATCTTCTAAGAAGAAGCTCAGAAGAAGCTGATAGAGACTGAGGGTAGTCTCTTTCATGGCTCAGGGGAATACAGGACTGATTTGTTTTCCAGGAGAAGGGCTGAGATTTCAGACAGGGGGAAGTGGTTCTCTTTTTGGTTCCTGACTGTCGTCAGACAGGAGATTTTTCAGTGCCACAAAATAAATTGTTTTAATTTCCTAGAGACGATTCCAAGATCTCTTGAGGAAGGAGATACTATTAAGTTCTTTCCTGAGGAAAATATCTTTAACCCTGCAGGCCTATCACCAGTACAGAGCTTTACTCAGTCAGCTACAAAAGCTTTCAGTCAAGCAGAAAGTGCTGTACAGTCAGTAAATGGAAGGGAAAATAGAAAGCTGGGTTTGAAAGCAGGAAGAGACAAGTGTTCTCGCAAAACAGGAGTGAAATGGAGAGCCAATTGTCTAGAATTGTACTTTGGACATCCTCACCTCCAAGAAAAATGTGGGGAAGCAAAAGGCTTTTAGCACTCTGGGGAGAGATCACATCACAGCTTACACTGCACATTTCCTGTGATTTATGTTATGATTGGATCTAGAGCAGGGACAAATTTTTTCTAGTGTGTGGTGCCATGGGCTGGTTCATTTTACATGGTGTAGGGTTAGGTCAACCCAGAGCTGGGAGCTGAGGGACACAAGCCCAGGGAGACAGAGGTTTTCTCCTCAAGGTCCAAGCTCAGCAGAAGCATGACATGGCTGCTCAACAGAGGCTTGCTTCTTTAAGAGCCAGTGTTTCCTTGTTCCTAACAAGCTCCTTCCAACAGGCTCACGTTCTTATATTTGAGAAATATATATGAATGCCACCTGGAAATGGTAACAGTTTGCTAGTTGCCATAAAACATCAGGTAAACTTCCACAGGGGAAGCTGGGCATTGAATCCACAGTGAACAATGCTGGCTGGGGCATCAATGCCCTCAACAGAGTGATAAACTCACAAATCATTCAAAATGGACATTAGAAAATCATGCAGAAAGAAACAAAGGCCAAGAACTACAAAGTAAGCAGGTGCCCAGCTGCCAAGGAATTTAAAGCTGTGTGAGACTTACCAAAGATTTTATAAGTGTCTTACTCTTATGTCAAAAGGAGAACCCAGCTTTCAAGGCATAAATTGGAGCCAGCTCCATGTATTATAAATATATTATAAATAAGTCCAGCTCCATGTATTGCTAATATATGCTCCTTAGTGGAATATGCAGAGATTTCTCTGAAGCTGAACTTTTAAATAAATCTTTTGGCACAGCTTTACACAGGTTCATAATTTTTTGTGAAAATATTAAGTAAGATAAAACAAAAAGTCAACTTTCTTACCAACGGGAGTGTTTCAGAAATTATTATAATAGGACACTGAATGGCTCCTAAAATGTATTTTTCTCCTACCTGAAAGCCAAAGCTAATAGCAGATAATAAGAGCCCAATACGTCTTATTGTTATCTGTCTCAGTAAAAGCTGTTCCATTTGCCCTCCAATCATTTTTTAATCAAACTATAGAGAAAATTGCACATACCTGGATTCATTGAAACAGGCTGTAATGTTTTGCTAATTGTGTCACATATAACACAGCAGGCCAATTTTTTGAAAGGAATAACAGGTGAGTAATCACTCTAAATAATTCTGCTAAATAAAAGTAATCCCTAAATCTTAGTATCTTGCACAGGGGTTAAGCCTCTTTCTGGGCCACACTCTCCTCTGTGCTACTCACCAACATAAAAGAAAAAAATATATTCTTCCTTTCTTGCTCTACACTTTATTGTCAGGGAGAACAACTTCCTACCAGTACTGAGCAGTATTTTATACAATAAAAATCTTATTTTTCATGATATGGATTATTGAAAGCATCCATACCACTTGTGCATGCTCAAGATTTAGAAACTCAAAAATGCTAATGTACAGTTTGGTGCCATTTGTGTTTTAGAACATGAGCAAGGAATACCTGAGGTGATACTCACGGTAAATTCAGGTTAAGAAAGGCAGAAAATTGGGATGCTGGTCCTGAGCTGCCTGGCCTTTTGTCGTTGTGTTTGTGAGCAGAGTTAGGGCACTGCAGAATTAGGGGCGTTCAGCACTGGACTAAGGTAAGGAGTGTCTGCCAGCAGAGTTCATACTCCTCAATAAATGCATGGTTTCCCTTAAGCAAGCCCAACAACCACCATATTTCTGCCACCACATTTGCTTTGGTGTATTTTACCCCAGTACTCTTCTCAGAAACAATTGTCCCACCCTTTGTTTGCTTCTCCTGCTCTGTTTCCCAGTTCCTTGCATAGCTAAACTACTGGGGTGCATCCTGGCTGCAGAGAAAGGCAATGATGTCCCACTTCATTTGCTGGCCAAAAGCTGCTTGAGCAGCTCTTGCTGACACCAGCGCTAAAATCGCACATCTGGTGGCTCACATTGCTCTGCCACCCAGCTGAGAGGACAGTCTTTGGGAAATAAACAGCCTGTGAAGTGCTATCAAGTTTGCATTTCTGTCTCTTCTCAGCTGTTTCCCTCCCACCTCTCCCCACCATCTCTCCCCTTCCCATCTTGCTTCTGGCTCTATCCACAAGCCTAAATCCAAGAAGGATCAGAACAGTATTAAAGTTTCTCGGTTTCTCTTAAAATTGCACTATCAGCCTGCTGAAGGGGATGTGGTAAAACAGCAAGGGATTGAAGAATATGTGGTGGTGAGTTTAAGTGGGGAATCAGGGGATTAGCAGTGAATAGGAACAAAGGAGTTTGAAAAGGAGAAAAATGCTGGGAATGAGCTTCAGGGGAAAGAAATCAGCCAGAGGAGTGCTGTGTTGTAAGGGAAGGTGCCATTAGCCAGAGGATATAAACTTAGGAAAAAATGTATGAAAATAAAGTTCAAAGTAGTTTGATAGGAAATAGAAATATGATACAAGAAAACATATAATAGCAACGGGAATAATGATATGAATAGCTCAAATATGCAGATCAAAACAAAGATACAAGTGAGAAAAAATTACACAGGTAATAAATATTTAGTATAGCTATACAGTGGGGCAGACAGTTTATATGTGGATACATCACAGGGAATGTGTGGGAAAAAGAATGGTGTTACAAAAGAGGAAGGAAAACCAGGAACAGATAAAGCTGTTATATATGCAGGAGACACCCTCTAAGGCTTCATTTTACACACTCTATTACATTTTTAAATAGCCTTTGACACTAGGAAAAAAGACAACAGTAATTTGTAGGTCTTACAAATAAAATTCAAGATATAGTAAATGTTGAAATACTGCAATGAGGATTCACATTAGAAAATAATTTTCGGCTATAAGGAGGAGATGTTGAGCAGAACATTCCCTCCTGTGTCAGTGTCTGCACAGGGTATTTAGAAAGAAGCATAGATGGCTTTAAAACTAATTTTTATGTCTCTTTTGACATTTAATTGAAGCAATTTCTTATGTAAAAGTTTGATTTCTCCATCATACAATCCTTATTAAAGTTTAAGCAGAGCAATTTGAAATGTCAAGATAATAAACCATGAAAAATAGAAATAAATATGCAGCATCTCAGGTTTTATTACAGACTTCCATGACTATACACATTAGAGAAAGTAGAATGAATAGCTGTTGAGAGAAGGACGTGGAGGCTGATAATCAGATCTGGAGTAGCTTGCTGATTGGAAAGTGAGATGAATGTCTAAGCACTACTAGAAAGTATTAACCAACATCTTACTATGTTCTGAACATGTCACTGATGAGTTTAAGAAGGTTGTACGTGAATAGAGATGCTCCAGCTGACTGGAGAGCATTTCACAGTGTGTGAGGGGGTATGGAGAGTACAGCTCCTCAAGAAGAGGAGTGTTGGTTGCAATCAGCTAGAAACTACTAAGTTTTTAGCCTTTAAATTCACTAAAGATGCAAAGAAAATAAATTGTTATTCTCAGTGTTATCTAACTAAAACTTAGTTAAACTTAACCATGGCCTTGAAACCATAGGAGAAATTGAGTGTTATTTCCTTGTTTGAATTCTACCTCGTGTAACTTAGATGATGGTGGTTAATTTTGACTTAAAGTTACAGCTGAAAAAAGACAGGAAAAAGGGAAAATTGAAAAAATGTTGTCTCTTAAATTACATACCAAATTTACCTATAGTATGCCAATGCCTTTCTCATCTCAGCTCTTGTAATTAAAACCCTCACCCTGTATTTCCCAGAGGTGTTCCACTTACCTGTTGAAATCCTACTCTGCTTTCCACATGGCTCCAAGCACATTTAAACCTATTTGGCTCCAGAGCAGCTGGATCTTCTCCCATCCCATGTATACCTATGCTATGACAGTTTCTTGGGAACTTAGACACATATCACGGTGCTGCTTTCTGAGACCTCGCGTCTCCACGCCCGGCCAGCTCCTGAGCACCGTGACGAGAAGGGAACCGGTCCGTCCACACTGCCACAGACACATAGGCATTTTTGGTTGGAGGCAATGTATTACAGAAAAGATGGAGCTTGCTAACTTGCTTTCATCCCTGAGGATGCTTGCTTGTATCACTGTGACCTTTCTAAGCCCTTCAAAGGGGAAAGCAACCACTCCTGAAAAGGCATGTAATTAAGCTTATAGGCAGAAAAGTCATTTGCAATTAGTAAAATTCAGTGTAGATATGTAATTAAGAAAATAAGGCTAAGCTTATAAATTTCTCGCCTGCTTAACTTTTGGTAGAGGTTGGTCCAAATCACAGAGAGTCACATTGAATTAGAAGTATTAGAAGAAGCTCTTTGCTTAAGATTAGGCATCTGTCTGTAAGCTCATATATGGAGATCAAGCAATACAGATTAGAAAGCAATTAGCTTATCCTAAAATATGTGCTTTTATCTGCTTACTGAATAACTCTCTCCACTCTGTTTGTGCTGACCAGAACCTTGCAACTCCCTGGTGCCATGTGAGTTGCATTTCATGCCACAGAAATCTGCAGTGGTGCCTCCCACCCCCACCTCCCTCAGGCATTGTAGATGCCACTGATCATCTATGTCTAGTGAGCAACTGAATCAAGGAACTGAGACACTGCACAGCTAAATCTGTGTTAGTGCAACCTGAGTCTGCACTTTAGTCAGCAATGGACCCATCTCTGTTCATCAGTGCATCGCCACTGCAGAAGCAGCTGTCCAGGGCATTCAGTGATTTCCAGTTATATTTTGTGTTCGTGGAAATAAATTCAGTGTATTTATCAAGGACATTTCTTCCTCTGGATCAGAAGGAATACATTTCATAGCAAAAGAGAACAAAAAGCAAAAACAATTAGAATTCTCCCAGGAGGAGCTGTGAGGATTTAAAGCAACAGAGAGTGTAGCAGAAGAACAAATGGGTGTTAATTGGCTGATTTTAATATTAGCTTGAAAATGAAAAGCTTTGTTATTGCAAAGTCAGGAAGGCCTGGAAAAACCTAATTAAAATTCCGTGAATGTGGTAAGATTTAAGGTGGCCCTTGATACATTTAGGGAAGACATTTCCTGGGATCAGCAATCCTATATCCAGCCTACACCACCTCCTTGAAAGCTTCGCTTGGGGGCATTTCCTTGCACATATACAGGCAGCAAGCCTGGGAGCTTGCTGTCAGATATGAAGATGTTAAAGAATAAACCCAAGAACAAACCATACAGGCAATTCCCATTGTCCCCAAACAGTTGTTTTTTATCCCAGCTGATTCCAGGGCTGCAGTGAAGTGGGTGAGCACTTGAGATAGACGAGACAGCTGGCAAGCTGGGTAAAGAAGACACAAATTAAAGCATGAGGTGTGAAAGTTACTACAAACAGTAAAATGAAAGAGGTTTTCTTGTGGGTAGTGTTTAATGTAGATGACAGGACAGGCAGTGTGTCACAACAGAAGGCTATCATTGTCACTCTACATTTTGTTTACCAAGCAGAAGATTTAGTCTATTATGACCCAAATTGGTAAAAACTATAATGTTATGATAAAAACTGATTTATATTTGCAGTATTAAATAGAACAAAATTTGTCGAATTTTACTTGAAAATTCTATTGAATCATTAAAATCAGCTGAGCCATGGGCCTGAGTCTATGTCAATATTAACTCATATGGCAACAGCCTGTGTCTCAAGAAACTGAAATTATGCAGTTCAATATGACAACTAGTGTATACTCAACTAAATAAATCACACAGAATTAGATATGTGGAAAAAAAAAAGTGCAGTAACATTTCCTTCTTCCATCCAGACACAAAAAAATAAACATGAGGAGTTTAATTGTTTTAAATCTCAATTTCAGCTCTTCACATGCTCAGTATTAAATGGCTCCCTGACTATGGTACAGTCTGCCCATAGTAATTTACAGTGCTTCAGATCCTCCCATGTTTAATTCATTTTTTACAGTCATTCAAATATGTGGTATCATTACCTAATAAAGATGATGTAAAAGCATACTGGTTATATTTATCCTATTTCCCTGGCACTCTCTTTTCTTTATACCCACTATTTTTTTGGATAGTTGTTTATTAGTTTGTATAGGTATTAAGATATTTTGTCCTTCTGTAATTAAGGAAGGGAAGAGAAAAAAGAACTCACCGGTTAAAATTTTAAAAATTTTATTTTGCATTTAAGGATGAAATCCTTGAAGCAGATGTTCTGCCTAGGTGGAAAGGGTTAAACATAAATTCTTGCATGATAATAGTTAGTAATGTATAGAATAAAAATAACATTGATAATTAGCATTCAATTAGCATTTATCTTTCCATTTAATCTCTCCTATGGATCTTCAGTTTATATGTCACAGGCTTATTACAAAAAACTTCAAACTTTTTTCTAGGATGACTAAAACCCTTGATGAGCTGGTTATTGGTACGCTGAAGTCATTATCTTTTAATATTATCTCATTTTCTTCCTGTTCTCCTCTACCTGAGGCAAACTCATAAACAAGTGAAAGGAAGTCCCTTTCATTAAACAGTCTTTCATTAAACTGTGAAATTTTTGGCTATGGATTTTGTGGAAATGATAGTTTTGCCTGAATAGAAAAAGACATAATCTCGTAACTGTAGGGTTATTAAGCACAATGGATGGTGACATCTAATCAAATGACATCTGAGCCAATCATCTTAATACCCGTCACAACTGATGGAGAGAAATAGGCCAGTGAGGGCTCAATTTATCTCATCCTAAAATAAATGTTTGAAATAGGTCAGGAGAAACGTGGTGTGCAAAGACAACCTGGTGTGGGTACTTCAGGTAGGGAGCTCAGTGATGAGGTGAGGGTGATCTGACCCTGCAGTGTACTCACAGAGAACCCCTGCAGCACAGGTCAGTGCCAAAGGGATGAGCACACTGGTGATACATGACCAAACACCTGTATCCTCTTCATGTTCCTCTCTCAGCACTCCTTTTCTGGACACTGTTAGGACAATGGAACACTGTGATCTCTGTCTGGACAGACACAGCAATTGCACCCCCTGTTACAGTTTGCACACCAAGGATGGTTCGTGTTTGGCTCTAGAGGTGTCCCAATAGAACAGCAATACCAGATGACTGGCTGCAGTGCCTGTATTGTAGGTAATACCCACCTCGTGCTGAGACTGGCACTAGTACCTAGAGGTGCACCTTCCCAGGGCTTCCTGCAGTGGAGGGATGGTACCCTGTGAGAGTTTTCCTTTTCATGGCACTCCTGGCTCCCTCTGCTCCCAAACAGTTTGTGCCTCAGGGCTTCTGGCACTTTGAAATACATGTTTTGCTGCTGGTAAAGAAGGCTGGCTAGTCCGGGCCCTCTGTGCCTCATCTTCTGCTGGGGTGGTGGGTGTGCTGGGACAGGAAATATCCTATTTCACCTCTGCACACAGTTTTGTTACAACAGCCCTGCCAGAAGCTTTATCCATGCAATGGGTAGATATTAACACATCAGAAATACAGAAATCAGTGTTCCTCAGCAGCAACATGTGAAGCAGGCCTCTGTGTGCTGGTTCTGCCCAAGCAGAAACAGCAGCTTCATGAACCATGAGGACAGCAGCAGAATCTGCTGAGGGCATAGCTAGAGACAGAGCAGACCTTTGGTTATGACATCTCCTCTAGTTTGAAGGATCTTACCTGCCTCATAAAAACTCCACAAAGAAGTTTTAAATATTGTGAAGCAGTTTCAGTTGATGTTCAGGATGATATTATTACAAAATTAAAGCAAATCCAGTTTTTCAGATATTTTCAACTATTGAAGAAAATCATTACATGCTACACATTCAAATTTCAAATATGCATATTTACGTTCAATACAGAAGCTTGAGTTTGTGTCTCATGTACTTTTATAGAACTTTGAGTCAAATGTAAAATTCAGTGAATCTGTAGGGATTTTGTCCTACAGACATCTTACTGTATAGGATATTCCTTTGGTTATTTTTAACTAAGTACCATTGATGATCTTGCAAGCTTATTTTTTAAAACAGTGGCTTTTTAGAATTCCTAAATGCTGAAAGTTTTTTATCTGATGCAGTAAAATACAAGGTAGGCTTAGAAATAAATGCAAAACTACAGAATGGATGAAAGCTATTTTATGTGAGCATGAGAGGCAGGCTTTGACAGTGGGAGAATATTATAAGTTAGATGATTGGAAAAAATGCATTTTTCTGTATATGGGGGTGTGAGAACTGTGAGGAGAGATGTAGGGAACTGGAAATTTTGTTCACTTTGGAAAAAATAGATAGACAGATAAGGGGTTATGTAGTTAGATAAATAGACTAGTCAGACAACAAGTTATCTAGTCTGAGACAAACAAAAGGCCAGTACTTAAAGCAGTAACTACAATAGAAACCTAATAGAAAAGTTAAGCAAGCAAACTGAGCAGCAAAATTCGAGCTCTCACACATGTGGATTCTCCTGTGGCTTGTTCTGAGTTTTACCTTTTGGTTGGTCTTGCTGATGACTTTCTTTAAAGCAGAGGGATTAGTTCAGTTTTGGTTTGTATGAGGTACCAGCTACATTTGGAAAGCCTTGAGAAGTCACTCCACACGGTGCATTTTTGCCAATTCACACAGGAGACAGCATCATTGTAAAAGCTGTAAATTGATCTCTGCACTTTCATGAGAATTCATGTTCTCTTTCTCCACAGTGACTGCCCATTCACTGTTTGTGCTCACATAGAGAAGTTTTGGATTTTCAGCTTGACTACTTGTAATAGCTCAACTAGCAGGGTCTGGCTTGACAAAGAAAAAATAAATTGCACCACGTATTTGAAGCCACTTGTGTTACAATGTTGAGATTAAATGAATGAGATTAAAATTAAGTAGTTTTGTCATTATTGGATTAAAATTGCTCTTTTTCTTTCTTGAAACACTAGAACTCTGCCCATGTAACTAGATGAAATTTTGTCCTGAAATCTCTCCTACTGTTTTCCACAGCTTGTTTGGTGTATGCTTCTTGTGTCTGAAAAAAAAATAGAAAAGGAGTGGGCACACTTCCTCTGACGCTGCAGGAGGAGCAGGACATGAATCATCGCTTGAAAGTTATTTTTTTCCAAAGTGCTAATGTTCTGTGCATTTCCAACTGTCTTTTGCTTCCTATTTTCTGGGTGGAAAGACAAATTATTGTATATACTCGGCTATTACATTATTTGAGAAAGTACAATTTATAAAATATTTCTTCATAAATTCAATTCTGCAGAAATCTTTGGAACCTGCTCTACCCTCTGTTTTGTACTGCTGGAGGGTTATTTTGAAAATAACTAGTTTTCATCTTCTTTTCCCTTGTATCAGTATTTCTAATTACTGTAAAAATACTCTGAAGTTATATTGTTAATGATTAAAATCATGCAACAACCTGAAGTCTAAAATATCAAGTCTATATATGCCATTTATTATGGTAGATTTTATTGTCATTTTTAGAGATAAACAGAAATCAATTTCTGTTGTCTGATATTCAGATATTCACTTGGAGTTCTCAAAAACATACAAGATGAATATAATAAACGTATGAATAGTAGTAATAGATAACAGTGAGCAAGTCAATTTTAGTCTCAAAAATATATCAAATCTCTAGTTAATTAGATGGAGAAGATGCAATAATGGCTATGGGCAAAACCTTACTGTTTTTATTTATGGATAGGTAACATAAAAACATTAAAAAGAAGCTACTTGTTCCAGTATCTATTTTTATTTTTTCCCTAAAATCTTAAATGTAGGATAGGAATTACTTTGTGCTTTATGACAGTTTTATAAAATCAAATATCTAATATGATAGGTAAGAAAGATAAAGGGGTGGATAGTTATGTATGCTATACATAGAGAATATATTTCTGCATAAAAAAATAAAGTAATACGTTAAGTACAAAAATCTTTGTTCGATAATTGTGTTTTTATGCATTTCAATTACATCTTTTGAATTCTTTCAAAAGCTAGAAATGTCTCCCACACCGTTCTGCAAATCTTACATCACTTACTGATGTAAATCAGGCTTTTCCAAATTACATGTTACTTTAGGCAAATTCTCAGGCTTCTCTACTTTCCTGTTTACCAAAGACACCTTCTGCATTTTGCCCTTCTTTGCCTCTTAAGTATGAACACAGAAATCATTTACTGCACTCAGAATGAGGGGATTTTGAAATATATGGCACACAGGGGCTTTGCTCCCTTCTCCACCACAGAAAAGAGGTAAGATGTGCGTGCATGTGGTGCAAGCAAGGACCCTGCTGCAGAAATTTGCTTTAACTTCAATGTGGGAGGGGAAACTCCAGCTCCCCCTGAACATATGAGGTCTAGGTAATGCATCCACTCTTTCCCCTTACGTATTTCCTACAACAGTGCTAATATCCTGGGCCAGAAACAGCTTACCAGAAACTAACTTTGTCCTGAAGTCATAACAGGGATTCTGTGTATTCAACTTTGCAACTCTTCCTATCTGAGGAAAAAAACAAGGTTAAAAGGAGCTTTAACTGCTTTGAGTAACAGTTGAAAGTCACAAAAGAATATACACATAAGGTAGTTCTGCTGTAAATTAGAATAGTATATAATTAAGATATTGCTATATATTATATTTCCACATTCCTCAGTGATTTGAGGAGGAAGGTCACAGTGCCCCAGTCTCTGGATATGGTCTCACTTGGGCCAGACTGAGAGCTACTTTCCTTATGAAGAAGGCTAAATCAGCACTTCTATTCCTTTGGCACAGCCAGAAGTCTACAAATGTACAGCCTAAACTCTTATCTTTGTGTAGGAGAACAGTCCTGAAAATAAACTGAAAGTCAGCAAATCCTCTCTCTTATTATAGATAGCTGCTGTCATGCTACTTCTGTTTGACTGCAGCCTACGGGTAGAGAACTCACCTTCTCCTGGCATCTGCAGGACTTGTCCTCTAGAATGAGTTCTTGTGATGCCCTTTGCTGGAAAAACAAGCAGTGACCTGAGATTCAGAGCTGAAATTTGACATAGTGGAGAAAGCAGGGAGCATGATGTTTTCTAGGTGTCTTGTTGGATGATGATGATTGGCTGTTTAAACTGTTCCTATTTGCTCCTATTTTTGATTCTGGCAAACGAGCTGCCCAGCCCTGCACCAAACACCTCTGAGATAAAGGCTTGAGTAGATGGGTGATTTCCTTGCAATTCTGCCTGTCCCCAGGTAATCGGTATCAATCATAAAAAATTGGAAAGTTCTCTTGCTTCTGCTCTTGATGCTGTCCTGGCTCCTGCCTAGAGGGGAGAGAAAACCTTCCAAGTACAAATAATTTCCTACATTGTTAGAAACAGAGTAGTACAAAACCCAGGAACACTGAGTATTCAGAATAGTAAAGAAAGTCTAGAAGTCTCAAGCTACTTCCTCCAGTTTCTCACTGAAATTCTTAATGAATGGTTAGCTTTCTTCCGAGTTCCATCTGTTCCACTGAGCCTTACAGAGATATGACAACCCCACTTGATAATTTATTTTCATATAACCATTAAAAGGCTTCCTTTCCCCCTCAGACTGAGAAATCCACTTCTTCTGCTCAAAATAGAGAACATCTGTCTGAAAAGAAGTGTCATACTTGCTGTCACAAAAGATGCCTCAGATCTGATTGCAAGGGCACTTGTGTATGAATAAAATCACTCAAGTACAAAAGTATTAACCGAATCCTTGTATACCATTTAAATGACTGATTGATGGTGATGACTGATGATTGCTGTGCATTAATGCCTGAATCTCTATCAGGCATAAAAGAAGTATTCTATCTGGTAGAGAAGGAACAGATTTGTACTCTATAGGCCAGATCCAGTGAGAGTATGTGAGGACTTTCCACTATCTTTAGGTTATATTTTGTCCTGGGACTGAAATTTCATCTGTTTGCTTTGCACTACCCCCAGCCTCATGGTGGGTGTGGGTCCCAGCAAGCAGAGCAGTGTGTCCCAGGACCATTTCTCCACCTGATGAACTCCCTTTTTTCCCTTATATGTGTTGTTTTGAGGAGGCAACATGTCTGTGTAGCAACATGATGCTATGAAACCAATCAAACAGTAACAGCCTCAGAATGCAGCAGCTCTGAGATAGCCCATCAAGCCATTTTTAACATCTTCTCAGATGTTAAAAATATCATTGGCATTGGTTAGACAATTTAACTGTATTTATTAAACTTGTCTGTACTGTTAATCTGCAAACTGAAGAGAGGCTTGGATGACTTTACTTTCTAAAGTTAGTCTGGGTGGATGTTACAGCAATGTAGATCCAATCCTTTTTATTTTACTGTTGGTGCAGTCTTAGCACTAAAGTGGAAAGATCCTGGAAGAATTGAAATAAATACCTGGCATTTATCACTTTGTGGTGGGCTGACCCTGGCAGGATGCCAGGTGCCCACCAAAGCCCCTTTATCAATCTCCTCCTCAGACAGACAGGGGAGAGAAAATGATGAAAGACTCAAGGATAGGGAAAGATCAGTTACCATAATAGGTAAACCAGACAACTTGGGGGAAAATAGTTTAATTATATCAATCAAGGCAAAGTAGGATAATGAGAAATAAACACAAATCTTAGAACCCCTTCCCCTCTTTTCTCCCTTCTTCCCAGGTTCAACTTCAGCTGTGATTTTCTCCACCTCTTTCCCCCCAGAGGCACACTGGGACAGGGATGTGTGGTCAGTCCATCACACATTGTCTCTGCTGTTCCTTCTGCCTCAGGAGAAAGACTTCTCACACTTTTGCTCTGCTCCAGTGTGGAGTTCCTCCCACTGCAGACAGTCTTTCATGAACTTGTCCAACCTGAGCCTTACCACCACCTGGACCATGGGCTGCAGGGGAACTCCCCTCCAATGCCTGGGGTACATCACCCCTCCTTCTGCACTGACCCCAGGGTCTGCAGAATTGTTTCTCTCTGTTTCCTGCTTCCCTGCTCCTGAATTTTATACCAAGCCAGGCCAGCTGCTTTTCAGCTAGAATCTTAGATCCTTTTTTATTGAAAGTGTTCTGCACAAGTTCATGGCTAAAATTTTCATCCAAAGGAGCTATCATGTTTTATTTTTTAGTCTTGATGGATACAAATAGTAAACCAGCAGCCTTTAATCTGTGTAGATACTTCATTTAGAAATTCCATTTTCTCTAGTGCAATGAACTGCATTTAGTATGATGTAAAACATGAAGTCTTCCTTAAAATGAATCTGTAGGCTAAAGAGCTGTTTTCCCCATGTATTTGAATTAAGTTGTCCCTCTAATCACTCTATATCTCTGTGAAGTCCCTTGACTCGGTATTTTATTTCCCTTATAAATGCTAAAAGTGCCATGTTCTTTAATTCAGTGGGTTCTCTGAAAAAATGTGGTTTGAATTGATGAGATATTACAAAGCTGCTTAGTTCAGAATACAGACTAGATGGAAACCTCTTATGGCAAATGTAGTAACAAGTTCTTTGAGTGAAATAAATGTTTCCCTTTGGAAAACTCAGTTAGGTTCTAATAACTACTGCCTACTGCTCTGCCAGCATGGCAGTATATTCAAATGGAAGGGGACAGTCTAGATATTTGATGATAAATTACTGAGTGAGCCCTTTCTAAGGGAATAATTTCATTCTCTTCATCAATGATTAAGTGTTTGAGCTAAATTTTATGTATATTTTTCAATGTTAGTGAAACTTTATTAAACTGAGGGTGCAGTTAAGACCTAATTCCCCCTACCAAGACAAAGGTTTGGAAAAAGATTTAAAAAATGCGATACACCTTTGCTAAATGCTCAGCTCCTGCCTCAGGCTTATCTCTGTTGCTTATTGTGATTGGCTGAACAAAACTGTTCCCTTGGAAGATAAACAGATGTGAGGCTTGACTTTTTATTTTCTGCAAAATCTGTGGAAGAATGAATAACTGGACCAATCCTACAAGATACAAGTGGGTACTCACTCCACTGGGATGTAAAAATGTGGGATCAGGAAGTTGCCTTCTCTCATTCAGCCTCTTCTGCTGCAGCTGCCACATTTCCACTGTGTTTGCTGGGTGTCACAGGAGAACCAGAGCAGGGACAGCATTTGGGAGGCTCTTTTTCTCTCTCTAAACCTCCCTCTGGGCATGCAGACACTTGGGTGCATCACTTCTTTCAATAGAAATGATAAATAATGATCACCTTTGGCTCTGCTTTATCATTGGGTTCTTAGCTCTGCTCGCAACATTTTCTTGTGCTTTCCCGGCCATTTTAAAAAAAATTTATTTATTTTTTATTTTTTTCTTCCCAAACTGGTATTTAGCATAATTGTGTCCTAATCTTCTCTAGCTGTATCTGTAGAAGGTCTTCATGTGGTGCTCATCAATACTACGACTGTCTAAGTAAGGGATGCAGGTATTATCCAATGTTTTGAGAGCAAGCTATTTAAAGTTCCTGACATACCTTTGATGTCTGTAAGCTTTCTGTCAGAATGAAAAATAGGTAATCAGGTGTCCATTACCATGCTTGACATTCTTGAATTTGTGTCACAGAATTAAGCTCTAAATATCTCATGTACATTTTATGAGAACTGCCCATGTTTTACATTGCTTGTGGATGTATCAAACCCAGAATGTGGCACACCAGTCTGTCTAAATCCTGTAGGTAACCTTGCTCTGCAAAAAATGTACAAGAATAAACATTGGGTGTGTTAATGAACAAAGAAAGGAAATTTAGGACTGGGTAAATATTGTAAAAGGAATGGAGTTATCTGAAATTTATTTTGGATCCAGGGTTTTAATGCAGTTTTATATAATCATAATAATAACAAAATAATAATAATTGCACTGTATCATGTCATTAAAATGGATAATTTTAATGATGTATTGAGTTGTAGCAGGTAATTAATAGCTTGCTGCTACTTTGTTATTTATATTAATGTTATAATTCACACTTTAAAATGATTTGAAGAGGAAATCAATAAAAAAGCAAGTATGCATTTTTATCCCTTTGGATGATCACATACTTGAGAAGAAAGTGGTACATGAAGAGAATAATCAGGAGAGCAAACATATTGTTTTTAAAGCAGTCATGCACTTATAAATAAATAGAGAAATTCATTCTTAAGGCCCTTCTGATGGAATAAACCCAGATGTCTGAGGTTTCTTTAATGGGAGGTGTTTATATTCTGTGGGCATTGATACTGTTAACCACAATGGTGGGAAATCTCTTGAAAGACAAGTGGCTGTCAAACCCTGCTGTGAATCCCACAGTGACTTTTCTCAGAAAATTGTTTACTGTTAGTGGGATCCAAACCAGAGATTTTCATGTTGACTGACAGATGCTATCATTTTTTTTTTGGTCACTACTAAAACAGCAAGACCAATTCATTTCAGCAAAGAGAGTCAAGGGAGACATTTCCTTAGAAAATTATACCCTCCCCATAGAGGAGCAAGTTCACATACAGAGATATGGCTGCAGGCTGCTGTAAAACCCATGGCTGTTGTGTTGGTATTTAAATTATTTATGAGAATGGAAATGTTAACTTTTTATGTAAATAAAAAAGATGAAAAATACTCACAAAGCAAATGATGTTAATGCTCTTCAACTGTTACTTTTACTCTCAGAATGACTTTGTCAGAGTCTTTTGAATCAATGGGATTTTTGCCAGTAACATTATCAGTGGTTGGATCAGATCTATAGCCTTTATAGTATATTACACAGCATATGAGTTACAAAAAACCTATTGAAGCAGTTTTACTGTTTCTTTAGGAACAAATGAAAGCTTTCTTTAGGAACAAACCAAATCCAAATCTTTTGAAATTGTGCACATCTCTCTCTGAGGTTCATTGGCAGGGAGAGACCCTAAAATACATGATTTATGTTCACAGTTAGATGCTCACTATAATTTATATATCATTCTTACTTAGTCATTTAAATAAATGGATCTGTGCACATAGTTTACCAGAACTTTAAAATATGCAGGTATAATTTGGACAGCTCTAAAATGAACTGGCAAATCAGGATGTAAACCTTCCTTACTATGGCCTTTGCATGTGATTTATTCATTTACAGAAGAGTTTTAATAGGCAATTAATATGGTTAGGCATGGAAATACGAGTCTCCTTAAAAGTGGTGGACATAACATTTTAGACCTCCCAGACTGAATGAAAGAGCCAGTAACTGATCCTCTCTCTCTGAAGTAACTGGAACAACACAACAGTGTCTTAAACCATGAGCCTGCTCAGGAGCCCTGACCTCTGCCAGCTCTGCTGTGCTGTGACTGCAAGTAAGGTGACAAAGTGCTGGTTTTGGATTGCTGCTGTCTGTGAACATGCTGTAAGCAAGGAAACATGCATGAAAACCAGAGACCTCAACCACACCCAGAGCTGATTTTTGGTGTGAACCAGAGAAGAAGAAGGTAATTAAAAAATATATTAGTTTGGGTGCAGATGGAAATTGGGTTTGCATTCATAAGTAAAAAAATATTTCTCTGTTGTTTTAATTTTGCTTTTTTTTCCCCCCAAGAAAAGCCTGTTGTGAAGAGATTTTTGATCTTAACAGCAATGCTTCCTCTTTACAAATAAGTTCCATAAAACTTACACTTCATTTTTTTGGTTCTCATAGGTTAAAAGATCTGTGTTAATTATGTCCTCACAATGTGTCTGCCAAATCACCACAAGAATAAGAAGGGTCTGATTCTGGTCTTACGTGGTCTGTTGTGCTTTATCCCTAATAATGTAAATATTCAATTTATCTTTCTGCTAATAGATGGGACTCTCTTCTATCAGGATATATTTGCCAGGAAAAAAGGTCAGTTCACTTACAGATACAATGGAGATTGGTTATTTGATAATGAAGAATCTCCTTCAAAGCTGAGTAACACTTTTCTCTGCCAATGCCAGCTTGAGAAAGCCCAGACCTTCCTCCTCATTATCTCAGACAATTCTTAGACCCTAAACTGCAGCATCCTTTGGTGTGGGGCGAGTGCTTGTGTGGCTGTGTGGTTGGAGTTACAATAGGAATGTAACAGATGAAAATTCCCCATTTTTGTTTTCTCAGCAGTTTGTTTTCTTTCTACTAGCACACAATGTTAAGGCTGACCTGAGCAGCTCTTCAGCAGCAAGTGGCAATCAGGGCCTGTGGTGAAGCAGTGAATCCACTGACACAACTCCTGGGCTGTGCAGGTGCACCAGGGCTGGAAAGGATCCACCAAAAAAAAATTCTCTGCACTGAGAAGTCTATTTTGGAATATGGGTAATTTAGGAAGAGTAACTGCTTTGAAAATCACTTTGGAAAGGATCTTATTTTTTCAGTCTGAATGCTGTCTGTTTTGCAAAGATACAACACTGCCAGTGCAGTTCATCATAGCTCACTGTTTGCAAGGCTCTGCTTTGAAAAGTGAAGGCAAGTAATTTTTCTCTGTGCTTGTCCATTAACGTACACATGTACCATAATCCAGAGACCTTGTGTAGCAGGCTTTGTAAAATTTAGTGTCTGATTTGTGTCCTTTACTGTGAAACATGTTGCTGTTTCATATTGCAGCCTCAAATTCAGATAGAGTTGACCATCAATTATTCATGGAAAGGTTAGCTCAGTAGCAGATGAACTTGGATTGTTGATGCAGAGAACCTCCATCTGCCTTCCTGTACAGCATCTCTGAATCTAATGTGTCACCCAACCTGATTCAGAGACTTTCTATCTGCTTTTGGGTGGTGCTGCACTTCAGTTAGGAAGCTCAGGTACAGAATTTATATATCCTAGAGTAATTTCACTTGGATGCAGGTATGTTACTTCTTTACCTCAGCAGATACAACCACAGTGTTTTGCTCTGGGTTAGTCAGACAGAATAATCTTTGTTAGAGTTACATCTGCTCTGAGGGCAAAAGTTCCCCCAACTCTCTTACCTTTATTTTCTTCACTACAATAATACTGAATAACTGAATTTTCATTTTCTCAGTCTTTTTTTTGCATTTCTAACATGTCCTTTCTACCTCAGTCCCCAAGTATGAATGGCATGAATTCTTCTTTCTTGATTGGAAAGTAAGGGAAAAGAAGGATGTTTCTGTTGTCTTGACTTCCATTTACACAGTACACACTAACATATGGTCTGTAAAGACCAGAGCACTTTTGGAACACAGGTTTAGGTAGCTGTGTTTATATCATTGATAGTCTTCTGCTTTATTCAATTCCCAATTGCACTTTAAAAAGGGAAAGAGGAAAGAAAAGAAAAAACAACCCCAAATTTCATTGTGTATGGTATATATAGCACTAAGAAATGAAATAATATTTCTACATGTGATACTAAAATAAGGAGTTGTCCCTTCAGGTTTAGCCATTTTAATTACCCTGGATAAATGCTGTATATTTCATCAACATATCTGTCTAAAACCTCTTTATAAAAAGCAGACCTTATTTATTATTTTGAAAAAAAAAGTCCTTATCAAATAAGAAAGCAGAGACACAAAATATTTCTTCAAAAACAACTACTAGTCATCAATTTTTTATGATGTCTCAAAAGTTCAGGTTTCTGCCTTGTACCTTCTTCCTTTCCTAGGTTCAATAAAATAAGGGAGTGATAAGGAACATTTTAAGGCAGTAAATACCAAGACAGTTAGGATATAACAGCAGTTTTGTTTATTAAATAAGTGATCCAAACAATTTATTCTTTAGGGAAAAAAGCTTTTGGAAACCAAATTGCCTGTCTGAGTCTGAAAGAGTAGAAATTAAGGCTTTCTTTCTGTATTTGCTTTAAACAAGTCTGCTTCCAGGGGATCAGATCTGCCCCTCTGTCTGCAGATCCATCCACTCAGCTGTGGGGTCAGGACGGCAATGCCACCACAGCTCAGACCAATTTACCTGTGCTGGGAAAATGTCCTCTGCAAGGAAATGTGCTCCCTTACACCACAAGGAAGAACAGTGAACTGCCCACTGGTTCATGTTTCTCCTATATGTGTGAATCACACAATCATAATCAAACATTTCTGCCTTTAAAATCCCAGGAAATCTCTGTATAATGACAACTAGGAAGGGGATGAGAGGGTTAATCCAGACCCAGTCTGCCAGAACTGGATGAATAATTTATCCTTTGAATTTTTCTCACTTTTCCTTCTGCAAATTCCCTGCAAACAGTTTACTCTTTTCTTTCATTTAGTATTATTCAAAATTATTTGCTGAATAATTTCTGCAGTTAATTCCTGATCTCCATATTCTTCATGAGCAGTTCAATAGCAATTCCTGTTAAACATTCAGGCTGCCTCAGCTAATTACTGTGGGATATGCAAGCCACACTGTACCATAAGCTGAGTTGTTCAAGTGTTTCTCAGCATACTTTATGACTGTTCCTCCTGGATGACAAAGACTTCCTTGCACTTGAGGAACATTAATTTATTTTGATATTGAAATAAAATCCAGACTAGAAGCTTTAAAGAGAAAAAGTAATAAAGGGATGAAAGCTAAAATTTTCTTGTGGACACATTGAATGATAAATGTAATGTATTCAACAGCCACCTCTAGGATAAAACCCATGGACCTACACTTCTCTTTCACTCCTGTTTTCCTGTGTTTAAACTGTCCTCTGACAAATCCTGAGAATATCCTGCCCTTGAGTCCCATTTGGTATTGGTAACATAGGCCTTGCTGTCCATAGCTAGGACTCCCTTCAGGATTTTCTCTCACACACTTTGTTGGTCTCTCTGGGCAGCAGGGTCATCCTGATGGCCACTCCCATGTATGTCACTTGCAGCACCTCCTGGTTTGTTTAATTTCTCAAGTCCTGTCTCAAACTTGCCAATTCCTGCTTCATCTCTTGCAAGGCAAGGCCTGCAGTAAATCCTAACAGCCTTTTATCCTCTCCTATCTTGCTATAAATCCTTTTTCTTTTGGGATTAACAAATTTGGACTTTCCTGGTAATACCAATTCAAAGTTTGCTGTGGGCATTGCTCCTGTAGCCCATCCCATTTCCTCCTTCCACTGGCTCTGCTTTCTGGCTCATTAAGCACAAGTAATGGTCCTTCATGGCCTGCTTCTACTCCACCTATCATTTCTCAGTCATTTGGATGGACTGTGGTACCAGCCTCCTTCAACAATTCTGATAAATCTTTGAAACAGTGTTCTTCATCTTACATTGTTTAATGCTGCTTTTTCCTAAATCTAGGAGGAGTTTCCCTTTATCACCTAAGAAACTGAGTATTCATCATCCTTCAAAACCATTCTTTATAGATATATTATGATCAATATAAATAATCTGAATAATTTTCCATCCTCATTTTTTTCCTTACAAATGCTTATTTGCTTTGTCTTATATTAAGATAGAAAGGTGTGAGAGCCAGAGTCAACTGTTCTCTATTCAAGCAGCATTTTATATTCCAAGCCCAGGACTGCTTGCTTAGAGTCAGAGAGATGGGGGAAAATGGTTTTACTGACACAGAAAGCAAGCTGTTATTTAATTTAATTTTCAATGATTCCCAAGAAGATATTGTGAAATTTTAATTGATACTACTTTGCCAATTATATAAGTTCAAGAGCCTTCTAGACCCCACATAAGTAAAGTGGAAAATTGAGTGATTCAGTCAGCAGGTGACAATACAAAAAAATCATTTTAGGAGTGATGACACACCTGTCTGGACTTATCACAGTTGATTTCTGAATGAAATAAAACTAGCTTGGAAAAGGATTCAGGTCTCCAAATAAGAGCTGATTAGCAGTCTGATCTGGTATTGAAATCCCCAGTTTCCTGTGTGTAATTGCCTTTCAAATGTTCAAATGCTGAAGGTTGAAAAGTAGCATGCTGTGCTCATAGAGATCAGTGTTTGCAATGAATATACAGATATCTCAAATAACTTGGTTTATTGCCATTTCACCCACATACAAAATTCATAATGAGAGCAAGACATAGGTTATTAAGTGTGACAGAACAATGTATATATTAATATTAATGAGACTATATTTGCCTTGACCTCACAGCCTTACAGCATTAATTGTATTTCAGATTCTTTGGTTTTCATATATATATGTATAAAAGAAAGATATGAGTGGTCATACTTTTGTTACTCTTTATACTCAAAATTTCCACTGCCAACTGAAAGAAATAGGAATTTATTCCAATTATCGTAAAACACTGATTTTAAACTTTTGAATAAAGTGACTCATGTTTAGTCTTGAATGAGTGTAAAGGGAACACAAACATTTACTTCTAAAGAAATTTCCCCCTCTGTCCTGCCTCTGATTACAATATTGCCAAGTTTTGCAAAGTTCAATCTATTTCCTTTTATGAGCTTCTATGTTTTTGAGTGTTCTGTATTTGTTAAAATGCCCTAAACATACAGCTATCAAATATAAAAGTGTTCATTTTACAGATTGAATAAATACTTGTCTTCTCTTGAAGGGACACAGATGATCGTATTTTAGCCTATAAAATTCAGAGGTTTTTCCTCGAGAATCTCTGGTTGTACCTTGATTTTGTGCATTTTTTGCTTCTGTGAAAAGCTCTGACTGACTTCATCACCTCCTGTGGAGAGGATGTTATTGCTATGATTATTTGTTTTGCCATCAGTGGCTCAAACACTGTGCACACAGCACTCCAAAGACAGAATGTGCCAAGCTAGAGTCTGTTATGAATTTATATACTCACCTAAGTCTGTCTTCAGGATCATCAATTTAATTTAAAAAATCACCTTAACCTTGATTGTTCTAGCTTTCTAGAGCATCACATTAACTGTTTGTGTATTTATACAATAATAAATGGAAAATATTAATGATTTGAATTTAAGTGATATTTGGAACTCATTACTATATTTCAAAGTTAATAATAATTTTTAATATTCTTCCCTAAAATTGCATTGTAAGCTTGCTTTGCTTTGAGATCTTTTGTTTTGAGATGTGAGAAATTAAGTAGCTGTGGGTCAGACATAGAATTTTGGTCTCAGTCTTCACTCAGCGTCATTCCACATTGCCTACTGCATCTCACTTTTGAGGATCACAAAATGAGGTTCTCAAGCCAATTTTATCATAAATCATAGTGCTTTAACTGATTTACATTATGGATATTCCAAATTGCTAAATACTGGTGTCAGCAAGATAGCTAATAAAATCCTATATTACTATAAATTTTATATTACTTAAAGAGATAATTTACTTTGAAAATCTCATTCTGAACCTAGTTTTATTTCAAACCAATAATTGACCCTGAAAGTCAAATTTTTGTAATTTAGAATTTATCACTGAATCTAGGAAGGCTGCTTACAACAGGAAAAAAACATTTCCAATGAGGTGAGGAGACTGAAACATCAGCATAGCTGACATGTGAAAAGCAGAGGAGGATTTAAGTAGGTTGAAGTAGACCAAAAGAAAGACCAAAGGAACTGGGACAGGGCTGCAGTCTGATGTAGAAGAACAGCTAAAGCAGTCTGTCAAACACAAATGAAGGTAAACACTTAGATATGAAAAGCATAAACCGCTATCTTTAAAAAAAAAAAACAAAAAACAAACCAACAAAAAACAACATTTTCCTGCAGTTGCTCTTTGACTCTAATTCTAAGTAGTCCTGAGGAGTTCTTGTGGATGAATATTTTCAAAATATAAAATACCTCTGTATAAGAGTTTGGCTGCCAATCTGAGATTCTCCAGGTAGTTCATGGTACCTTTATGTGCTCTTGGATATCACACATGCCTGTCTCGTGAATATTCTCCATCTAAGAATTAAATATAATTATCCATTTGACACCATTTAACAAAAAGTCTGTCACATCTTCTACTACTCCTTTCCTTATTTTATTTTAAATTTTTTTTTTTTAAATTTTATTTTTCTGTCATCCAGTAGTCACAGATACTAGATTTCTTCATTATTTCTAGACTATTTTAGAGAGGTGATAAGGGATAAATGTACAAGAATGGTTCTTCTATGCATGTTTGAGTGATCATACTATATGCAGTGAGCCATCAGTCTAACTCTTCTAGTCACATTTTTTCCTCTGCTACTACAGCAATACTGACTGTTACCCAGGCACATCTATAAGATACTGTAGATTCTACAGAAATCTATAAGATTTCCATTTCATTTCCCATTATGCTAAGCATGGGAATGACTTACAGTTTCTTTATGAGGTAAGAAACCAGGCAGTGAGAAGAAAAAAATTCCCATCAGAAATAATCTTGCCTTCTCTGCTATTTGCTACAGCCTTGCATCAAGATCCTTATCCAGTTTCTGTCTTGTTGTTTTGTTCTTTTTTCCTTTTCTAGGAAATGTCATTTCTCGTTAGAATAGGAGTTCTTATCTTAGAGACAGATTATTTATTTACATGGTGTCTAGCTATGGAAGCAAAATGTTAAGAAATGCTTAGTCTCTTTGACATGCTACTTCATTTCACCACAACAATAATCTTTTTTACCTAACCCATCTTTTTTCAAAAACAAACCCTTAGACTTCTAACCTCAAAATTGCATGTGGCCATCAATTGCCAGAAGGGGTCTTGAGGGAAACTGACAGTTATGAATGAGATAAGGAAAGAAAACATCTGAAAACTTGTTAGTGCATCACTTGAGGGTAGAAGAGGCATTGTAGAGAGTATAAAAGACATATTAATATGTCTTTTATATATTAATATATAAGATAATATAAAAGAGATATAAAAGAATCATCCCATGTCCCACCTTTTCCATTGTTTAGAGGAACATCAGCTCACTGCCATATCAGTTTGACTACTATTATAGTGAGATGGCTTTTCTCAGTCTGGACAGGAATGGAATTGTAAAGGTTTTCTTGTGTTACTTGTGGTGAGTGATATATTCCCTGCTCTTCAAATTATAGAGTTTTGTGTGTTTCAGAAGAAATAATAGGAACCATTCCATAATTCTAGAATTTGCTTCCAATAACTGAAATTTTGGAGACTTGTTTATTTATTTTAACAGTACTTCCCCAAAGTCAATCCAGAAGACAATGGGAGGAAGGCTTCCTTCAATTTTGTTGGGGGTGGGGAAGGGTCATTCTTTTATATCTTAAAGTGTCATACACCTCTCATTATTCTCTTCTTCCTATTAATTTGTGTGGAAAATCACAGAATAGATGAAGTCTTGTCTAGTCTGGGATTTATGTGGACACGGGCAACCAGTGAGGATGCATGACCAGCACCCTGTAAGTCACATTCAGACTGCTACACCTTGTAAGAAGAACCCTCATCTTAAAATCATGGGGGTAAAAGGCTTATGAGGAGGGAAATTCCCAGTAAGGAGACTGGCTTACTGGGGACCAAGCAATGGACTAACATCTACCATCACAAGTCTCTTCATTCTTCCTGGGAGGGAGTTCTTAAGAGCTACAAGAGGCTAGTCTGCCTGCAAAAAGGACCATGCTGGGGACTCTTACCCACTCTCCTGACATGGCTGCTGCAGCTTATGTATGTTGAAGCCCTGGTGCCTATTAATAGACCATTATGGATGATTTGCATGCAGAGTGTTGGCACCCTAGATCAGTAGTCCTGCTTCCTGTGAAAATTCACTTTTTCAGTTTCTGTGAAGCTACCCATATCTTTCCTTACCCTTTGTTCCAAAGAGCATGGCAAGGAATGAAAACTGCCAGGATGACTCGGAGCTGCTACCATCTCTGCATCACCTTGCGCCCCTCTCCACCCATCCCCCTTTCCCTGAAGGCAGGATAGAGGCTGGAACCCATCCAGAGGTGACACAGGAGTGCTACGGTCCTCCTACTGTCCTGTGTCCTTCTTCGCTCCCTGTCTTTCCACATACTCCATTCCCTGCCCAGGAAAGCAGTGGCCTTGCTGATTCGGGCACTCCTCCCCAGAATGACGCTCACCATGCGGTTTTTGAGATCCCTTCTTTCCCGCCTAGTCCTTCTTTTCTGGTTCCAAGCCTGCCCTTCCCCTCTACCTTCCTGCCCCCCTTCCTGCTGCACTCTGCAGCTGGCCCTGCCTCGGGCCCGTGTGGCAGAGGCGGCGTGGCTGAGCTGGGCAGCCTGAGAAAGGGTTGGGCTCTGTTGTTGCTAGGAGATTCACCATCACCACTTGCATCATTCCTTGCTTCACAGTCATCATCAACAATCCAACAGAGTAACACCACAACACCAGCACCAAAGCCGAGAGCAAACACTAAGGACTCTGCCCCTCATCAAGAGGAGACCAAAGAACTGCACCCCTTCTGGTGAGAAAACCAAAACCCAAAGGAGATTGAACTATTAACTCACTAAGTGAAAATGTATTCACTTAATTCAGTATCATAATTTCTGTTACTTTATCCTCCGTAATTAAGTCGCAAATACTTTTATATTGCTTGTTAATTCAGCTTAATAATGTTCATTTTAATTCTGTAAACTATTAAGTCATATTCCCAAGAATCCCCTTATCATGAGTTACTCCACACACCTTTCAACCAATTTATAAACAGAATAGTTGTGAGTGCTCCTATTTTAAGGTCACTAGAATTGAATCTTACTCTCCTTGTGTTAACTCCTCCTTTGACCCAGACCCTAGAACTCCGCCCCTAAAAACCCTGATAAAACTCCAGGACCTGTCTCCTCCTCCCTCTCTTCATCTTCTTCTCCCTCTCCGGTCCAGGGGGAAATAAAAATCGTTCCTGGAGCTTAACAAAAGAGGAGCTTGTGTCATCTGACCCTGCTGGCAGCTTGTACCTCCCTGGACACCATGGTCACTGTTGCCATTAGATGCAACAAACTCCCTACAACCTTTCAGTGCTGAAAGCCATGGTAATGCCTAAGTAGAAAGAGTTGAAATATCATTATTATTGTACTCTTTCCATTGATGTGATTGTTTACATTTATTTTGTGGGTTTCAAAGTAGTTATCATAGGAATATTGTTTATAAAATGTTTTCCAAAATAAGTTTATAGGCCAAATGATGTAGCAATTTAGATGCTGGACACTTATGGGAAAATTTTTGCTGCTTAGATAACAACAATTTTGCTGCTTAGATAACCACAGTTCTCATGGTTTGATCAGCCCCACAATATTATTGCAAAATTTCATAGTACTTTCAGTTTAATGCTTCTGTTTTATGTATCTAATTTATTTATTTCATAATGGATATGAGATGTGCATATCTTGTGAAATGCTGGAGGATGTGTAACATGAAAGGTTCTGTACAGGAACAACTGTTTTTCTTATTAGAGTGAACTGCAACACGACAGATTAAACATTCAATTAAACAGGAAATTTGCCCATGTAAAAGCTTACAGAAAGAGTTTAACAATGTTCACTTTTACGAGGTACTAAAGTTTTTGGAATCCATTATTTTGAAAGTCCATCTACTTTTCTTACAGGTAAAAGAATAACTCAGTTTCAAAAAAGAGTCCAGGTATTGTTTACATAAAGCTCCATTGTAAAAATCTGGGTACTATTTCTTTCCAAGGTTTAAAATACTTTGGTGAGAGAAATGAAAATACTCATAAAAGGCAACCACAGTATGTTATAAACCACCTTTATGGTTCATTATAGATTTGGTTTAATGCTGTTGGATTAACACTAAAGGTTAATGTTTGCATAAAATATGCATGATTAGTTTAATACTCTGGAACTGTGATCGGGTTCTCTAATGTTATGAAAAGGAGTGACATGATACATGGTTAAGGCTGACACAAATAGAAGTGTGATATATTTCCAACAAAACTGGTCAAGGGTATTTTCAAAATCCTCCCTTATGTGATAACACTTCAAAGCCAATCTGTACCAATGGGAGATTTTGTGTTCAGCTCTCATAATTAAACTGTTTTCTGGCTGCAGGAATTGTATGCATATCTAATTTGCAGTGAAGGCAAAGTGCTCAGAGAATGATACATTCAGATTTTCTTCTTGCATTTTTTGAGCCTTATGTACTATGTGGATTGTTTTGTTTTAAGCATTGATTATGTTTGTTATGCTTTATTTCCAGGAGAACTATAGTATTTCTTATGCATAGACTTGGAAAACTCCATCTATCCAGTAGACATCACTTATTGCTTGTGTAGAAGTGTCTGCCTAAGCTCTTTGCTTACCAACAAATGATTTATAAATTTATGATTTATTTTTTCTCTCTTGATCATGCCTCAGAGTTAATTAAAGTTAGGCATTCTTTCATGCTGCCAGAGAAGAACAGTGCATTTAGCATGTATTTGGATAAATATCAGCCATAAATCTTGGATAGGCCATGAACTTTTGCTGCTGTCAAGGTTCTGGAGAGCAGATAATGAGAAAAGTCTATGGGCTCTCATAAGGTGGGGAAACAACACACAGTAATCACCAAGACATAAGGACACAGCTACAAGGACATGTACAAGGACATGGCTTTATATGATTATGCATTGCACAAGTTTGGGGCCAGGTTTTGTTTGTACACCTATGGGTCTGGCTATTCAACAGAGAAGTTCTAGCAAAACATTTGTACAGCCTCTAAATGAATCATAATTTATATCAAAACTGCACTTATGATGATGACCCAGTAGTGATTAAAAAAAAAAATTGCTACACTCTACCCTCCATTTGTTGTTTGTTTTTGGAGGGCTTTTTGTTTGTTTGTTTTAACACAAATTATTTTTGGCATCCAATTTGTACAAGCAATAATGTGGCCACAAGAAGATGTGGATGGAAAAAAGTGGCTATTCATGGGAATAGTAGGGCAATCAAGACCTTCAAAGGCCAGTTTCCCTGCTGTCATTTGTATAGGATGCAACTACAGCCTTTAGTAGGGCGAGTGACTCCTTTCATGCTTAAAAGTGAGTACCTTGGTGTAAATGTGACTGCAGAATCAGGAGTGGAACTCCTTCTCAGTGTTTTTCAAAGCTTTATGTATAGGCAGAGTGTGGACATGCTTCTCTGAGCATGTCAAAAGGCTGCATACTCCTGACATTATTGCCTGCCACAGGTCAGAGAACTGGACTACTCTCATGGTTTAGGGTAAATTTGTGAGAGAACCTCTGAATGGGTGCCTCTGGGGAAGCAAACCCAAACAGCCCCTCCCCTCAACCAGTCCAGAAAAAGAACTTCATTGGAAAAAAGTGGAAGAAACCTATTTGTTCAACAAGGTGCCTATAAGCATAAAGAATGAATAACACAAAACAATAAAACCTTTCATTGCTCTGAAGTGAGATGGCAAATTCAGGAAGTCCTTGCTCTGGGCAGCTCAGCTCATTCAGTCTCTTATCAGTCCCTCCGAGGCCCAGCCCCGGTGGGCTGCAGCTCCCAGTGCTCCTCTGGGTTTTTCAGCCCGGAGCAGGGTTAAAGAGTCCCGAGAAAAAGAAAAAAAAAACAGTCCAGAGAGCTTCTCTGCCTCAGCTATCTAGAACTAACTAAGAGCAATGCAGGCCTCTGTGCCACTGCTTGTCTGTGCCTCAGATGAGCACAGTGCAGGAGCAGGAACGCAGAGGAGTGAATACTCTTTTCAACAAACCCCACACATCTTTTTCTCCTGCTCTCAGAACCATTGTTTGTTTGTTTGTTTGTTTGTTTGTTTGTCTGTCTTTCTGTCCAGCTCCTCCTCCATGATGATCCTCCTTTTACCACACAAGCCTCTCTTTTATCTCAGTCATCCCTACTGGATATAGCTGTTACTCATCAGGGGCCAGGCTGTATTGATTAATTAACATGGCTGTTACTTATCAGGGGTTACTTTTAGTCTTAAAGGTACAGAACTTAACAAACCATGTAAACAGAATAGAAAAACGGGGACCCAAGCATCAGAAAGTCACCCCAGGACAACTACCTGGTGAACTTATTTTGTAAGAATTGATAGGACTTCCTGTCAAGCACAGAACAGTGCCCTTCACCCAGCTTTGATCTAGCAAAAAATTGCAACATAATGGCTGCCTCCAAGAACAAAAATATCTTTAGGAAGATAGCTTTGTGTCACTTCACACTTGGAATTACAGCCTAGAAAACTGACATTTGAATAAGCAATAAGCCAAAATAAACAGTCTAAAATGATGGACAGGTTTTTAATGGGCACTGCCATTAGTCTTGTTTATTTGTTATATATTTGTTATACATACTGTAGCTACAGCCCCTAGAGACCAAGAAATTTGTAGACTGAATATTCATTTCTCCTTTTTTACCTAGGCTTGGTTCTATAAAAGCTCAAAAGCACAAGTGCATATTCTCTGAAAATGGATTTTATGGAGCTCTTGTTTTAGAGGCTCACTCATGTTCCGAACGAGTTCTTCAACTCAGAAATTGCTAATTTGTTTTGATTACCAAAATATGGAACACTGGAATCAAACATTTGTGCAACATTTATTAATGCCTGTAAAATGCAGACAGCTCATGGTATATGAGCAGTCATGCATTTTTGGGAGATGAGGTAACAATCTTTTGCTAAGTGATATCAATCTTAATGTAATTAGTTTTAACAGCATGCCCTTCATTATTTTTTTTCTATTTTTACCACAGTTATCTTCATTTTCTCTACATTCAGCAATATCTCTTCATCTGTTAGACTGACAAGAACTTTCTCAAAGACAAACAATGCTAATGAACCAGAGACATGTCTCAATCAATGTCTTTCTTTCCCCATCTCGATGGGAATCGTATACAACTGCTAATTTTGTATGAGGGTCCTTTTTTTGGTTTTTTTTTTTTTTCCTTCCTCCATTCTTGGCCTTGGAGACATGGAAGGAAAGTGGTTGCAGCACTTATCAAATACTTTTTTATCAGACTGACTGGGGGGCATTCAGTGACATGGTTATCACTCCCAGGAGGCACAGCCTCAGCCAGAACAAGCTGACAAAGGTCACTGAAAAACAATTCACTCAGATTATGTTGGAACACACAAAGTCATACGGACCTAAATCACATGTCCATAAAAGCTGGGCTACCAAGTTTAACTCTCCATGATCTTACGTTTAAATATTTTTACATTTGGAGAGCAGCAGCTGGTACAAGTCATAGGTAGGCTTGAAAATTATTCTGCAAAAAGTCACTGAACTCACATAAATTGTATTTATATGAGAATTTCATGAGCTCAGCTGTTGTTGTTGCCTGACTGCAAAGCCTTAATTAACCAATGCATCACCTTACCTGAGACAGCAAAGCAAAGTACCCTCTTATTATGTTCAGTACACAGTATTTCAGACTGTTAAAAGGGACAAATAAAATATGCTGGACGAGATAAAGTTTTGGGTGCTGAATTTTCAGCTGCAGTTTTTTGACTTGGAAAAAACCATACATTTAAAAAAATCTATGTTTCTCTTCATATTGTATTAGAAATAAATAATTCGTAGCATGTTTGGTATACAGAATTAGAATATTTATTACACTGATATAATGCTAAAAATTTGATTCCTGCTTGACCTTAATTTTTTTTTTTTATTGTTTGAAGATTTGTGGTGACTCACAGAGGTAGTAAATCAAGTGTCATTTTCAAGTATGGCTACTCTTGTCCATGCTGAATATTTCATGTTGTAGTTTCTTCATTTGCTGAACTAATTCACTGCACCATGGAGTTGAATAACCAGAAGGCATCACAGACCTGAGGTGAGGCTGTCCCAGAGCCTGGGAGAGGTGACATGATGGAACACAGTCCCTAGAAAGAATAACATCACCTCACAAGTCAGTGGTAAAAGTCACAAAAATAGAAATGAAATCTTGTTTATCAAGTGGCCTTCAAAGTATTGTTCTAACTATTCTTTTAGTAGAGGAAAGCATTAACCTTCCCCAACCTCAAAACAAATCCACAAGAAAAAAACCTCTTAGTTGTTGGGTGTATCTTAGGCCAAAAGGAAGCAATTTAAAAGACCTTAAAGAGTTAAAGATATCGTAGAAATAGGAAATATCCATTTCCAGATGGAAATAGAAGACCATTAGTAGCGTAAAGTTTGAAGTTGCTTCTATTGTCTGTTTACATGGATGGGGAACACATTACAGAAAGATTATGCATTACTTTCTGCTCTATTAGTAAACAAAGGATATATGAATCAACATCTGCTAAACACATAAATACTTTTTCAACCAACGCAGTGATTGCACTAAATAAAATCAAACCCACAAAACATTAAAAGAGTTAACTGGGGGGAACCTTAGTCTTCTTTCACAAATAATAATTCCTAAAGTACTGAGAAAATTTGAAAAAATGAAAGAATGTGAATTTTGTGCTAATGTTAGAAGTGATTAGAGGTGTCAGCTGAGTGTTTGGAACTGGATTTTTTTTGACCTAAATGTCATGTAAGAAAAAAAAAAGGAAGATTCATAGAAGATTTGGTAAGCAGTAGTAGAATGTTGATTTAATTACTATGATTCAACATAGTTTTGTGAAAAAGGTCATGTTGATAAAGATGTAAGACATTTAATTAGGTTCTGTCTGATAAGCTGGTACAGATATGTTTTTTCTATATAATGGCTAACAAAAATGTATGAAATGCAATAAATATTAATATATAATGGTCTGGGTATCTGACTGACATATAATTATATCATAGAGAAAAGTCTTTCCAATTTTAAAATTATTATCTGGAGATTTAATGAACATCTTTAATTTCAGCGTGGAAGAAATAAAACTATAGGTGATAAAATCTGGGGATGAAAAATATTTTCAAGAAAAACAAATGTAATGAAGAATGCAAGCAGTTTTACAGATGTTCACTTGACAATTGAGCCTAGAGGACTGCAGTGCAAGAAGGGCCTAAGGTCATCTGGAGTGGGATTTTAACTGTGTTTATTGGTGCTCACATGGGAGTTCTGTTCTAGAGATGCTCCCTGCTGATTATGGCCAATGGAGTCAGCAAGGTCTAGAAAAAGTTTCCTCAGTGTGTCAAGAGATGAGAATCAGTTTTTGTAGCAGAAGCACTTTTTGCTGCTTAAAAGATCCTAAGATGTAGGATACATCTGCTTTATATGGGATTTAACAGTTGTTAATTCTTGGGTATCTCAATGGAAAAATTTGGGGTAGACCTGTGGGCATGTGTGTATNGGAATGAGGTTGATTAGGACCTGGACTAGGTTTAGCACTAACCTTGACTAAGTCACTAGTGTCTCAATTTCCTAAGTGTGTACGAAGGAGAAGGAAGTAAAATAAAAGATGAAAACAAAGCAGAAAGGCTCAAAATTCAGTCTGAGCTATTTTTTTTTCCCCGAATGCTTGAGGGTTGCTGAGAGTAAATGTTTGTACAAGCTAGACATGGAAACTCAGAGATCTACAAGGCTGTGGCAGTTTCAAAAAGAGTGCAGTCTCCAGTGTTCAGTAATGGCTGTTCAGTAGCAGGAAACCAGAGTGATGTTCAATGATCTCCTGAGGGTGGCCAAAAAAAAACCAGCCCTGCTGAGCAGACTGTAACATCTTCTCAAGGAGTTTATGTAAAACAGACATATGTTTACACTGTTGGTTGTTTTGAAATGTCTTTTTTTCCCCAGCATATACTTTGTTCTCAGTGCTTAAATAAACAATGCTTTGGTTCAGAGAAGGCTCGTTTGTTGCTGAGTATCTCCAGTTGCTGACTCTCAAAGGAAACAGCCCTGGTGCCAACTCCAGCCACAGGTGATAAATAAACCAGTAGGCAGGAGAATGTGACCCACCAGCAGGGGACCATGCAGCAAAAAAAACCAAAAAAAACCCCAAAACAACCGAAAAACAAAAGGGAAAGCAAAAGAGTGAAGATGCTGATAATTTAAATAGCCCTTTAAGTCAGAGTAACTTTTTTACTATGTGCTTCTAAGACCAAGTGGAGAATTGGACACTAATAACTTCTATATGTAGATGTGAATTTAGATACAAATTACCTTATAATTGAGTATGTAGCAAGTCAGATAATTTATTTTCAGTTTAAATATTAAATGTTTTTTATGCAAGAAACCATTTGGGGGAAACTGGGTGTGTATTCAGATATAGTAAATCTAGATGCAGTTTTCCTGTAAGAAATTTGAGCTGGTTTACATTAAATATGATTTCTAGGCCAAGAACCCCAAAATGCTATGTACTCGTAGATTTGAATGGAATCAGTTTCTAAAGTACATCAGCTGTATTTTGTACCTTTATATCTTGTAGCAGAAGTGGTGGGATTCACACCACACATATGTTCATTTGCTGAAAAAATTAATTAATGCATTACACTTGTATAATAAGTTTTGATGTTTTGCAGTTGTACTAAATAATTAGTCTTCTTGAAGAGCCTTTTTTCCTGTTATGTCGTCTTTTTTTTTTTTCAATACTAATTTTGAATAAAGATGCCAAGGTCATGATGCTCAGAATGGCAGGTCAATAGCAAATTGAAATAAAAATGAGCTTTGGGGGAAAACTAGAAAAATTAATTAGTTGGGGATGTCAGAGCCTCCTTAGCATACAAAAAGAGTGGAGTTGGTCAGTGAGAAAAAATATTAATTGGTTTACGTCATATGGACTGAAGATGCATTTAATTAGAGGAAGAACATCCTCTCTCATCTCTGGGGCATGCCAGGTCAGAACTTTCATTTTTCTTATACATTTCACACCTTTGTTGGTTTCTTGCAGAAACAATTGTGATTTGCCAAAGTTTTCAAGATCTGATTAAAAGGAATTATCACAAAATGCATTGAGGGAATAAGCTTAAAATATATGCAAAAAAGGTAATATTTCCATTACAAATTTCAGGTGATTTATTAACTTTAGAAAATAAGAGGTTTCGAGACTATTGCAGTAAACATTTCTTCTTACTTTCAGGCTACATCACGTCAGGCTACATAAACCAAAAATATATCAAGTACCATTTAGCTTAGATGACTTTCTGATTAGTAACAACAGAATTTGCATTCCTAAAAAAAGGCATAAAACTACTGGAAGCTTCCATAATATTGCTACACTATGAAGACTGTAAGTAATAAAATATCTCATTTTCCCAGTAAAATGTGGGTTATGTCTCCCAACACAGCCACAGTGCAGGCACTGGGGTCAAAAATGATAAGATGTGATAAGATGCAACAAGAAAGAATATCACCTCTCAGTAACAGGACGGATTTCTGGGAAACATATTTCTGAAAAAAAAAATCAAAACAATCAAGGATGGCATTGAAATGTTTGTATGAAGTTCGATGGCATCTTCAGCCATAATTCCTCAAGATTTAAAACAGAAGAAACCAACCCTGACTACTGATCAAAGCAGAATGAAAGGAAAACACTTTTTTCATGGCTTAGATAACTGACAGCCATTTTCACTTTCAACACAGTTTTTAAACATCATCAGACAACATTGCAAAGTAGATATGTGTTACCTCTATTTTCCAGATGAACTGGTCAGGAAACAGAAATGAATTACAAAACAGGAAGGAGTCAATGAACCCACAGATGAACTGATCAATCAGTGTGCACCCACAAAGCTCATCTCTGCAAAGGCAGCACCACTCTGGTTCTGACTATTTTTGATAATTATGCAGCCTTTGGGTTAGACCAATGTGTCAGTGAAGTGTGTCTGCCTGGATTCAAATCCTGGCATGGCACTGACAAGTATACAGAGAGTGTTTAGCCACAATGAAGACTAATGGTTCCCACAAACACTTGTTTATTTTGTTTGCTAGTTTCAGAGTGCAGTTGCATACTCAGATGGCATTATTTGATCTCTTCTCAAATATTAAAAATAGTCATTTAGGCTTGTTAAGACATGTTCCTAGGACACTGTGTTATATTAGTATGTTCTCTCTCAGCTTTCAGTGACAGCACAGAATACTGGGTCATGAAGACTTAACATTTCAGAAACAAGTACCAATTCTTTTTGCACTGAGAAAACGGAGAAACTGCAAACATAAAGGCTTGATCTGGTGTTCCTAGTTGGTGCTGAATCGAGCCCCATTGTTTGACTGCATTCCTGTGTGGCTCAGTCCCACACTGTCTGCCTGTGGGGTGGAGTGCTACAGGAGCCCTGGACAGTGCTGAGTTTGACATGGGGAAAAGCTGAACAGAGAAAATGAAACAAGTCACAGTGTGAGAAGCTGGTCAAAATTACACAAAGTGCCAAGAAGGAGAGATGGATTTTGTAGGCAGTGGAGTTAGTAAGAAATATTCAGACTCCCCAAATCACAGGGCCTTTGGCAGCTTGCTGTGCCTTGCCAGCCATACATGGGTGCCATTCCACCTGCCATGGACATCCCTCAAGGCCCAGTTTAACCTGGTGATGGTACCAGAAAGAGTTATTTGGGTACAGATGGAGCAAAAACAATGGGGAAAAAGTATAGCAGGGCAGACTAGTTATTGGGAATGGATTGTGATCAAGAAAGAGATGGAGATACCCTGTGCCAAAACAAGAGCACAAGAACTGCCTGGTAAATCATAAGGGGTGGTAAGTGGTGCTGTTGAGGAACATCTGAGGGGAAGTCCTTCTCTCCACCACGAAGTGGAGCAGGACAACAAACAGACCTGTTCTGACTCTGCTGTGAGGGATAGACATGTTTCTGTGCTAAGGAAGGCCAGGGTAGGAGGTACACAATAATGGGTTAGGCATCCTGTTCTATAATAAACAGCACCCACCCACTGCTTCCCAAAGCAAGAAGTGACATGGGGTGATCAGAACTAGTGGGGTCAGAGTTCAGATACAACCCAAAAGTCAGGCAGGAAAAAATCTCATGGCCTACAGTATAAAAAAAGTATGTGCATATGTGTTACAACTGGAAACCTCTAGATTCTTCTTCCTAGGTAAACACATTTGCATGAAACTTTCTTCCTCTTCCACAGAAGATCCTTTCAGTCTCTGATTCTGTTCAAGATAACTCAAGGTGCAGATTGCATGTTTCACGTTATTAGGATGTACAGGTTTTTGGAGCATTCCTTCTCAAAGAAGAATGTTAAAGGCATGAGGTGTTACTGAGACACAGAAAAGTTCTGAGAAATCAGAGTAATGTCATCACTTAACTTAATCCTAGAAAGTTAAATAAGCAAACATAGTTACAGGGTTTGCAAAATAATTAACATTCATATTATTTAAATATGATTTCTATGGCTTGTATGATGTTCTTTAGAAATTCCAGTCTGTTTTCAGGATGGTGTTAAACCAAATTAAGCAATTTTAAAAAATGATGGCTAATAAAATGCAGAGTGGAGGGAAATCTCACACATACGCAAATTTTAACAAATAAACAAAATTATTGTTTTGATGAAGAATAGGACCAATTGGTGAGGGGTCTTTTATACAACTCTTATTTTTGCGCCCCCAGTAAGTAGCCAGGATTTACACTAAAAATATTTCACCACATACATGAAGTATGAATGTTCAGGTAGACTCTGAAAATAGAAAAATATTCCTTGAAACTTTAGTAGCAATTCTGGAAGTGCTTGAGCCACTGGGGCTACACAAGCTTAGATTCTGCATGGGTTTTTTTGACCAGTCTAGTTCTAATTAAAACATTTTCATGAACAAAGCCTGGAAAAAGCAGAAGTATGGCTTTGGTTTTTCCCTTTGCTTCTCTTCAATGACAGTTGAATTGCAATGAAAGTTTTCTTAAAATTACATATATCCCAGTATTTTAAAATAATGTATGTCTAAAAAAGTTTTTGACTAGTTTTACTCATGAAAAATTCTGAGTGAATGCGATATCTTTGGGAAGCTTCATGTATATTTACTAGTTTTGAAGACATTTATGATATTTGTGGAATGTCTGTTTTTCCACGATTTGTGAAGTGCTTTGACTTTCCTATGCACAGAATCAAAACAGTCAAACTAGATGAAATCTTACTGTAAGTATTCAGTTTTTAGGTTTTTTTTTAACATCCAGCAATGGTTTAAAATGTCTGTGAACAGCAGTCACAGTGCTGTGAGTGAGTGTGTGGTGCATACACCTGTAAAGGAGGCAGATAAAGGGGATAAGGAGAACTGTGAAAGGCTGGACCTAATGACGTGACTTTCACTGGTTTCCTGTGGTTTGGGATTTCATTTTCATTATGTTCAGTCTGGCATTTCTTAGAGTCATATATCCCAGGTAGAATTTCACCTTTCTGTTGCAGTCTGTCAAAGAGGTTGTTAAAACCATAGAGGCCAGTTGTTGCAATGTTATTAAAATTATGGAAATATCTTCCTGGCTTTATGTGCAGAGGCTGGAGTTAAATGCTTATTCCTTAAAAAAAAATCATTTTTAGAGAATGCTTTTCTAAAACATCTACTTTGCTTGTGAAGAATCTCTTCTACATGAAACAGATTCCCTGTCCCCTTTCAAAAACCTCTGGTGTTCTGCTGTTACATGGTCCCAACAAAGGCTTCAAATTTCCTGTTCTTGCCTACACAGCTTTTGACTATCAGGAGTGCAAACTTCTGTTTTCTTGATGTTAAAAGATCTTAGTTACTAAAGACATTAAGACCCTTCAACATCCAGAGGATACTTCTGAAAACCACATGGAAATTTAGGGTTTTGTTGATTTGGGTTTCTTTTTCCCCCATGTAGCTGAGTATCACAAAGGAATAAAGTAATCTGAACCAATGGACTTGATATTTAGTATTGAGCAGTTATTACTGTGGTTCCCTTTTAAGATACTCTCTAAAGCATGGCACACTTCTTGCTGCAGTCCTAGGTAACAAATGTCAGGGACAGAAAGCTGAAAATAGATCTCTCTTTCTTCTTATTATTAGCAATATAATTAATTTCTGTGTGTAGTAAAATTCCTCTGCTGTCTTGGGATTGTTACTGTCATCTTTCCATTTTCTGTCAACACAGTAGCATAGAAAATTAGGAGTTACCCTGGTCTGAATCTCCAGAAGTAACAGACATTTATTATATCCTCTGAGTACTTCCAGTAGATGATGTTGTTGTAATGCTAATACCAGACACAGATCTAACAGGTTTTGATTTACATAGAGGACATTTTTCTGGAAGATTACTTGCTGGTCTGCATGGACTTTGAGCTGATATAATTTTCTGGGAGCTCAAATAGTTTTCACTAAACCATACATCACGTAATTACAGTGGTGATCCTATTCCTGTGGTGAAAAGTAATTGCTGGCAAGAGAAACTGATGCCAATATAGAAATATTGAAGAATTAGTATCTCAGTTCTTACCAGCTCTTTCAGTGATTTGAACTGTCAAATTCTGCTGAGTAAAGAAATTAGTGATAATAATGGACTTTGATAGTATTTCTTCTTGAGACAATTAGTCTGTAACTTTTACACTATATTTCTCTGTTTCTTTCCCTCCCACCCCAGCTATTTCAGTATTTGGGAATCACCAAGGAGTAAGAAATATAAACTTAGGATTCAGGTATAAAGAATATATAAAGATATACATAAAATATAAACTTAGCTCTAAATGTATTCCCCACATACAAATACGCCAGTATTTATAGATAGAAATATATTATGCATTATATCTATGTTAAAAATGCTTTGCACATCCACAGAAGATTGAATCAAAGTGTCTAGCTTCCCTTACACTGACAAACTACATTTTCATGGTGTTATTTCTGTACATCAGTGGACCAAACCTGGTGTTTATGCCTGCAGATAAGAAAAGAGAACTTTCTGGTGAAAATTAACACAGATAGGTGCATTCTGAGGCCTAGACTCTGAAGCAGAGGGACTTTTCGTTTGTAAAATTCACAGTTAATATTAATCTAAGCCTATACATGTTCACAGAATGAGGCTTCTGTACACTCTTCCTAGATGGAATATTTATGATTTCTTTGATTTCTCAGAGAAAAAAAGAATTTGAATTTGTAATTACTCTTAACAAAGTCTTTTATGAACCTGTGGTGCATTATAGTGTATGCATACAGAGAAAAGGATGTGCATATAAACTTTTAAAGAGATAAAGGACATTTACACCTAAAGATATGCATGGAAACATAATAGAGTATGCTAATCATCTGTATAATAATGAATGTTGCCCTTGGCATGATGGACCCCATTTCTGATATCACAATTTACTTTTAATAACAACTTCCAACAATGTCAGTTATTTCAGTTGGCTTTTCCTTGTATGCACAAATGCTAAAACGAAATAAAACCCCCTCATATCCTTTTTGAGGTGTTGCACATTCTCTAAGTTAAAGGGAAAATTCATTTTATCAGAAAATATTTCTCTTCTCATACTTCATAATTTTTGAAATGCTATTTATATGTTCTCCCAGAGATGTCAAATTTTACATCCAATTCAAAGAACTTTTTCTCTCCAGCTGGGAATAACCTACTTAGGAAAGAATATGGACCTACTAAAATGATACAATGTCAAAATAGAAGTTGAATGAAAATAAACACCTCAGATATCTATTCTCAGCTGAGCCTACTTAAATGTCAAAATGCAGACTCAGCAATGGCTGTGGCTGTCATTGGGGATGACACCCACACTGTCAAATCACAACAAAGCACTGTTGAAGGAAGTCTATGGAGACTACATTAAGTTGTCAAATGAAACAGATGCCAGCACAGATTATATTGCCTCTGAAAGACAAATAATGAGAAATTAAACACAAAGACTCTGATCTTCAATCAAAGTGTACAAGTGCATAAAACACCACCTGGCTTGTTTTTTTTTTAACCTTTTTAAAATCATTGTTTTGAGTTTTGAAGAGTTAGAAGCAGTGCTCCTTTTTCCTGTGATGTTTACTCTTTGGATTTTTTTTAAGTTACTGCAGACTAAATATGCTTATTAAGTAATAATTATTAATTATAATTACTAAGGCAAATAGTTCTTAGTACCATTGTTGGGCTTTTCTTGTTTCAGTGCAAGATCTACCTTGTAGAAAGTGCTCAATGGGCTATACCAGCTGAGCACTATCAGTTTACCAGTTGAAATTATAAGCAATCAATAGCACAGAATTACACACTACCATTCTTGACATGTTAGCTTCAGCTGTGCTACAGCTTAACAACTATCAAAACATCAAAAGAGTTCACCTGCTGCCAGATTTTCACAGCAAAGCTAACCATTCTGGTAAAAAAATTTCTGTGGAAATCCTTGAGGATAAGATAGGGTGAATTTTTGTAATAACCAATCATAATAATACCTGAAATGAGTATTTTAGTATGTGGGTTAATGTAAGGACTTTATACAGATGTTTACATTTTTATATTTTGTCATCTCATAAGGAGGGAGCTTGGTTAAAGCTTTCATAGCATTTTGCATCAGCTTTAAAGAAAGATCCCACAGCTCTCCTCACTGGGCAGCTTTCTTCAGTGACCTCTATGACATGCTTGGGTGGCTTTTGTCATCCTGCTGCACTGCAGAGTCCATTCCAGAGCAGTAACTTATTTGTGTGAGCTCTACCAGTGCAACCCTCAGATTTCTCAGTAGCAGTGGCTCTGTTCCTGTGGGCTTGGCTCATGTCCTTATTTTCCCCAAGGCAGAGAACCTTAAATGAAGCTGCTGCTGCCATCAGAAAAGACTCCCCTCCATGCAGTAATTTTAAGGATTTGCCGTCTGCTCTACTGCAGGACACTGCAAATTCTCTGTCTGTCTTTCTTTCAAGACAAGGCCAGACTGTCCCCACAAATTCTTTGCCCCTCAGAAATGCATCACGTGCATAATTTTTGCTTTCTTTGCATCCCAGAATCAGCTGTGAATTTTATTTGGCTGCATTTTTGCAGAGGCATGTCTCAGCCATAATCCCAAACCTTTGCTCAACCCTTATACTGAAAGGCTTAGTGGAAATGAAAACCATAATGTCAAATTCAATAAAGTTGATAACTTTTTTTTTTTCCTTTTATGTCATTAGTAATTCTTGAAAAACAAACAAACAAACAAACAAAAAAACCACCCCAACCCATAATAATGTTGTACTGAGCAAGTAATTTGGGCATAAAGTAGTCTAGCAGGATTTGCTTGGATCCATTGTCACATATCTGTAACAATTTTAGGTTCTGAACAGGCTCTGACTAACACAAGTAGCACAGTTTTTGCACCAGTGTCTGTGTTTTAGTGGGCTCTGTGCTTCCCATAACAAAAAATATTTTTCTCCATTATTTTTCTTCCTCCACAGACTTTGCTACCCAAAACACAGGCTGTTTTCCTCTTCCCTGGTACAGTAAGCTCAGTTTGATCTCCCGTTACTTCAGCAGATTGATATGGAAATTTTGTTCTTATGCTTATTCAGTTCTCTTTTTTTTTTTGTCATTTATCCCATAATTTGCCAAGTAACAGGAGGCTTCTTAAACACCTCCTAAGGGATTTGCTACTTTACAAAAAGCATTTGCATTCACTGGTTTGTAATCAAAATAAAACCTTTTTGGCCATGCTGCAATTTTCATTTTGTGGCCAGTTTGTTTCACATATGTTCTTAGCCCTCTAGAATGTTAAATAATTGTTATCAGAAGCATCAGTTAAATTCAATTCAGTTGATCTCAGCTATACTATGACTAAAGGTAAGAAAATGAATTTTATTGTTATTGTTGCTGTTTTTTGATTGAACTTAACAGCAAACAGGTTTGGCCTACAGGTATTTTGATACCTCTAAAATGCAAACTGTTCCCTTGGTTAAGAGTCCAATACTTCTGAGGTCTGGGTGATTCCCTGTAACTTCTGATCCAACTGCAGCCTTCAGTCCTAAGAGAATTCAGCACCTGTTTCTCATCCCACTGCAAATTCTTCTACTTTTAGTAATATTATCCCAAATATTTTGCTCATGGCCACTTAAGGTCCACATCACAACATTTGAAAGGTCTTCATTATGTTAAAGACTTTGATATTCCATTTGTATTTTAAATTCTAACTTACTTAGAAAATGCAAAAAGTTTGAAGCTACATCCAGTTCTGGTGTCATTAGTCAAGAGGTCCCTGTAAAAAAAAAATACACTTTTCAAGTTACAAAGTTTTTTTTCTAAAGACCAATACAATTTCCCTTTTGAAATTCTGCACTTTCTTCATTCACACATCTGACAAACAGACAATATGCAAATTTTCCTTCATTGCAAAAATAAGTTTTCATTTGTGAAAATATATGTACAATCTTAATGTTAGACAAAGAGAAAAATCTTACTAACTAAACAGCAATGTGTTAGGAGCTCACTTTTATAGTTTTCACTGTAACTCTAACCAGAAACCTTGTTAAGCTGAGATAGCTGTGTGTGAGATCTACTGTTGATTAACTTCAGCAAAAAGGTTTCTTCCTCATTAGACAATGTAATGATAACAGTTTAAGTGGCCCCTTGATGTTACCACAACAGAATAACAGTGAAATCCACTGTCTGATCAATTTAGTTTATTCTGTAGTTAGCAAGTCAAATTTTAGGTTGAGAAAGTTGCTGCTGTAGACATAGCCTACAAGATACTCCAATAATATAAATAATAATTGAAAATATCTGCAGAGTAGATGATGATAAAATTAACTTTTGTGGAGAATCCAAAGAACAGCATGAAAATACACACATGCAAGAGCTCTTGTTTAAAAGATTGTCAGAAGGCAGACAATACTTTCAGAAAGCATATTTGTGATATTTATAAAACTCTGATATTTAATTCTTAGAACAATCACATAGACTTGTGTCCTTTCACTGTGGTACCACACTTTATATTTGTGTGAGCCTACTCGAGGTCAGAACCTTTTGATTGTGCTTCCCCCTGCTCTTTGCCCTTTGGAGGGAGAAAAGGACAGGAGGAAGGATGGGTTATATTTGCAATGCACAAGCATTCTTCCTGCTAAAATATCATTATTATGAATAATGTGCTGTATGTATGTTTCAACATGATTTCAATAAAATTATATATTTTAAGCATTCCTACGAGTTCGTTCTTATTATTTATAGCTGCAGCACCCATATTGCATAATTCATGTTCAAATCTTTTGCTGATATAGCAAAGACTTTCTCTTTGTAGCAATTGTTTAAAAGAACAAAATGATGGTATTTAAGTGGCTAATCATAGAGTGTCTGAGAAAATATGAGCATTTAAATGACATGCTGATAAACTGATCAGAAATGAGTGCTGGCAGCTACTAAAAATATAAAACAAAAGACGATTTCTCTGCATCTGTTGTGTTATTTAAATAATAATTGCATTTTAAACCACATTCTTTTTTATTCCTTTATTAAAAAGAACCAATTATGGGAAGAATGGGCACCAAAATTCCTATAATAAAAACCACATCTTACAGTTTGAATGGGAGAACATTGGTTTCATACAAATTATTTAGTCCAAGACTTTCCTGAGAGGAAGAAAGAAATCAAATATTTTCGAAAAGAGTGTGGAAAATGTACCTTTTCAATATGAATTGTATTCTCATGGTTGAAACAAAATCTGATAGCAACAAAATTATTCTAAATGGATCAAATGGCACAATCTCCCCTGTAAAACTAGGAACCACTGGCTGAACTCCTTTACTGCTTGTGTTTCTGAGAATTGAAAACTCAGTGCAGGATTCTGCTTTAACATATTTACAGTATCTTAAATTGGAGCCTTCCTTGTTTTGACTACTTTTTAGGAATGACCTGATAAAAACATATCAGTTTTCTGTGAAAAGCATACAAATATTCACCAAATTACATTTCAGTATGTTAAGAAAAACTTGAAAGAAAAACATCCTCTAAATGTCTATGACAGTGTCTAATTATTTCTATGCTTTTCCAGCAGGTGCCATAACTCTCAGGAAGTAACAGTGTAAGGTTGTTTCTAGCCATGAACATGATCATTCCAAAGGAGCTACTTCAAAATTTGACTGTACTACTCCGTGAACATCTTGTGAGTAACAGCCACAAAAAAATCAGGCCAGGTTTGCAACTGATTTGTAGCTTACAGAAAAGGGCTGAATTGGCAGTGCTTGTCTAACTTGGTTGTGGGATTCATTAAAGTCTAAATAATTCACAATGACTCTGTTGTCAGACCCCTAAGGTATGGAAAAAGGATTTTGTCAGAAAATGTCCAAGCTCTTCTTAAAGACTTGCAATATTTCATTACTCTGGCTCAAATGTAAGCATTTTTTAAAGGGGGATGACAGACCACAGAAATAAAAGTTTTTTTTACATTAAAAATAGCTTTATTCTCATACAATTCTCAGAGTTGGTCACTGAACCTATTTGCTCTCTCACCTAACCAATAGGATTTGGGAAATTATTGATGTCTCTTTCTCTTTAGGTTCTCAGATGGAGACTAGAGAGCTTCCTGTTAGCCTCCATTCCTAGTCAAAACATGGATTTTCCTGTGGGGAAGATGTTTGGTTAAACACTTCTGCATGCTGAACCAATCTCCCCTTGAGAAGAGAAAGGATTTCAGGTTCCCAAAATGTTTTGGTTTTTTATGATGGATTTTAACAAATACCCTTCCAGTATTCATTTGGACTTACCATGGTCATTTAAAAGCTGCTATTTTAAGGACTGGATTCCTCTCTTTCATATATTTTACAGCTGTTTATTTTTCTTTCCTGTTTGAAAAGGGTAGAGCACCTTTATCATTAACATGCTGCATGTGTCTCCTTACTTGACTTTTACATTATTGCTCTAGCTATTACTATGCATGCATTATTTATATGGTTGGCTATCAAGGAAAAAAGGCAAGCAATTTACTTGTCAAAACATATTAGAATGCATGACTTTAAATCAAAGTTGCATGGGTCTGTAAAAAGCTCTAATAAATGTTCTTTGGCTAATATGTTAGTGTCATGCAGTGGGCATGGTCAATGTATTGGGTAAGAAACCTGTAATCACTTTAAAGACTCATTGAATAGGAGAGAATTTTAGATTATTATGCTTTGCTTTTAATTGTATGACATTAAGACTTAATTTATGAAGATTATATTATTTCAGTTTAAGAAAATTCTAACCTGTGTTTTAATGTTACCATTGGATTTAAACAGATATTTGCTCAGTATGAAAATTATAAACATGGAGCCTAATTATTTAAATCTAACCTACACATACCTATCTTTGGACTTAAAATATAAATCTTCCTTCCTTTAGAATGCATTCCTCTGAGTTAAAGTTCCTGCAGTGTTGATAATTCTGTCCTGCAGGACACAGATTTTATGGCTCCCATGGCCCTGTGCCTCTGTACTGTAGCAAATAAAACAATGGCAACTGAAATCACTGTATGCAATCCTTACACAACAGGTCCCCCAAAAAATGATGTGAGCCACCTCCTTCATGCAGAAGGTTGAATTAGCTCCTTGTGCACTACATTTGGAAAGTGTTTTGACAAAACCAGAATACTTTCTGGCTCCCCGTTGCCCAGAATACTTTCTGCTCCCCATCCCCAAAGAGAAACACATACACCTTAAATGCAACTGGTGTTCAGCTAGCACTGTGAAAATTTCCAAAGTTTAAATTCACTGACCAAACTGAAAACAAGTGGAGCAAAACCAGAGTATTTAACTTGTCTCAGCAAACAAAACATGGAAAACAACTGAGATTCAAAAATCTAGAATAAAAATTTTAAAATTAGATTCGAGCAAATCTTACAAAAAAGTTTCCAGTTAGAAAACAAACTATAATTTTGAAAAAAATTCAATTAAATAGTCATTGCATTATATTTCTAACCTCATTTTAAGAATATAGCTGTTGGTTGGGTTCAGAAGAGTCAGTAATATCTTTCTTTCACTTAAAATAGCATTTTGGGTCAAATAAGCCTTTCTGGTCTATTGAAACTTTCATACTGCAGCCACAAAGGTCTAAGAAATGTTTATCACACATGCAGGCATGCTTATAAATGCAGGCCCTGATTTTTAATCATTGTCCACCATACCAGAGAGTTTTTAAATTTCTTCATCCATAACTTCTTCCCAAATCGTATTGAAATTAGGGAAATAAGAGGGAGCCCAGGTGAATGTTGAAGTAATTATGAAAGTTGTATAGATATATTATCATAGAATTTGGGGATTCTGTGTTTCCCAGTTAATGACACTTTTGATAAGGAGAAGGCAGAAATGTGTCATGGTAATGTCCAGTTTTATTAAGATACAGTGGCTTATTCAAGGTGGCTGAAACAATTATGGTTGGACAATTAATGATATACTATTTTCTCTTCTGGTGTGGTGAATTACCCAAGTGTTCAGCAAAGCCAAGGTGGTTTTGTACCCTCAGAGTGGAGACTGGTCCATTCTGGGTATACACCACCAGTGAATTCTGAATAAGACATACTTGAAAAAGTCTGTCAGAAAATATAAGCTTACTTAAATCTAGGTAAGCAAGAGGCTTTGTCCTGATGGCAAGGAAATTTTGACATTATTCAAGATTTGATTTCACTAAGCACTGTCTGAGGAGTGGGAGGTCCCTGCCCCAAAGAGCTTGCACTTGGAGTATTAAGGCAGTGGGCCATAGTGTATGACTTCCCAAAAGTTATGTTCTAGTTTGAGTGAGATTAATCAGCTCTATACCTGTGCTGATAGCTGAAGCTTTTTTACTTGTGTTATTACCTGACAGTGGTCAGATTACCCTAATTTATGTACAGGCTGTGTCTATAAGATAATTTTTTCATATGGTGAAATAGCCCCCTTTTTTTTTTTTTTTTTCTGTTCTAAGCTTCAATCTATTTCAGCATTTAACCAGATGACCTTCAAATTTGTTGTGGGGAAAAAAAATTAGTCTTTTTCACGCTTATTTATGATTTCAGAGGAAGGAAAAGCACATTTTCACCTGGGGGAAATATGCCATTTTTAGAAGGTCTATTTGTCAGATTGTAAAGGTGTTAAATGTGAAGCAGTTATTAAGGTTCTGCAAAAGGAATAAGGAAAAAAATAATTTATATAATATTATTTGTCTAAGGTTGCTTTAAAAAAATATACAGATTTGCTAAAGCAAATCTATTAGTTATGTTCCCCATGTGAAAAGAGCAAGACAATTCTGGGTTAGCTATTTAAAAAAGGCTATAAAATGATGGTGTTTGATATATTGAAATTATATTTGAAAGAGGAAAAAATGCTCACAGACAAAGAAGAAAATTGCAAGGTTTAACAGAGTTTTATTGTAACGAGATTGATGGACATTTGTGGGCATATGTAAATAGGTTTAGTCAGTGCTTCACTGAAAACAAAATTGGAGATAAGAAAAATGCCATATTCCTGCTGTACAGTGCAAGATTCATGGAGGCTGGTTGGATTTTCTGTCTCTTCACAAACTTGATAAAGAAATTATTCCAAACAGACAATAAGTACATGCCAACCATATATTGTAAGTGGATTATTATGCTTTAAACTGACTGGGGAGTTTGAGAAAGAGAAAAAAAAAAAAAAAAAGCAGTGCACGGCATATTGGGTTTATTTTAGATATGATGGAGAATGCTCTGGAGCTTTATGACCTGACTGAATATTGGAAAAACAGTTTGAAAATCGGATGGTGTGTTGGATGATAGACTCATCCAGAAGCTGTGGAAGTGGTAGGTTCATTTTCCCTGCCCATTTCCCTGGCCTGTGTATCTGTGATCAGAGGTCATGACTAATCAAGTGTGCTCCAGCTTTACAATGAGCTGAACAATGAGCTGTTGCCTGAATCTCTGGTGATTGCAGGGTAGGCTCTCCTATCAAGCTCTTACACCAGTCTCTGGCTGTAAATATCTGCATAAGGAAGTCCATAGCTGCAGCTTTTCTAAGACACAGAGATCAAAAAACAGCCCAGATGACAAATTTCCAAGTGGCTGTAGGACAAGCCAACCTTGGATTTTGCACCTGGGTTCTGCCCTAGTGAATGCTAGTGACTTGATAGGATGGAGTTTCATATTCCACTTAGCAGAGAGTGGCCATTATCCTCTCAGGAGGTGAGCAGTGTGATGCTGAGATTTACACTGAGGCAAGGGAAGAGCCAGCTGAGGTTTCTAGCACACATAGCTGGCTAGCAGTGGAGACAAGAAATAGAACTGAAATCTCTGACCTCCAAGTCCGAGACTTTACAAAAATTCCCTTGTTTCTATTCTTCCTGGTCCTGTCCTTTCATTTTGCCCTCTATTTTGTAGCCTCCTTCTTGATTTTCTTCATTTATTTATTGCTATTTATCAAGATGTTTTATCATATTTTTAAAGCTTTATATAAAACAAACAAACAAAAATCCTTCATGCTAGAAAGATAGTATGATTATATGTAAGGAAAAAGTACATTCTGAGACTCCTCAGCCTTCCCCTGTAAAAGAAATAGATGATTGTGTTTATGAATCTGTTGACAATACAAGAAAGGATCTAGTCTGCCTCGAGCTTTATAAATATACTTTAGCTGGAAGGCTTAGTTATGTAGGATATGACAAACTTAAGCTCTATGATCTTAGCTAAGAAGAAATCTCTGTGGAAGCTGGTTATCTGTCATGGGGTTAACACCAAAAGAGTTCAGAGATTATGGAAAAGCTTTGTGAAAACAATATGCATATGGGAGCGAGGAGTTCACTCACAGGATTTTTTATTTTTAATAGTTGGGTATGAGGTGATAAGACTAAGCTAGAGAAACAATAGGATATTTTACAGAATCAGGACTCCTCTAAATATTGCATCATGTCTTTCATCCTCTTAATGAAGCTTGAGAGAGCTGTAGAAAGATAGATATTGACCTGGAGGAGTTGAGAATCCTGTGTATTTTCAGTGAGGTTGTCCTTGGCCCTTTTTATGCTTTCCTGAAGGTTAATTATCCATGAGTCTTTTATCCTACTTGTATCTTGGAGGTTTGAGTAAGCAAAATAATAAACAGCTTATATACTGCTTTCTTATTTCAACATTTTAGATTGGCTTTTTCTATATAAGTCTCACAGAGAAAAGTATTCTGAAGGAGGATTTGTATACAGATGTGTGCTGATCTTTCAGAATGTCTGATAAGGAGAAATGTGAAGGGACAGCATTCTGGGAGAGATAACATTTAGCCCATTCTTTGCCCAAAGCAAGGTCATTTATACCAGAAATAAGCTTAATAGGCACTTGCATGTTTTTAAAACCTTATATGGCAGAGACTCTACAAATGCTTCTGGTAATATTTTCTAGTGGTTCTCTATCCCTTCCACTAGGTAAGTTACAGATATCTTCCAATTTTCAAAGGTCAGATGCATGCTGGAGTTTAACACTGCCAGTAGATGGTAACTATCCTCTGCTGAACTATCCTCAAGCCAAGAAAAGTCTTTAAATATTACTCCAGGTTATGGGTGACCAACATACTGCTTCTTCCAGAAGACTTGCTTATAATTTAGGGATCAGTGTGGAAGGTGATAAAGATTTGCTTCAGTCTTTTTCTTATAGTGACTTCACAGAAAATAAAGACAGGTTGCTATCACTTAAAAAGCTGGATTTATTAGGCCATAAACTAGATTATGTAAAACTACCAGCAAATGGAAAAGACAGAATAAAAAACTGGTTATAAAACAACTTCCCCTGACTGGTGTGTCCAAGGGGGTTTCTGTTTACCAGCTTTAGTTTCACATAGAGCAATGAAACACAGAACAGTGGCAATCAATTCTGTGTTGCAGTCAATTCTAAATGGTGTCTTCTGAGGATGAGACTTTTTTTCCTGACACCTCTGAGACACAACTCTGAGCTTCTGTAAAGCTCTAGACTCAGATTCTAGAGAAAATTCTCTGCTTTTCTTTGCTTCCCTGCCAGGGTATTATGTCTGTAACTTTATTTCTCTATTTTTGATTTTTCAGATCTCAGGAACAATATTAATTTTTTGAAAAAAGACAAATGATTTTTGACTGAATGTCACCTCGTTGAGTCTTTATCAAAGCTTAATTCTGCCATGGACCTTCTTGACCTCTGGCAGTTCAAAGGTAATCAGTTTCATGAGAATGAAGTTTATCTAAAATTGAGTTAGAAACTTACACAAATTTGTGCACTTAGCAATTACCCTCCCTCTCTCAATGTTATTTTTTATTATATATTCTGTGAGAGAAAATTGATTTTTTACATCCTCAGACTTGTCCTTAAGACAAAAGAATAAGTGTTAACTTTTCTGGAGATGTCTTCAGTGATGTCTCCGTTAATCACAGTCATTCTGTTCAGATCAAAGTGGAGAACATATGCAGGAAGTCTTTTGTATTTTTAGCTAATTCACATACACAGTAACATCCACAAACCTGATTAATACCCCTTGTGTTGGATACTGAGCAGAGACATTATCCCTGCACCATCTAAGGGTGGGATCTATCTAATCCAAAATCAACAGTAAAGCTGTTGGAAGGAATGTGGCAAACAATTTATTCCACATAAACAAATAGAATCCTCTTTATTCTATATAAACAGAGTCACAGATTATCCCGTGTTGCAAGGTACCCATCAGGGTTATTGAAGTCCAACTCCAGGCATAGCCCCAAAAGTCCCACCACGTGTTTGACATATGAAGTCTTTTTCTTGTTGGATATCCCAGCTACAGATGTCTGAGGTTTTCTAATTCATGGTTTTGTTCTCGTGTTATTCAAATCATTAGTTTTGCCACTGCATTTATCAGGAGTAGAATTCCTCCAAGAGGAATATTGAACAAGCTACATCTCTGAGCTTTTCCCGAGTGCTTAACAGGAGGTAACCTTTATTATCTTCAATTTTTCATCAGCTTAAATTTGATTCTTTTTTCTAACTGACCTTTACAGATAATGGTAAGGGAAGTCCTGATATTTTTTAATTTTAAAAATATATTTAAAACATTAATAGAGGAAATGTTTGCATTTCCCCTACTATTCTATTGCTATTGATTAATTCACCCAAACACACTTTTTATTTTAAGAGACATTTTAAAAATGCATTTCAAGCAGCCTGCAGAATATTCATGTGAGATCATTTTATGCAGTCTTATTGCAGAAGCCAAATTACAATTTAGCAATAAATTTGTGGCAGTGGGTATAATGAAAACACAATTGTTATTTGGGATACAACTACATGACTGGAGGTATTTATATTATTTACTGAAAAGTATATTTTCTTAGATTTCATGAGACAAGTTATTATTGCTGTGCTGGGGTTTGGAAATCAAATATATTTTGGGCAGGCTGGTTCTAGATTAGGACTTTCATATGTGAGGAATATACAAACCTGAAGTAAGCCAAAAAGAGGGTGGATTGTAATCCTACACCAATCACTGGAAAATAAAATCAGACATTCCATAATTTAAAGATATCTGCATGAAAGATAGGAGAAATGTGAGGGGGATAATGCCTGAGTGATAACTGCAGGGTTTTTTTTTTTCAGTTTAATGTTCCTTAGGGAAAGATTTTGTTTATACTATGCTACTTAACTTTTTGTTTCTTGCCACTTACCAACTAGGTCATTCTGCAAAGTCCTGTGCCAAGAATTTTGAGAAAATATATTTCCCTCTGAGGATTTATAACATAATTCTGTCTCATTATGCCTGGTGTTTTTCTCCTCATGTTATGATATCCTCAAAGAGGAAAGAAATAAAACAGCTTGTCTTCTTGCCAGTAAGGCCCAAACACACTGGAAAAATCAGTTGCAGCAATTACACAATAGTATGATGCCAGCTCATATGTGGTTCTCAAATGATCCTAGAACAAAAGGGAACCATTTAAAGAGTGTGTAAAGTTCCCTGTGGGGTAAAAATTAAAAGAAAAATTATCGAAGATTCTAAGATATTTCAGCAATAATCAGCTGTGACCTTTTATCTGTAAAACAGAGATTAATTATGTCCTATTCCTGTCTGGTAAGGGAATGTGTTTGCTGACCTAATGTATAGTAACAAATGAAATATTTACCTATTTTTACTAGACTGGGAAAATACCCTGGAATTTCCATTTAATTCTGTTCATGGGTTCCTATAACAGATGTTGGAATTTTAACTCAGAATGGGCAGAGCCATAGTCTATTTCCTGGACATTAAACCAACTATACAGGAAATCTGAACTCAATGCCTTTGGACACTGCTCTTCTCACACAGCTGATGAATGGAGTTTTGGGGAAGCTGTTCCTACTGCTGTCCTGCAGGACACACACTGCAGTGCCCTGCTCAGAGGAGGTCAAGGACAAGTTCAGATACCTCATGACAGCTCACTTGTACTGTGTGCCCAGGAACAGGAGGGGACATCAGGTCCCTAGGAAACCTCTGCTCCACCAGGCTAGGACAAACCTGGAAAAGCTGTGGTAATTTGTGGATGGGGATGGGTTATTGGAAAGGAGACCACACACCAGGTCTGTGTGAGAGAGGAAAATCTATAATGACCCTTAAGAAGACAAAAATCTGTGACTCAGTGGGATATATGCAAATGCTAGGTATTCTTTCTTCCCTGCTGTGCTGGAGAGTGGCTTCAGATAAAGACATAAAGAAGATTGTCAGTCTGCATGAGGCAGAGCAAACCCAGAAGCCAATGGACATGAAGAAAGAATGTACCCTGTTCTGTACATTTAAATGAAGAGAAAGAACTGAATAGCTCATCCACTCCAAGATTTCAAGGATGAATTCTCTTTACACATCTGAGGGGCTCACAAATCTGTAAAGCACATCACAGGCACAGACTGGATCATTAGATAGACCCTGGGTTTGGAGCAGATCCCTCTCTTTGCACAATGGGATCTTCACTGGCGTGGCACTGACACCTACATGGCCCCAGCTCTCCTTTTCTCACATGGTGTTTACTGGCTAATTCAAAAATATGTTCCATCCTTCTGTTTGCCTTTGTAGATAAGTTATACCCTTATGTCCATCACAGAAAAAGAATAAAATTCTAAAGCAAGACAAAGTGGAAAAGGCAACTCAGCAATCACTTTTTCTGTGCAAATGAAGTGAGGCTTGCAAAACAGTTGCCTTTAAAGTCGAGCATCCTCAAAGGAACCTCAGCGTTCCTTTGTCTCCTAGCACTGGTGGTGTGTAACTTTTTTCCATAACAACTTTCTGACTTTCCCCTTCTTCAATCCATTTCAATCTGAACTCTCCCTAAAACTCATCCCTTCTGCATAAAAAGAAAACTAATATTAACTTTTAAAATTTGCTCTGTTCTCTGATAAATGCCAGTGAAATACTTCTGCTTTTATTTCTCTATGTTCTAAATTTTGGACATTGCCCTACTACTGATCCTTATTTAAATAAGATACTTGGGTTCCAAAGTTTAGTTCCTTTTGCTGTTCTCTTATGGCAGCATCTGATTCCATTGTCATTCAATATCTTAGACTTGTCTCAAAACTGAATTAATTTTTGTTCCTTATGTTCAAAATACCAATGTATTTATCAGACACAATAGGATGACCCACACAGCTTTAGATATAAGTTTTCTACTGTCTATAAAGCAAAACAATTACAGTCCTTTAAAGGATTCTGTTGAGTGGATAAATTTGAGAGCACTTCTGTCACTTAAACCTGGCTGTAGTCCCTGAGCTAAGCCTCTGTGATCTCTATCAATCAGCTCAAGAATCACCTTCAGTATCCCAGCCAATCTCTTATCTCCTAGATGACTATGAGCAGAGCAAACAGATACTGTTTTATGCAATGTTTCAGGGTGAATTGGCATAAATTGACATTGTAGAAGTGACCTGGATATTCTTTGATATTTTTAAATATTTTGCTTATGTCCTTTCAAGACCTTTTTGGAGGAATGCCACTGAAGATGCTCAAGTCAAAATTTTGACTCATATTGCGAGAATCTGGCTTAGGTTTAGAAAACTAAAACAAAGTAAAATGAGATTCCCCAAAATCAATGATGAAACCAGGAGATGGTTTATATCTATTACATAGATCAAATATTTCAAATTCTGCACTTGAGAAGACCAGGTACTTCATTTGTTGTGGAGCCGAACAATTCCAATCATTTGGTCCTTGTTTCTTCCCCTTTGGACTGGACATTTGACCTGTCTTTTGCTGTGTGTTCCTTATCAGTTCTTACTTAATCATCCTTTTATAATCACTGAATCATTTTTCAAGCATTTTTAAATCATTTAAGTAATATTTCCAAATGACTACTATTACAATTTCAAAGCAGAGAGAATTGGATTTTCAACAGATTGCAGAGTGACATGCACATGTGACTGCTTTGGATGGGCAGCTCCTGGCAAAAACCTTCTGGGTGAAATGTGGGCTGGACTAGCTCATACAAGAATTATTATTTTCTCAGTTTCTTCACTGATGTGAATAAAATCTTTCCTTTCATTAGCTACCAAAGATGAAGGGCAGGCATATTACTAACCAATACAGAATAGGTAAAAGGATTTATACTGAGCTATTAAAATTGTTGCTGGTAAGGTGGTGGTTGGGAAATAACCTTTGTGTAAGAAGGAAAATTTTCCCTCTACTGGTAATGTATCTCTCAGGCAGTTCCACACTAACTGATGCATTTACAGAGACAAAAAAAAAACTTTATCCAAGACTGGAATGCAGGAAAATTTTGTCTGAATATTAACTTAAGTGGACCTGTGCATATCTGGGAGTGAAATAAAGGAAAGATTAATTAAAGAAACATATTTAGCTTCATTATCTTCCAACAAGTTCTCAGGCTTAGTTAATGTTTTTCTGTATTTTGAGATTACCAGATGGGCAGCACTATACAAATGTAAATTGTTTGATTTTATTGTAAAAGTCTTCAATTTTTGGATATACAGCAGCTCAGACAGTTGTGAAATAAAGGTATAGTCAGGTGTTTGGACAAATAAATGAAGGTGCTGGCCAGCCTCTTTGGAAGTAAAAATGATTTTGCAAGAGTTCTGGTGCTAGTTAAAGAAGCTGGCTGTGCAGGCACAATCTGTGAGTTCAATACACTTCCCTAAAAGTACTTCAATGACAAAATCAAGGGTTTGCTTGAAATAACATATTTGTTGAAAATAATCATATTTTGACTTTGGATTTTTCAGGCCTAAATTTTTTTGGTGTGCTTGTAAACCTCCTTCAGCCTCAACTGTACTATAAACTACACAAACACAAAAATACATAATACATGCACATTTGTTTGTGTAAATATTCACAAGTGTCAAGACAGAAGTTGAATCCTTATTACAGGTGCAGGTCTGGGTGTATGGGTCGAAGGAATATGTTAAACTGATCTCTTATTATCATAGAATAGTTTGGGTTGGAAGGGACTTTTAAAATCATCTAGTCCAACTCTGCCTCCTGCAATAAGCAGGGATCATTTTCAACAAGTTCAGGTTAGTCAGAACCCTGTACAACCTGACCTTGAATGTTTCAGGGATGTGATAATTACCATCGTGCTGGGCAACTCATTTCAGTGTTTCACCATCCTCATTGTAAAAATTTTTCGTCCTTATATCATGTTTAACTTGTCTTAGTTTAAAACCTTCTTTGCCCTTTGCAACAGGTTCTGCAAAAAAGTTTCTCTCCATCTTTCCTACAACCCCCTGTGAGTATTGAAAGGCTGGAATGGGACATCCCCAGAGCTGTCTCCTCTCCAGGCTGAAAACTCCCAGCTCACTCAGCCTGTCCTCATCAGAGGTGTCCCAGCCCACTGACTGTGTCCATGGCCCCACACTGAACCCACTCCAGCAGATCTTTGTCCTCGCTCTGCTGAGGACCCCAGGACTGGATGCAGTGATCCAGCTGAGGTGTCACAAGAGCAGAGAAGAGGGTCAGGATCCCCTCCGTTGACATGCTGGCCACCTCTTTGCATGCAGGTCAGGGTAGGGTTGGCTTTCTGGGCTGTAATCATGTGTTGTTGCTCAGGGCCAATTTCTCATCTAAAAGTACAGCCAAATCCTTCTCCTGCAGGGCTGCTCTCAATCCCTTCATCCCAACCCACCTGCAGGACCTTGCACTTGGACACTTCACAATATTTTACAAATGAGAAATGCATAATGATACAACTGTGCCGCTTTCTTTTTAGGAGAAGAAATAGTGTGATAGACACCTAGGAAATTCACACACCTTAATGGACAGAAAGCAGTGCTCTACTCTCCAGGGCAGAGTTTCAATTTCTTCCTCATTGTTCCAAGAGGTGACATAAAAGATAGGAGATAAAAGCAGGACTAATGGATGGGCAGTGAGGGATGGAATAGGTTAATAAGGTTACTTTTAAGATTGTTTAAACACTGATTCTGGAAAACCCTTCACCTGGGTCAGAAACCTCATGCTGGAGAGATACTGTGAATATCCAAGGAATGCAAAAGACTATATTTATTATATTTATTAGAAAATTTAGACTTTTACATATTAAATAGTCTCCTTAATTAAGGTAATGGATTGTTATGGCTGTTCAGCTAATGGCCTTTGTCACTCACAAAGATAGGGCATGACTGTTAGAGAAATACAGTGAGAATTAAAGTGTATGCTAGAGGCCAGGTCAGAAAATGCAAATATACCCAAGCTCTGTCTTTCTTCCATGAAATATTGATCAGATAGAAGATGACCATCCCCTTAGTCTGCTCCACAATACAGAAAATCTCCCAAACAGCTCAACAAGTCCAAGAAAACATTCCCCAAAGCAGTTCTTATTATTACTCAGTAGGTTAAAATGACTCTAGGTTATGGAGTGAAGCAATATAATGGAATGTTTATTTCAAATACCGCACCCTAATAATTTCCTTCCCCCAGTCTCATAAATTTACCTTTCTTTCTTGCATTGGTTTGTTTTGGAGCTATTTACCCACAATTTGAGAGTGCTTTATCTTGCTCTTGCACGCGTGGAGGATTTTTAACTTATTTTCAGGGACTTGTATGTTTTGAGGGAAGATGGATATTGAGACATCTGAAAATACTGTAATTGTAGTGTTCTCACAAGGAGAAAACCCAGCAGCTTTATCATATCACATCACCTAATGGGCATTTGCTTAACTGAGAGACCCTTCTTTGGGCTGTAGATCCCAGATGAATACAGAAATGATTCTTCTGTTTGTCACTATGCTGCTTCTCATTATACTGAAAGTAAGGGAAATACGACTCCTTATTTACCTGCTCTGTGCAGTTATGATTGCTGCTCATGGCATTGATGTTAGCTGGAAAACTGTCCCCCAATCTGTCCCTGCAGTGTGTAAAGAGAAGTCCCAACTTGCTTTGGCCTCTTGGATCTCCAGGTATCTTCAGCCGTACAGAAAGAGGCAAATGAGTTGCACACAGGTAGAATTAGACAAAATAAACATGCATAGATATGGGAAGAGTTATTAGGTATTGCTATCCTGTTTATTAAGAAGAAATAAGGAAAAATCTTTTTGCTGAAGTCAATGGAAGTGATGGGTGTTGAATGGAAGACTCTGAGAGATGGTGCAGACAGAAAGATAATACTCATGACCATTGAATTATATATAATTCTCCTTGACTTCAAAGAACCAGGACTTGACCCTGGGAGCTTTTATTCACTCTGGTAAGAAGTAAATAACACTGTTTCAGCCTATAATATGTATTAACATCCTTGTTAGTGATACCTCCATCAGACTTGAATGATTAAGATTTATTGCTCATATGGGAAGATGTGCTAATTTTTTACTCACTTCTTGCTTTTCAGCTTTTATAAAAACTTCGTTGCAAATCCCCAGGCTCCTGGAAGCTTTAGATAATTAAGTTAATTTGCACCAGATTTGTTTTGGGAGTGTTTCTGATTCAGCATTTGCTAGCAGCAGAAGTTTTCCAAGGGCACTGCTGAACAGAGTTTAGGTCATTAATAGACTGAGGCACGGTATGATCCGTGGGAAGGCACCATCCATGTAACAGTTGCCAAGTCTGTCCTGTGTTGTATAAACATGTTCGTTTCTTTTCCAAGAACAGTTGGAGAAAGATGAATTCAAATGTTTTTGTATCTGTGGCAGATTCTTTCCCTAAGGCAATTAAAATGTGAAAACAAAACATGCACTGCTCCTACTTTTCTCAGGAGAGAGAAAAGGGCATGAACACAACAAATGTGAAATAAATAACACACTGGTGGGTGAAGGCTTTGAACTGTGGTGGGTTGCCCTGTATGGGATCCTAGCTTAGAAAGAATAACTGTGCACTTAATAGCTAGTCCCACTATTAGCTATTTCTTCTTCCTTTCATATGTAAGTAATTTGTAACATCAGGCATGCTATAAATCTCCCTTCTGTGTTTTGTTGCACTGATAACACAGTACTGCAGTTGCTAACCATGAGTTTAGTTTTTGTATATAATTATGGAACAAAGAACTCAGACAATGAGCTAAGAGTTTGGCATTTTGTTTGGTGATTATCTGTAATACTTACAAATGAGCTATGATGAGGGAAGAAGGAACAAAAGACAATTCTGTGCTCACACACTGAAATCAAGTCCCAGATAAATTTTCAGCATCCTGGTATTATAACAACTCAAAAGGTTGTCAATACACTGTGCTACACTCAAACTCTCTGTATTAGGTTCCTACAGTATAGCATATTCTGTTTCATTCAAAAACCTGTCCCAGGACAGCTTAAAACACTCACCCTCCATCTTCACCCTGTCTTGTCCAGTACTAAGAGCCAAACACAGGCCCATGTCCATCATCCTGGAAGCCAGGATTGGCATCCACTGTGCTCAGTCACTCCCATAGTTCAAATATTATTTTCAAAGTGCTGTTTTGTTTTGAAGTCCTAAATGACATTTATTTTCTCCTGATATGGAGGGATTGTAGAATAATTTAACAGAATTCTAGAATTCTGAATTCAATACTGTGTGATGTCCTTAAGTGACTATAGAGACATTTCTCCTCTTGGTTTGGAAGAATTAGACAAAATAAACATGGCCAAACATGCCTAAACCATGCCAAAGAGCTGTTTGATAATCTAACCCAGAATTTTTGAAAGCTCTGAGCACACATGAATTTAATCTCAGAATTTTCTGTAGCATTTAAATATGTATGAGCATGTTATTTTTTTATGCCTCAGTTTGCTGTCTTTGAAACCAAAAATGGACTCCTTGATTACAGATCTTTTCTCAGTTTTTAAGTGGAGTTGCTCAAATGCTAATTTTACTATTCCAGGCATGAAGATTTTGCTAAATGCATCTTTTTGTGGTATATAATGAGAACTATATAAACATACTTTTAAGCAATCAGCATTATTGTGGATTCCAGTATGAGAGGATAAAAAAATATGCAGAGGAGACTGGAACAAAAAATTAAATTTGCTACTGAAATTTTAATTTGTTGAAATACGTTCATTAAAGACTGCTGAATTGCATCTGGAATTTGAAACATGCATTGTGAACATGCTATATCTCTTAAAGGCCCTGTCTGTGGACACTAAAAACTGGGATGAACCCTAGGGACACTCTAGTTATTCCAATCCCCAGTAAAAAGAGGCCACTGCCAGGGAGGAAGGACACTGCTCCTCTTCCCCTCACAGATGAGGTCTCCTGGTCAAACTCCCAATAGGAAAGAGAAAAGAAATCAGAAATGTTGACAAAACCCTTTTCAAGAGATATTCAACAAGACAATTAGCCTATTTCACCTCTTCTCAAATAGATTTTTCTCTTTTCCTCCCTGGATTTCCATGATTTATTATTATGGGCTCAGATGGGAATTCTAGGACTTCCAATACCTAGCTGTCAAAGTAGTCCGCTCGAGTTTAAAATACTGCAGTCTGAGAAATTCAGAGGATAGAAGTGGTAAATTTCTCCATTGAGGGTTTCTGTCTCTCTTTCAATGCATCACAAAGAATTTATTTTCAAATAATCAGTGGACTGATTTTAAAATATATATATTAATATCAATATCAATCTTTCTTTTAACAGGAAAAAGGAAATCTGTTTCAAGTTGGGAAGAAAACAAATTTCAAAACTTCTCAATCCCCTGTAGAATAGAAATTACAGTTCCCTGTTCAGCTTTAATAAAATGACACCTTTAAAATCACAGTAAACTAATGAAAAAAACTGAGTTTCTACAAGTTAATTTTGGCTGTTCTTGGGTATTATTTCAAAATTTTCTAATGTGTGTCAGTGACATACAATGCATAGTAGTTTAATTATTATCTTTTGCTGTGTGAGCATGCTGTGAAAAAAAGATTGTGGGGAACAGAAGAAGGAGGAGATAAAATATCCTGACACAAATTAGTATTGAACATACATTTTGAGATCAGTCTGCTACTGCTGTCCCTGTTTCTTCAGCCCTTTAAATACAGCATACCAGAGAGCCCATCTATTTTATTTCCTCACAGTTTCCTGTGTGAGGAAACAACTGCTTTTTTTTGTTTGTTTGTTTTGTTTTGTTTTGTTTTGTTTTGTTCCATGTAACAACACATTTCAAGAAAAAAGAACAGACATCTGAGGATGATTGCAAACATTCACTCCATCAGTTCTGGGCTTTGTAAGAATCTGACTCTAAATGATTTAGGGAGAACCACTATTTGTCCACTTGTGATGAACATATTTTTTAAGTTAAAGTACCAGGGTTTTCTATCTGGCAGACAGATGACATCCACAGTTTCGTCAACCTGACAAAATAAATAAGAATGTGTTTAATATTTAACACACAGCATGTAAATAGCCCGTCTATGTTCATGCATCTCTTCGGTTCTCAAGAAAAATACTGAGTGGGTATGTTGTAAGAATACATTAAAACATGAATACCTTTTGATAAACAAAAAGAACTGCAGAGTTTAGTTTTAATTAAAGAACTGATGGAAGCAGTTTTGGAATCATGGTTGTTAATTTCTGTCTCTCTAAAATTTATGAACAGCATTATTCACAAAAGGGTGGCAGAAATCACTGTAGTTGGAAATGGCCAACCATAATTTCCCATGAGGGCTTTGGAGAAGCTGATATAAGGAAAACATCTCTAATCTCACTTGTGTGCTTTATACAGAAGAGTAGTAAGAGGCACTTGGATGAAGACATACAAAATAATCAATAGCTTAGGTCATACAGGGTTGGGAATTGGGTGATGTTTTCTTATAATAATAAAATGAACATGCATTGAAATAGAAATATGAGAACTGCAAGGTAATGAAACATAAATTCTATTTCACTTCGCATTAATTTTTTCTTGTGCAACCCTTGGGCAGAGAGACTTATACAAACCAAGACTTTACAAGGGTTCAGTTGAAGCTGGACATTTAAAAATCACACACACACACACACAAAAAAACCAAACCCAAAACCCCCCCAAAACAAGCAAACAAACAAAAATAAAAACACAAGAGAAAAAACAACCAACCACATGGGATAAGACACTGTTTTGTCAGATTATAAGAAACAACTAAGTTGTAAGAAGAACCTTAAATTAAATTATGAATTTATTATTATGAAATATTGCTTGCCTTTATTCTCATTCAGGTGAAAAGGTGTACAGATAACTTGTAGTGCAGTGCAGTAGAGTTTTCATGTCCAAACTCTGTTAGTGTAAAAGCAGGATCACCTTTCTGCAAAACTCTTTTGTTGACAATTGCATGCCAGCAAGAAACCAGTTGTTCTGACATAGCTCAAACAAATTTAGCAAAAATACCACCAGTTCTTCTGCCAGTGCAAACAGATCATCTGCCAAGCTTGCTGTAAAGTAGATCAACTGAGAAATCCAAGTTGACTTTGGAAAAAAGACCTTTAAAGATTAGCACTTTTGATTCAGACTTCTCTCTCTTAGTCAAAAGAATGCACTTTCAATATAACAAAATGGTAAAAAGATAGAACATTTATTCATATTATATTTAATTATGGGATGCAGGTTGGTATTTTTGGTTTGTTTCATTTTTTCAGGATTTTTGATTGTGCTCATCCTTTCCTGGCCAGTTTACCAAAGCAGTAAGTGTTTTCAGCTGCTGTTGAAAGATGTAATAACACAGAGCACCTAACTTCCTCCTGAATCAATATTTCAGTTCTGCTTTAGGCCATTTTCAGTAATCATTGGGTTGAATTGTTCTCATTTTAATATTATTAACAAATGGTTTTATTATATTGTTTAGGAGAAGTAAAGTTACCAACACCTTTCTTTGGAATATGTGTTTTTCCTTTATTAATATTTTAAGACAAAATCTTACCCCTGGTAAGACATTGAAGAGTTGCCTTTGAATACAAATGCAGAAGAATTATGAAACAGGAACACAAAATACAAGCAGGTTAGCCTGTTTACAAATTATATGTTAGACATTGAGGAATTGCTTTCCCTTTTCTCCTTACATCCCACCAAAAAGCAGGAAATATGTCTCGCAGCAGCAGCAACAGAGCTTTTCCAAATAGGTGTAATTTGAAGGTGAGTTCAATTCATTTTTCAAAATTTACACATTATCCCTAATATTTTTCAGCCAAGAGAGAAAGCATAGATATTTGCCTCCTTTGAATGACATGATAGTCACAAGGGGGAGTTTGGGGGAAGTGCTCTTTTACCTTTACAAACTAAAGTCAACATAAAATAAAGGATTGCTACAAACACGCATGGTTCAAAAAACCATGGTGGTTAAATCCACCACACTGAGTCTCATAAGAAATCAGGTCTCTACTCACCCCTGGGAGAATGATTCAGGAACAGAAACACAGCCCTGGGACTGTGAAGCCGTGTGGACTGTATGGACAAGAAGCTACTATGATGGGAAGGTTTTTTTCAGACTATTTCTCTCCAAAGTAATTTTTTCCCAGCTCATCACTACTTGATACCTTAAAGGGTTCCCCTCTCTGCCATATTTCCCTCAGACTGCTGCTGCCCTCTGTCATTTTGTGGAGGGTATCAAATGGTGCAGACTGCCTGGAATCATTTTTTAAGCAGTGCATTTTTTTAAATGTAGTGATCTCCCTAGAATTTAGGTAATACGCCAGAAAAAGAATTGTACTTCCTTAATTACTGCATGAGTTTTCCAACTTTGGGCTTACATTCATTTTCAATAGCTGAAGATTTGCTCACTTGTTTTATAACTTTCCCCATGCCATAAGTGAGTTCATCCCTTACTTTCCAAGTGTTTGCTTGTTTAGCTATTACTTTTCTTATTTTACATTTCCTTCAGCAAATATTTTGGGGCTGAGTGTTTCAACACTATTCTCATGGAAAAATACTTCCCTATGCAATGTTTACTTCCAGTCAGGTCTTTTGTTGTTTTGCCTTTGAGCTGTTGCTCTAACTCCTAGAGTCCCACAAGAACAAGAAATGCAGATGGATGCAAGGAATGAAAAAAGCACACTACTCTCCCACCTGTATAATGACATTTCTGCAAACACTAAATAAAACATTCTTGACAAAGATGTGTCTTGCTTTTGGCTTATTAGGGACTAGATTCTTCTCCATTGAAATCCAATTCCCAAAGTCCCAGAGATTTTGATATAAACAGAATGTTATCCCTTAATCAAAGAATGCATATTTTCTGCTTTTATTGGTGTGGCAGTATAAAAACAGATATGTTCCTTTCCCTCTATTTTGAGCATAAATTGAAATTTAAACCGAAATTTTTGGGTTTTAAAGCAAGACAAAGCAAAGATGATCAAACGTCTTTTATAGTTCTAAAAGACAGAATCTCTGTCATAGTACATTATTTTGAAATGGCTCCATCTTTGATCAAAAATATGTTAGCTAAAGCAAATCTGTTGGGGATTTTTAGGACATGCCCAGTGAGTCTCTATCACCTTATATCATTTTCTTCAAGACAATGTTCCAGCTCACATTTTCATGAACAGCAGTCCTACTCCTCTTCATTTTCATTTGTTATGACAAAGAAACCTTTTAGTCATGCACAACCTGGACCATGGACAAGAACACTTGGGAAAATCCAATGGTTCTGGGCAAAAAGAAGAATTCCTTATGCCTTCTTATTCTCACATTCTTTTCCCAGATGGCACCGAAGCCCATGATGGAGAAAGGCAGAAAGACTCTCAGGGTGTCACTGGTAGTGGTTTTTCATTTTTGTTTTTGGTGGGGTTTTGTTGTGGTTGGTTGGTTGTTTTTTAATTGGTTGTGGTTTTTTTTTCTTTTTATGGTATGCCTCAGGAAATAGGAAAAAAAAAAGAGAAATATTTTTCATTTATCGTACCATTGCCTTTTTCACAATACCTAGAAATAATGTTCAAAAACCTTGTGATAGATTCATGCAACTTTCTCCCTTTCTGCCATTTTCAAGAAACATCTTTCCCAATAAGAGGAAGAATTCTTATGTAAGTCCATCATGCACAACTTTGTAAAATTATAGAAGTAAATGTGTTCCTTACTTTGTGGCATAACAGAGGCACTGAACAGTCCCTCAGTATCTTACCATGAGTCCTCTCTCCATTACTGAGCTTGACACAGATTTCAGATTTCTATGACATGTGGAAATGCTAACAGCCTCCATTCAGCCTTTCACATTCTTTTAAAGTATCAGAAGGTGTTTGCACATGTCTGAGATAATTTGTTAAAAAGGAAGAATGTTCTTATTTCTTATTCTTGGTTTATTTGTTTAAATAATCTAATTACTGAATAATAATTCATATAATCAAACATGACTGAAACACAAGTGATTTCTAATCACTTTTTAAAGATACGACCTTCTAATGTTTGGAGCTTTAGAACAGATGTCTGGAAACAGCTATGATGGGTTTGTTAAAGTCTGTAATATAATATAATGATATTGCAGTAATGGTCTAGTAACTGAGTCTTGATTCAGCAAAGCACTTACCCATGGCCTTAAATTCTCATTTATTTTATATGGCCTGAAGGCTCACTTTTAATAGCAAGATGGTGTAAAATAGGTTTATCCAAATGAGAATACAAGCAGGTTAAATTAGAATTGATTTTTAAGCACAAATTGAGGTCTTGAAAACACATTATTTCTGTGTGAAAGCATTCACAGTTATTTCAGGTAGGAGAAGAATTTTGAAAATACATTTTATCCAATTCTCATACATGTTAACAGTTGTAAAGAAGATGAAACAAAATTAAGAACAACTACACTGTGATCAGCAAAAGAAAAGCTATTAGAATGGATACAGCACATTTTTAACAGAATCAGATGTTTCTTGTAAGTACAAAACCTGTCTTCTCTTTCTGGAAAGAAGGTTAGCAATGGTAGTGAGTCATGTATATTGCCTATTTTATGGATTAAAATTCCTCTACCACATCAGTTAAATAATAAATGTGTAAGAAAGGAGAATTCTTTTATAGGTGGAGAATGAGACTCTAAATGGTTCTTGCCTTTGTCATAATAGATAGTGCAGTTAAAATCTCCCCCCAAAATCAGCCCATTATGAGGCAGACAATTCAATGAAAGGCTACTTAAACAGTAATTCAAAAGAGCTCCTTTCTTTCCCTCAGTAGTGGAACAAATGTTAATGAAGCAAGCACAAATTTGATCAAAGTTGTCCTGAACTTTTAATAACATTTTAACAGCCCTAAACCAAAATAGGAATACCTTAATTTGTATCTGAATCAGGCTAAGATTTTTTTATAAACGCTATTCAGTTTTTCGCAATTGCACATATTTGCGCTGTGATGTGAAGACTTTATCACAAATTAATGTATTTTAGAATTATCCTGTGAAGGATGCTTTGTCCTACCTTTGGTAGCGGTTCATAGAGTATTCTACTCTGGGTTGAACTGCAGCTCCCAGAAGTGAGCCAAGGAAAAGCCTAAGGAGCACAGGTGAGGGCAGAGGGCAGAGCAGGGTGTCCAAGGCAGAAATGGGATGGCGATTTCCCTGACCTCCCCAAGAGGCAGCTGGCACAGTGCTGGCTCTCAGGGCATGTGGGCTGATGGGGCATCAGCCAGGAAATAAAAACTTCTTACAAGGAAATAAAGGTCTATTCCTTGTTTATGCTCGTGATCTGGAGAGGATGTGCTGTCTACAGCTGCACAGAGGGATTAAATTCCACATGAAGTAATTAAATCCCTGCAAGGAAAAATTGATAGAATTATTTTTGAAAGTGCTGATAATACTTGAATGGACTGGTTTCAATGTAATTAAGCTAGAACTTGGAAAAATTGCCTTTTAATAGAAATAGTGAGCAAAATAAGGTAACTGCTTTTAAAAATACTTCCTTACTTCTTGAAATTCAGGTGTGTGTTCTTCAGCAGAGCAGGTGAACTGGACAGAATGGTGAAAGATGTCCTCTGTCCACATGCCAGTTCTGGCTGTGCATCAGTGGCAGACTAAACCGCCATGGATGGAGACACAACACAGGACTGCCCTGTTTGGTGGGTGGTGAGGGAAAGCCTTCCTTTAGGATTTTGACCCTATAATTGGGCAAAAGAGAAAGTCAGTCCAGGATGAGTAGGACACAATGGCTCACATGAAAGACGTGTGCATGTATCAGCTGGGCTGTACAATTGCTGGTGCACTGTGCACCACATATGTGCTGTGAGTACACATGTATGCATGGTCCACAGCATGTGCCAGATAATGCACTCTGACTTAAATTGTAATTTTAAGACTAAATCAAGTAAAATAATTCAACTCTGCCATAAGCTGAGAATACAAGAAAACATAGTTACTGTGGGCCAGGCAATGTATAATATTTTCTTATTCTGTAGTATTATGAAAATGTGCCAGAGCCCAGACCTATTATCTGAATTATCAGTGAAAAAAAAGTGTGAAGCATTGCAAATCCCTTCTGTCTTCTCTGTCTCCACATATATATGAGTAACTTATAAATAACCAAGAGACCTTTCAAAGTATCTATAAAATGCATTTATTTGTGTATATGAGCATCACAGAGCCAAACAGTTCCATCTGCTGAGCTACTAAAGAAAACCAGGCAGATGATAAAACATCTTGGGGTTGGCATGTCTTTCTTCATGGATAGTGACAAGAAAGAATTCCTAATATAGAGGAAAGAAACAGCACGTGATATTCCCATATATTTCAAAAAAATAATGGAACAGTGCACCACTGATAATCAACACCTTGTCACTGAGAAACTCTTTCTAAAAGTGTTCAAAGAGAGTTCCTTCAGACATTCTTTCTGCAGCTCCACAAAACAAAAAAGTGTTACTTTTCCATCAGCCTCTGAAGCATCCTTTTGATATCACCCAGGGAGGAGGCAAATGTGTATTCTTCTGTGCTGTTACACTGTGTGCAATGCACAAGTCTTGGGCCATTTCTGCCTCTTAACCTGAGACTTGGTGACACAATGCATTCCTTGGCTGCTCTTTTGGAAAAATCATGATACTCTGAATTCTCTATAGCTTATTAAGAACAGCAGGAAATCAATGAGCTTCTGTATTGTTCCTCAAAGTTGTGGCAATGTTTAATATCATTGCTCTCTAGGTAAGATTATGTCAGGGGGTGTGGCAGAGACAGAAGTCACTCTGTTATTCCACATAGATTCTATCAAATTTAACCTTACATTTTATTTCAGCAGGGTTTTCTATAATTAGAGCAAAAGCTAGATATCAAATAATTACTTAGGTTCAGACTTTAACTAATTAAGTTAGTCACTGGATAAATCTGATCTAAACACCCCCTAATTACACTGAGTATTGCCTTTTAAAAATAAAAACAAACAATCAAATAATAACAAGAAACTACCCCAAAACCATGCACAGAAGAAACCAAAAACCTAAAATAAGAATGAAGCTGTGTTGACTTAATATGTAAGTTCTCTTTAAGGATAAAAGGTTATCAATTTTTCCAGTTGATAACTAATATTTAACAAATCATGAAGCTTCCTCAGGTTTGTAGTTTGCAGCGAGCCTGAAATGCATCTTGGAATGGAGCAGTTCCCTGTATCTCACCCTAATGCCTCTGTAAGCCCATACTGAAGTTATGCTCAACCTGTAGCTGCAGCAATTGGAAGGGAATTAATACCAACATAAGCTGCCAAATAATTTTTCACTACCTATAAAGTTACAATATTTTAGAGTAAGATTTGCAAAAGGGAACTTTTAAGAATTACATAGACAGCTCTAGTTGTCCCAGACTACCTGAGTTCTGTGCAAATTTGCTGTGTAGCATTTTTTTTTCCTGGAACAGAATGTCAAGGATTGAAGCAGCTTAAAAAAAAAGGAGCAGCTAAAAGATCATTCTAGCTGAAGATAACCAGTTTCAGCCTTCCTTCTGTGGCTGAATGCTTCCCTCCTCCTCATTCTCTCATCTCTGGAGCACAAAGTAACAGAAGGAAGACTTCTGCATTCTTTACAATGTGTTCAGGAAAATGCACTTATTTTGATGATGGCCTAGAATCAAAAAATAATTTTGACAGAATGAATGACCAAAGACAGTAGGAACTCATTTTCATTATAAAAATGTAGGAAGCACATTTCCTTATAGTGAAATTTTTGTGACTCATCTTGACCTTAATGATTCTAGTTGTGGCAGATTCCTAGCATAATGAATTTCTGAATTTTTTACAATAAGTGGATTGCTTAATTAGTCTCACTGACTTCTCTTTCATAAGTAGAAATCTTTTCAAGATTAAGATAGATTGTTTCTATAGGAAAAACAAACAAACAGCCAGCCAAACTGCTGGCTGACTTACCACAGTGAGCCAGTTCATCCCTGGAATAAATTGATTGACTAAGACTGAGCTGGAGGAGGAATGACTTTGGCTCATGCAGTCTGATTTGTTTAACATATGTAAAAACCCCAAGCTAAACAGGGCAAACATAAAAGCAGCTTAGACCCTCAGTATTAAAATTTTCTGCAGAGACAGATTGTGTAATGTAGGGTTTATTGAATCCCTGCAGCTTTCCAGCAAAGCTCACCGTGTGAGGTGCATGTACAATATCCCGATGTAATTTAAATGAAAATGTTGACTAGCCCTAAAAGCTCCATTAGGTGGTCTAAACTCAATAGACAGCCATTTGCCATGTCCTCAACACCTGCTACTTAAAATAAGGAGTACTGTTTCCAAGGGTTACCAGGAGGTATTATGTATCAATGGTGTAATGATGAAATTAGAGGAATTCATGTTTCTTGGGGAAAAAAATTACGAAACACACAAAACAGCTTTTATTTTTCAGCATAAAAAGGCTGTGGAAATATAAATAAATATCAGCTCAAATCAACACTTTGTTCCTGAGTTATGGTTTGTACGTTTCTTATTGCAGAAAACCATCCCACACCCATGAGCTGTAAAGTACCCAGGCTGCCAAAGCTGTGGCAGGCAGACAAGGCTGCCAAGCTTACCTGTCTTTCCTAAAGAAATATGCTTCATGAGCATGAACTGACACTCTGCTGAGTGCCTTGATCTCCCACTGAAACACAGAAATGCTCATCACCTCACAGGAGATCACTTACATGTGGTTTTTAAAGATTTTGTACTGGACAGTTGTCATCCAATCTCAGCAGCTCATCTGTAGTCAGCAATGCATTTTTCTGGCATATGCTGATGTCCTCTTGACAGTTTAACATATGCTGCTGTGTTTTGTTGAACATGGTTGGACTTGAGCATATTGGACTTTTCCTTAATGCTTCACTGAATAGGTAGTTCTTCTTGAAACTGATTACTTTGCCAGGCTGAAGCTTGAAAAGTAAGAGGTGAATGCTTTAACATTTCCAGTACTGAGATATGCAGTCCAATTTCGTGGTCACCAAAGGCCAGTCATACTACAGCAACTATGGTTCTCTGGCTTACTTTTGATGAAATTACTTTTTAAATTATGTGATTCCATGTCCAATGCATCAAAACATGTATTTATTGTCTTTCAGTGTAATGGACTAGATATAAAAAGTCCTTTTAGCTTTTGCCTTGATTTTATTCATCAGTGGATTTTCCTAGAAATATGTAAGTGATCTGAAAATTAAGTTTAAAAATATTAACAGAGACTGGAAGCTGCATAAAAACCCAGCAGAACTTTTGGAAGGACACTAGAAACAAATTTCCCAAACATCCTCTAAATTTATCCTAAAGGATTTTTGAAAACCAGAACTTTTATTAAGGCTCACTACTTTTCACAATAATCACACAAGAAACAGTTGGGGGCAGGAGAGGATGGGAGAGTTGTGGCATCTATTTAACATTATCTAAGTTGTGAAACTTAGATAATGTTAAATTCATATATTTAACACTATCACATGATATCATAAATCTGTGCAATCACTGGAACAATAACAGCTTACATTATATTCTTCTCATGATTTTGAAACCTGAAATGTCAGGGAAACAGCCTTTCTAACAGTCTTGTCACAGAGAAGGCCAGTGGTGTCTTGGCCTGCATTAGGAGCATTGCCATCAGGTGAGGGGTGATCCTTTCCCCTCCTCAGCGCTGCTGAGGCCACACCTGGGGTGCTGTGCTCAGTTCTGGGCTCCCCAGTATGAGAGAGAGACACAGATGTACTGGAGAGTGCAGCANATTAATGTGTGTAAATACCTGCAGGGAGAGAGTGCAAAGCAGATGGAGCCAGGCTCTGTTCAGTGGCAGGACCAGAGGCAACTGGCACAAACTGAAACCAGGGAGGTTTCCTCTGAACAACAGGAGACACTTCTTCACTGAGATGGTGACTAAGCATTGGATAGGGTGCCCAGAGAGGTTGTGGAGTCTCCATCCTCAGAGATATTCAAAAGCTGTCTGAACATGATCCTGAGCAAATGACTGTAGGTGTCCCTGCTGGAGCCCAGATTAGACAATTTCCAGCAGTCCCTTCCAAGCTCAACCTTTCTGGTTCTTTGATAGCAAGATTTTGGGCACAGCTGTGCAGTGAGTCATAAATTTTGAAGGATGCTGTGTGTCACAGGAGTTTTCACTTTGTCATGCCAGATCTGGCACATTTGTAAGGGCTGGATTTTTAGAAAAGTATTTGTCCTGTAGCAGTACTCTGGGTGAAAGCCCTAGCCTTTTCCTTCCCAAAATACATTACAAGTTACTTTATTAAAAGAGGAAGATAATTTTCAAATTATCAAACTAATGTAAGTTAAGAGCTTCAGAAGATCCCATTTATATAAAGATATATGAAATAGTTGTATGAATGGAAAAGAGCTGCTAGATTTAGGGGAAAAACATCTCACATGATGGAAATTATCACACACCCTAGCTAAATAGCGGCACTGTACTTAGTTCACTAAGCTAATTTTGAAATACTTTAGAATATCCTTAAACTCCATAAAAGGGTTAAAAAGCAATGAAAAAAGGGACATATGTCCTTTAGTCAAAAGGTCTTTCACAGCCAAAGGGGGGTAAAATACTTATACGGAATAAGTAATTGCAACAATCACTTAGTGAAACGAAACTCCAGAATCTATCATGACAGGTTTGATGCTGCTGTAGCAATACACTGAAGCTGATTAAATGTTAAACATATGCTATAAGTGCTTAGTCTTTTTAAAAGTAATTTTGTTAATTAATAAGATTCAATCATGGGTATGGATTGCAAATTTTTCCTAAAAATTCAAAGGGTAATCAAACACTGTCATTATCATTTTTACCTCTATTTTATTTAGGTAGACTTTAAATTCAGATATCCATCTCTGTGAAGCTAAAAGAATTTTAGGGATTTGGAAAACACTGCAAGCCAAGCAGAAGCTGCTGCATTAAGTCTACAATTTTGTCACTATAAATTTTTTTAAAAATAAATCTCTTTTGTGACATTTTTTATGTGGTGATGGACCAAGGTATAAGTTAATAAAAAATTTCTTCTTAGTGATGAAAATTCCTCTGTTGATCTTAAATACAGAAATCAAATGCTTTTATTTAATTTGCTTTCATGATTTAGTGAGTCAAGAAATTAGATTTGAACTTGTCAGACTTACTGATTTAGGACATTTGTGTTGATCGGCCCTCTTGTGACTTTATTTTAAGTATTATGTAATAGTTTTGAATAGCAATCTACAAATTAGAATGAAAACTAAGAGCAGTGCATTTCAACTATCTGCCAGTTACAGCATTATTTCTGATCTTTGATTTGATTAGGGAAACTTCTTGATGAGCAAGTGATTAAAAGAAACATACTTAGAGCTAGTGAGTATCTGTGAGTGTGAGATTGCAGAAATGCTACCAGCCAGCAGCCCTCAGCATCACACTGCTCACAGGAAAGGCTGACCCCCTCCCTGCTCCTGGGTTCTGCCTGGTGGAGGATGGAGGGGATGTAACTTTCAGCACAACTGGGATGAGAGGGACAGAGACTCCTGACATATTCATTGTCACCAAGAAATCCCAAGGTATTCTGGCTAACTGATGCCAAAGTAATATTTCCCTGTTTGGTTTCCCTTAGATACAAAGTAAGACTTTGTTTCCCCTTATCATTACTTGACATGTCAAACAATACTGAATTGCTCATGAAATTGATATTTTTATTTCCAAAACAGGCAATACGACCTCAGGGTTCCCAGGAAGATGCAAAATGCAGAAGACACTTGCACACAATGACAAATAATAAAATTACATTAAGCTAGCATTTCTTTAAACTTACTTTTTATTGTTATTATTTCACAGCTGGACAAACATCAAGGCTATATGCAGTGAACTGCTTTGATTGGGTGCTTGTGGTACTTTTTAAAGGATGGCACAACTGTCTTTGAAAGCATCTGCATTAATAGAGTTCAAACCTAAGTTTTATGGTCTTTTTGTCTCTAAAGAAGAAAAGATGAACGTCATTTTGGTACAGAAGAAAAGCTTAAAGATGATCTTTCTAATTGTTAGGCTAATGAGACAATGAAAAAAAAAATCTTAATAGCCCTTAGTAGAGCATTTTCCAGAACAGGATAGACAAATGTCCATCAGAGGTGGTCATGGAAAGATCAAAGTAAGGAAATGAAATGGATTTTTTCCTGAAATATCTTCCATTTTTATAGCCTAGGCTAATGTTTAATGCCTGGGTTGGCCGTGTGCAACAAAAAAGCCAGTACATGCAATGCATAAAAGATAATCATAGAATCACAGAATTAGGTTGGAAAAGATCTTTAAGGTCATTTAGTCCCACCACTAGCCCAGCACTGCCCAGTCCACCACTAAACCAAGTCCTTGAGTGCCACATTTACATGTCTTTTCAAAAGATAAGTTAATAAAGATATTAAACAGGACTGGTCCCAATACTGACCTCTGGGAACACACTTCTGACCAGCCTCCAAGTGGATTTATCTCCTTTCACCATCACTCTCTGGGCTTGGCCATCCAGGCCATTTTCTATCCAGGAAAAATATACCCAGCCAAGATGTCAGAAGCCAGTTTCTGCAGGAAAATGCTTTGGGAAATGGCATCAAAGGCTTTACTAAGGTCCAAGCAGACACATCCACAGCCTTTCCCTCACCCACAAGGTGGGTCACACTGTCACAGGAGCAGGTGAGGTTGGTCTCAAGCAGGACCTGCCTTTCCTAGCTCCATGCTCACTGGGCCTGATTCCCTTGTTTCCTGTACAGGGCATGTGATGGCACTCAGGATGCTCAGCTCCACAATCTTCCCTGGCACTGAGGTCAGACAGACAGGCCTATATTTCCCTGGAAATCTCCCTCTGGCCATACCTGCCGATGTGGATCACATTTGTCAACTTCTAGTCACCACTTCTATCCCAGACTGCATGTCAGTGATAGAGTGTGGCACATTCTTCTGCCAGCTCCCTCAGTACCATGGATGGAGCAGAATTTCCAAATTCAGTGCTCTCTAACAAACCTCAAGCTTCAATCTTCCACAGAAAGTAACTTGAAGAGTTTTATCTGCTGCAGAAATGACTAAGGTGTTCCCAGCTACTTTGCAGCAACCTCCCACAGACAAGCACAGAGTCAGTATAGTTTATCTGACAGGCTACTGCAAAATAAGATATCATAAAAATTCATTAAACTTAAGCCTCATAATAACTTGGTGCCCATTCAAACAACATCATTGTACTGAATACGAGCTATCTAAATGGAATAGGAAAAATACATTTATAAAGCAGCAGAAAGATATCTAGATAATAAAGCAAAAACTGAAATTAATTTTTGAAAATGTTCACTAGTAGATAGTTTCCACATGACTAGACACATATTACTGAACTAGTTAAAACAGCACTGTTTTGAGAAAGTGTGTGTTTTATCTTATGTATATAAAAAAAATCTGGTGAATTATTTTATACTTATCCACAGCAAAATAACCAACTTATTTCTCTTACCATATATGCACTAATGTGTGAAGAATGTGACATGCACAGAGTCATTCAAATAAGACACCTTCTATTCCTTTTCTTGGCTTCTCATAGTGAGAAGGGAAATTTCATCATTAAAAACAAAACAGAACAAAACAATGACAAAAACCCAAAATACACAACTAAAGGAAAAAACCCTAAACTCTGCTTCTTTTAGAAAACCTTGTAATCACAGAGTCTTCATCACTGTGCCTAATCCAAAAATCTGGGTATTAGTAGTTGTCCAAATGATTTTGAGATATTTCCTCCAAACCAAAACTCAGACTCAAAATTGCCAAAACCCAGCTTCGTTCTTGAAAGACCTTCCCAGCCCTTTTCTTTAGATGTTGATGGTAAAGAAAACATCTGTACAATTTCAAAAACGGGCTCTACTGATGCACCTTCTATCATGCACTTAAGCAGTTGTGACAGGAGTGATGACAGCCAAACCTGTGAGACTGACATGAATTAACAAGAATCACTCCTATATGATGAAGGTTTTATTTTCTTGCTAAGGTAATCAGTGAGAACACAGGTTCAGAGGGAGAAAAAGTGCTCTGGAGCTGCTTGGCTGTAATCATCAGTGAAGAGCAGAAGTGACTGAGATGGTCAGGGAAACAGGAGTTTTGAACTGGAGATAGGCAGGGTGCAAGAGGGATGCTGGCTGTTAGCTAAAAAGGAGAAGGGGGAAAAAAAAAGAAGAAGAAAAACAAGAATTTTGATGGGCAATGGTATATAGGCCAAACAATGAAATTGAGAGTACTGCTAGAGTTCCCAGAAGTGTATTTTGTACATGATTTGATTATACATATTATACTGCCACTCGGGACTGAAGAAACTTCTCTGAATTTTGTATTTACTTTTCACTGTCATATTCTTATTGTGGAGTGAGCCTTTAGTGTTGACTGGCTTCAGTTTTTCGGTTGATCCTATTGATGCTGTAAGGACAAGGAGTGAGAAATAAAGACTGAATTTCTGGGAGTTTTTCTCCCAGATTAAATACATCAATTTGTGTAAAAAGTGAATATTAATATGAAAATATACTTTGCTGATTAATTCTTCTGAAAAAAAAATAGATAGGCACAACGTCCCATTCTTTGCTATGGCTGTGAACAACCAGTCTTTGGGATATGGGTTGCTAATGTAGGAATATGGTTAATTGCTACCTTTTGTGCAGGTGGGAGCCTCTTAAAACAACCTTTTCATTTCTCTTTTCCTCTGGTGAGAATATATTCCCTTACACTACTCTCAAAGAAGTTGACTCCAATTTACTAAAGGCTTTGACATCACACCCTGAGAGCTATGAACAAATCAATGTGTAGAATATTAACCTGTCACAATGCAGAAATGTGTTTTCTTGCACTGTCTTCTAAAGAGAGTTTTTATCAGGCATCTCTCTCCATCTGTGAACTATAAGTCAAATTCAACTGAAAAATTGCACACTCAGAGGTGTGAAAATTTCCTGTGAAATGGAGAAAAAAGGCCCAACTGAAAGCCGTTAGAATGTCAGAACTCAGCAAGAACTATTGTCCCTTTATGAGAGAGCAAGGCAACTCTGCTGAGATAAATCTGTGCTGGAAACATTGGCAGATCTGGTGGGTGGCAGAAAGTGTTCATGGGAAAAAGAAGGTATTTTGAGCTCTAGTAACTTTGATAGAAGCAACTGTGCTCTGATATAGTGTGTCTTCCCACAGAGCAGATAAAACACTTGATAAGGAATGCTGAGAATGTTGTATGAGAGATAGCAAGGCTAGACATTGTTTGTTACAGCTTTCATCAAAAAAATTTAGACTGTTTGCCTCAACAATGCTGCTTTTTTTCCTCCCTCCAGCATGAAAAATCATTATGTCCCTTGTGAGAAACAAGGAAATAAAGGAGTCAGGGCAGCTGAGGAAGGGAAAAGAGTAATACTTCTTCAACACTTCTTTCACTTGCCACCTGGAAAATCCACAGAACAAAAAACCCCAAACCAACCAGTGGTACTAAGTTTGGTAATGCTCCCTTTAAAATTCAAGGGAACATTATGTAATGGGGACTCTAACAGTTCCCCACTTCTCCCAAGGCACATTTACGTCCTTTGATGGTGACTGGTACTGAATAGATCCAATAAACCTCTTCCACCTCCAGGTGCCCTGAGGTGGTGAGTGAAAACAGGGTGGATGCTTGCTGGCAAGTTGTTTACAATACCTGGATCTCTAGGGGAAAATTTTGTGTTAACTTTTGTTTATGTTACTGAACACAGCTGAAAATCATTATTTCCCTTGAAGGATAATGTAGCAATAAGAACATTTTATTTTCCCAGTCATCTAATACACTGGTAAATGTAGTTACTGTCTACATTGTTACAAAAATTGTATAATTGTAGAACAGAAATTATTATTTTGATTTTTGGGCTAAAGGCACATATATCAGTCAGCAGCTAGAGGTTTCATAAGAATGATGTCACTATTGCTAAAAAAATGTTTTGAAGAGTGTAGATGAGAGGTGTCTCATAGCATAGTGTTCCATTGCATTTCAGGGCATTTTTGGCAAAACCAAATCAAAGAATCTTGCTAAAATCTTTCCATCTGTGCTCATGTGGAAACCACATATATATATTCCTGATGAAGATCAGACCTGAATGAGAAGCCTATGAATTAATTCTGGAAAAATATTTGAATAAAAGTGATAAAAGGAAACATGATCTATATTTTCCACGTGGATGTATATGATGAAAATACCAAAAGTCCTAGCATTCCTATCACTGAGCACCTTTAAGAGACACACTGACAAGGTGGGTAAAATATGTGTGACTGCTTGCTTCATGGAAATGCCTCTCCACCTTCTCAGCTCATTTTAGTGTGGATTTAACAATAGGAACATGTTCAAATGACCCTTGTTTGCCTTAAGAATGTATGAGCTGTCTCGTGCTTGTGAAGCTATATTAAACACAGAGAGTTGTGCTTGGTAAGGTGCTATAAAACAAACCATTTATTTTATTGGTGCCTATTTCAATGATACTTATGTATACACCTAGTCATACAGCAAATCCATAGCTACAAAAGATAGTAAAATTTCTTAGTTTCAGTAATTCAATTTATTATTTCAGAATATGAGCAAAAAGTCTTATGCTTATCAGAAATAATTAAAGTATCAGTATACTAAGTGAAAGAATATGGTGGGGTTACTATTAAGGCTTGCCAACAGCAAATAATCTCAGTTACATAAGAGTTGTGAAAATTATCACTTTCAGTTGCAAATGTAACTAAAACACAGTGATGCTAATAAGCCTCTTCCCACTTTATTGGGATGAATTGCACCTATTTGCCTTTGAGCACATAATAAATTGTTATGTAAGGTTTTCACTCTTTGTCTTATCCTATCACTTCGATGAACACAGGGTGGCTACATCATTCTTCTGCTTCAGTCTCTGATATCTGCTTTAGACTGGTAAAAACAAATTCTTGCAACAAGAGAGCAATTATAAGTAATTCTTTTGATAATTTTCAGGAAATAACTGATTAAGTGGAGAAAAGATGCATTCCTTTATAGCTAGAAGTGGTGGAGTATAGAATAACTTATTCCATAAAATTATGTCCAGTATATAGCATCTAAGCTGGTTGGTTGAATCCTATTATAATAAGAGAAATATGTTAGAAATGGCACATAAAAATCTCTGGACTGTGTAAGTATTCTGTCAAGGCAAGAGAATATCTTTTGAAATCTAAGGTGACAGAGTTTGACACAATGAAGACTCATATTCATTAAAGATTCTCAGGGAAAATAGACAACTGGAATGGATCAGTATATTCTGTCAGAGTAAGGCAGACCAAGAAGATGTTGTTTTGACTTTTCCAGTGATTCTTAAAATCAACAAGTTCGTTACTTAACTTTTGCTGTCATTTCAGATAATGGCTGAGTCATGTACAGTGCAACATCACTGTCAAAGACTGGTTGCACTGTCTACTTTTTCTACAGCAAGTGAAAATCTGTTTGAAAATATATGGACGAAAGGAGAGAGGGAAACAGAAGGACTGCGTTTCTGTTGAAACTCTATAGCATATGGTAAATATAAAACATTTTGTATTTGCATTAGGCGTAGAGTGAGCATCTCTCTTGGTTGGAAATATAAAGATATTTCATTTAAAGACAAACAGAAGGAACTATCAGTGCTTAAGTGTTATAAATGCCAATCCACTTTGCCAATTGAAATATAATTTGGTTTATTAAAAATCAAATTACAGAATTTTGGTAAAACCAACAAGCGGAGTTACGGTGACGATAACCCGGGACGGTCAGAGGGTGAAAGGAAAACAGCCTCTGTCACACTGCAATCCCCCAAAGTTCATGAATTGACCCTGTTTGGGGTCCAAGCTTCATACATTTTATTTTGCCCCTGGCATAAGATTTCCCCACAGTTCTTTGTCTCCTTGGAATTGTTATTCGAATGCATCACTATCGTTGGTCTGCTGAATGGGGTTTTCCTTTGGGAGGGAGAAATGCCAATTTCGGTTCTCTGGTGAGTGAATGGAAGATGAAATTTTTGAATGGACAGGCATTCTCCTCTGCTGATCAGCAAGTTGGTGAAGCTTTGATGACTCTGCTGCCTTTGGGAGGAGAACTGATTGCTTATCTTAATGTGTCCAATGCTTATCTTAATGTATCTTTCTGATGCCAATGACTGTTCCTCCGGTTACTGATATTTCATTGTAATTGTATTATTATTATAATTATGTATGAATTATATTCATTTGATTATCACAAACACCCTAAATGGTGGGTTTGGGTGTTGCTGGCCTCGGAATTCATCAATTCCATGGCTGGCTGGAACTAAGGTTACAATCCACGTAACATATTTACAGTTTGTATTTATGATTTATCCTACTATAATCCATAAGAACACGAATTAACATACCGTATTTATCACATTAAGTATGAGTGCTTTTAAACTCCTTACAACCAGAAATATTATATTTTGTAGCAGAAATAGTTATGATGTATATGAGACACTGGAGAAAACTTTGTGGAAAGGGATCTGGGGGTCCTGGTTGATGGCAAGCTGAACATGAGCCAGCAGTGCCCTGGCAGCCAGGAGGGCCAACCCTGTCCTGGGGACATCAGGGCCAGCATGGCCAGCCAGGCAAGGGAGGGGATTGTCCTGCTCTGCTCTGGGCTGGGCAGCCTCACCTTGAATATTGTGTGCAGTTTTGGGCTCCACAATGTAAAAAAAGCCATAAAACTATGTGAGTGTGTCCCAAGGAGTGCAGCAAAGACGGTGAAGGGCCTTGAGGAGAAGCTCTGTGAGGAGGGCTGAGGCCCCTGGGGGTGCTCAGCCCGGAGGAGGGTGAGGGAGCCCTCAGGGCAGTCACAGCTCCTGTGAGGGGAAGGGGAGGGCGGGCTCTGATCTCTGCTCTGTGGGGACAGTGACAGGACCCGAGGGGACGGCCTGGAGCTGTGCCAGGGCAGGTTTAGGGTGGATGTTAGAAAAAAGACCCAGAGGGTTGGGCACTGAGCAGCCTCCCCAGGGCAGTGGTCACAGCGCCTAACAGGGTTCAAGAAGCATTTGGGCAACAGTCTGGTGCATTTGATGTGATTTTTTGGGGTTGTCCTGTGCAGGGCCAGGGGTGGCATACAATGATCCTTGTGAGTCCTTTCCATGATTCTCTGATGTATTTACTATTTCATTAATGCCTTTTTCTGTAAGTGTTCTTCCTCACAGGACATTTTCCAGGTTGAGGCAATGTATTTGGACAGGCAAATCTCATATATAAATTTCAGCTAGCAAATTGCAATTTGAGCTTGTGATTTTTTTTTAATTAAATACTGGATTTCTTTAAGCAGAGTTATAGGCTTTAAACAGGCTTTGATTAATGGTAACTATGCTTAATTTCTTCTCTGGATTCAGAGGATCAGCATGCCTTTACTCATGAAACAAAAGACGGTGCCTTAAACTGAAGGAGTTGTGCCACCCTAATTATACCAATCTTATTCTATTCAGAAGTTATACAAATTGCAACAACTAAAGAATTTCAGCAGATAGTATAATCAGATTCTTAATTTTAGTGTGAGTCATGAAGATTTAACATTTTACAGCTTTGGACCTGAAATAAGACATCTTAATTATCTTAGCAGTTTCACACATAGTGATTTACATGCCACCTCCTACCCATGAACCTGGGGTTTCCTCTCACTCAATTAAATTTCCAGAAACACATATCATATATACTGTACTCTATTACCTTCTTAAGCTGTGTACTTCTCTATATATCATGTCCCATTTTGTATGTATAAATGTTGTTGTTGAAGGGATTTATGTCTCTATGAAGTTTTAGAGAATACCATCATCTTGTCTTTGTTTTGTTTGGGTTTCTTTTGTTGTCTGATTGGTTAGGCTTTTTTACAGTATTTCTTATTATGCAAGCAGTTTCTCTGTTAAATTTAAAAAAGAACCTAAGGTTGTGAGGGGCAGGGGTTTAAAAGAAACCCAAATGTTCTGATTAGGGCTGTTATAATAATGCAGGAAGTGAGAAGGTAAGCTATCTTCAGCTGGAAACACAGACCTCAGTAGAAAGGGAGAACTGAAATAAATTCCTGCAAAAATTCCTGCTAAAGCAACATTCCTAAACACAAAACCACATTCTCCCTTCAGTGAAATTTAAAATATTTTCCCCAGAAAGCAAAAACTGGATTTTTTCTTTAAAATGTTGAAATATACATACATACGGACTCTCAAAGATCAGCACTGAAATATACTTCAGGGAATTTGAAAGTGCCATGGGAAAGGGGGACATTCTGCAGCACCTACTGCAGGATTACAGAGCTGATGGGTGTCCAGTAGCCTCCTGTGTTTTACTTGCAGGAAATTTCAACATGCACTAAGATGTTCAAAACATCCTGAAAGGCAATTTTACAGAGAGCCCCACAGGGCTGACTAATGCAACTCAGTCCAGACAGATTATATGATTATACCTGGATTTTCAAATGTCCAGTCATGAAGAGAACTCAAAAGATAATGGCAGATTTTATCCTTAGCTTTTAGGAAAAGGGAATTTTAGTTATTGTGAGATGCTGTTTGAAGGTGAAGCTTTTATTTTGTCTGTAGGCTCACAAATGCCAGCAGATATAGGAATACAGAAAATGAAAGTACTTTTATGTTAGGATGATAATATCAAAGGTATTAGCCCCCTGTAGAAAATTGTCTTATAAAAGAAATGCAATATCTGGAATTTCATAAACAATAGGAATCAGCCTAAGACGTGCTTTGGTTTTACCTGTATAATTTGAATCTGTCTTAACTGAACTAGGCTCTGAAGGAGCACAATCTGTCGTTTTCCTGAAACAAAACTTAACTCTTGTCTACAAAATGTTCTAGGAGTTCATTCTGCCTAAAGGCCTAAATACTACTGGTTATACCCCCTCAAAATTATGAGTGAGCTCCTGGTCCCACTGATGTAGTTCATCTTTTCTTTGTAAGAAATGAAATAGATTATAAATAATTATTCATACAGTGGCTCTAATCACTGGCTATACCTAAATGACTCAGAAAGCTGGAGCTGCTGGTATCCCTTCCTTGAAAACACCTGGTAGTGAAAAAAAATAGTACAAGATATGGCAATTGCATGATAAGTCAGTTTTCTTACTGGAAAGATTTGACATATTCAGGCAGTCCCTTAGAAAATTTGTTTTTTATTTAAACCCTACTTGAGACTATGTGTTCAGGTGATGCTTTATATTGAGATCTAGAAACTGTTCATAAAATGAATAATACTGTCTTCTGGTACAAAACTTGCTGGCAAAGAGAGTTGTACGGAGAAATTTTATAATGTTGTTACAAGCTGAAAATGATCAGGAAATTCCTGTTGACAAAAAACTAGGGAATAATTTTTAAGCTATAGTTACTTCATAGTGGCTACCTTACAAGTTTTGAGCCAGTGCTCAATAAGGGATTCTGATGTTTACTATACTTTTACTGTTGTTATCTGTTTCCTCAGATTTTTAAATGTAAACTGAATTACTAATGGAGTGTGGATCTGTGTCTCTCTCCATTCCAGGGAAACAAGGAGACATCAAAGGCAGGACTGGAACTTCAGCAACAGGGTCCAGCTCCTTGGATTGTGCCTGAAGGTGGAACCTTGGCATCAGATGAGCTTTCAAAGGTAGTTTTCAGCACATGCTCCTTATTTGTGGCTTTACAATATGGAATATTGTTCTGAATTTTTCCTATTGCAGTGAAAAAATAAGGAATAGGTATTATACTGCACTGAATTTTTGAACACTAAATTTATCACGATCCAGCTGTTTATGTTGCAGTTACAGACCAGGAGAGGTTGTAAACAACACTGTCTCAAAGTACTTGCTTTATCTTCTGGTGACCTCCAGCAGTTTTGGAAATATACTGCTTATGCATTTTAATATATTTTGATGTGGGAAGGTCCACACTGAAAGAGTTCATGAAGGGCCATCTCCTGTGGATGGCACCACACACTGAAGCAGGGGAACTGTGTGAGGAGGAAGGAGCATCAGAGACAATGCACCTTGAACAGGCTGCAATCCCCATTCCCCATGCCCCTGTGCTTCCCTTGGGGGAGGAGAGAGAACTGGGAGTGAAATTGAGCCTTAGAACAAGAGAGATGGCCTGTTTTTGTTTGGGATTTAGATTGTTTTGATGCTGTATATTGGCTTTGTGAGCAAAAGGTTGTTGATTATAGACCAATATTTTACCTACAGCTGAGCATCAAGGTATTTCCTACCTCCCACACTGCTCCACTGACGAGGAGGCTAGAGGGGCACAAGACGTCGGAAGGTGACACAGTGGGGACAGCTGGCCCCAACACACCCAAGGGGTATCCCACCCTATGTGTGTCACACCCAGTGCATACACCTGGGAGAGGAGGGAATGTTCAGTGTGATGACATTTATATTCCATCACCAGTGTTACACCTGATGGAGCCCTGCTTTTCTGGAGACAGCTACTGGAACACAGAAGCAGTGAATGAATTCCTTTTTTAGCTTTGTTTGTGTGTATGACTTTATCTTTACCTATTAAACTGTCTTTTTCTGAACCCATGTGTGACAGTTCTGGTTTCTTTTTCTTCCTGCCAAGGTCAGGATGAATAACACAGGAAATGTAGATTTTGAGTTTGGACTTGGATGCTTATTGTTTTTTGTCTGTGAACAGTCTCACGAGGTGTGAGCTCCAACTAGCAGGTAAGAGAAATGAGGTAAAAGGGAGTGCTTCTGACTCTTTCCAAGGTTATTTAAGCAATAATTAACTAATAACAAGGTGACACCTAGGTTATTTATACTTTTGATCCAATAATGACCACCCAAGGCCCGCGATCCGGACTTTTTTACCCAGTTACAGAAAACCACCCAAACCCACGAAGAAGAAGGTAGAAGAAGGTGAAGAAGAAGGACTTAGACAGCATTTTAAATCCTCCATCTTGATTCACATGTATCACTCACTATACACAAAATCCCCAAACTCTTAAATTTCTAGAATTCCAACACCCACAAATTTTCTCCCTCCTAATCTTCCAATTCTTTTCCCAATCCCACTCAGGGAAGTGGGACTAGCTAGTGACTACTCTGTGGGGTTGAGAAGCTGGCTGAGGTTAGACCAGAATAGGTGTAATGATGGAGGATGGTATTTGATCTGTTCTTATGTTTTATTAACCTCCTCTGTTTGATTGACAATAAATTAAATTAATTTCCCCAACTCTGGCCTATCTTGCCCATGGTGGTAATTCTCAAGGGATCTGCCAGTGTTTACCTAGACCCACAAGGAGCTTTTTGTCTTATTTTTCTCCCCTTGTCCTGTTGAGATGAATACATGATTCCAGTGCTTTTTCCCCATTGTACAAGTATAACTCAAAGAGAACTGAGTCCACTGTTTTCTGGTTTTGTTTTGTTTGTTTGTTTGTTTTTATTTATTCTAGTAATTATAAAATTCAGGCTATCACTTACAGGTTATATCTACTCCCCAGACCAATATTTTTGTTAAAATTTCTGTTGAAATATCCTTCGAGCTTCATAAAATAATGATTCAGTCATCTAGGTTAATTTAACTAGAATGACAGAAAATTAAAAACGCAAAGTAAAAAAGTGATAGAACTGCCTAGGTAGGTTTATCTCGAGCAAAGGGAAACTTAAATGAAAGGTCCATGTTAAGGTGACATCAAAGAAAATGTCTCAATTTTTGACAGGTGAAACTGTTATCAACCCCCTTTATTGATAGTATCAGGATTGCTTTAGTTCCAGACTTTGGAGTTATCAGATAATTTCACAGCCTTCACATTCCCTAGGCTGTATTCAGGTTGACTTTTTGTACCTTTCATCTCTCTAAGGCACATTTTATCATAACTCCCTTTGCTATCTAAATGTGAGAGAAAGAAATTTTGAAGAATACTGTTTGGTGCTGAAATAATGGAAAAAAGAAGACATTTTAGTATTGCCCTGGTGATTTGATACACTGACAATTCAATTTATTACCCAATAAATAATAAAAAAAGTAACATACAACTAGACAAAATCTAGCATTTTTGGTTTTCAAAGTGAGATGTCACTGATGTATCTATCTATCAGCTGGTTTTCTGAAAACTTCCTAAGATGAATAATCTGTAAATTATACTTTGGGAAAGCTGTGGCATTTCTTTTCCTTACTTCAGACAGCTCTGAAGCATAAGCTGAACTGTTCACTAGAATATACAAATTTAGCATAAAAATACTATTCCTGGATGCACAGTTGCATCTGAAGTGATCTCAGACATCTGACCAAACTGAAGGTAATATCCCTTTTGTTATACTTACAATAAAGTTTTACAACTATATGAGTGTGCACAGATTTTTGTAACACTTTAAGTAAAGTGATTTTTTTTAATAAGACATTGCAGTGCAGGTAAAACAGAAGTTACTTGGTTCCTAACAAGAGTACAAAGAGCTCTTGGGACTGTGCTAGGAATTTGCAATAGACAGTGAATGTTGGGTTTGCTTGTGAACATGACATATTTAGAGAAATAAACAGACTCCTAGAAATTGTATTATTATGAAATACTTGAACATTTGACAGATAAAATATGCAATATCATTACTGATACTGATATAAAAGCTTCTAGATTTCTCTACCAATCAAATGAAAAAGGGTCTAAAGTTTGTTCCCATAAGTATTAGAGAGATAAGAGAAAAGCCTAAATAAAAAACAACCCTGGAGCAGAAGATAATGGAGATTTCACCACAGTAAAATAAAAAGCTAAACAAGAGAAAAGCAAAATTAGCAACTACTGGTTTGCAGGTAGAATATGGGAAGGTCAGGGAAATGATTAGGGACGCCAATGGGTCAGAATGCCTTCTGGAATTAAATTTTGGAGAAACTTTAAATGAACCTAATTTGAGTTGTCCTTGCACAGAAAGTGAAAATACTTATAAAGGAATACCTTTCAGGCCAGATTAATTTGATATTAGTCTCTACGTGGTAGTAGACAATCTCTTGCTACTAGGAGTAAGTAGAATCTGTACTGTAAAATAGATGCAACGAAGAACAGAACTGTAGAGAATACCATACTCTGGATATATATACGTTCAGAGAAATTAGAAGAGAAATGCTAAATTATAAAAATGATGAATTATAAAAAAAAATAGAATTGTATATAAATACAATGAGATCAATACAGAGACAAAATAGAATAAAATAGATATCTAAGGCAATATTTAAACAGATCTTTCATTTAGTTTTAAGTAAATAATGGATTCTGGGGCAAGGCAAACAGTTGGGAATGATGACACAGAAAAGAATATGTTTGAATTGGAAGTCAAATGTATGGAATTTTGTACATTTTAACTGGGGAGCCTGAACACTGTGGATTCTAAATTTTGATACTTTAGTACCAAAAAAACCCAAAAAAGCTGGTGGAACTTTGAGGTCAACTAGAAAGAAAAATCAGGAGCTGTTGGAGAGTGTATTTACTTCATGGGCACATTGATTATTCTTCTCCAAGTGAA
>VXBR01004639.1:4106610-4184233 GCA_013400215.1 Cisticola juncidis | reverse complement strand
GGGAAGGGAGGGGAAGGGAAGGGAAGGGAAGGGAAGGGAAGGGAATGCTCAGAGCTGTTGAGATGAGGCTTTTGCTACTGTTAATTTCAGAGATCAGACACAAAACTCACACTACTGTGCAATGCATTGTCAGTTTTCCCATCCTTCATGACAACTCATTTAGAACTAACCTGTGGGAGCTATTGCTTCTCAGTGTGATGCTCAGAACTTCAAGCTTTCTCTTTATCCTTTTCCCTACTCTTCTTTTTTTTCTTCCCCTTTTAACTGTAGTGTGCCTCTCATTAGGATTTCTGTTTAACGCCCTAGGAAAGGTTTATGCATTTGTAAGAAGCAGATAATAGATGCATGCACTTCACTGTTTGCCATTTTGGCTTCCTTTAATGTAATTCATTATTCCACAAATATATGGCACATAGTGCTGCCAAGATAATTTGTATAATAATAATGAGCTATTAATTAACATCCAAGAACACATGTTTCTTCCAACAATTTGTGGTAATAAAGTAATTAATGAAATTAAAAATTTCATTCTAGACAGGAAGTCTGACTGCTGTTTGGAACACTGAAATCCTCTTCTCTGTGAATACAATCAATAAATTCCAGTGTTAATCTGCTAAAAAGGATGAAAAAACAATATATACATAAAGACAGAATTGTTATGTGGTGCTGTTCTTCTCAGAACAATTACATTACTTGGCTGTTTTAAATTAAAAAAAATTCAAAAGATGTTCCCATCAATAAACATTAGCCTGAGAATATGCTGTTCCCTACTGATTGATAAAAAATTCAATTTTTTTCTGAACTAAACAAAAGCTTTCTATTTTCTTACCCCTCATACTGGTGTATCATAGTCTTCAAAGTCTTACTAGTCATAGAGACATAAGCTGTGAAGGAAGCACAATGCCTGAGAACTGTACACTTTATTCTGGGAAAACTGTGGATCATGGTATTGGCATGAATCTAAAAGTAAAAGAGCAGTATCTTCATTGCTCAACCTGATCTGAACATCAAGTGCTTCAGGAGCATCACTTGCTTTTCTAGTGATGACTGTCTCAATGAAGAGGAGTGTGGTTTAAAGTGAGTATAATAAAAAATCCTTAAAATCTCTTGAGTACATGAAGCTTATATAAAATCTGGGTCTAATTTCACAGAGAATTCCATTACGTTCATTTCAAATAGGGAAAAAATTCTGGAAAGCTACACATGGGCTTTTTAATATTTGCACTTTGCAGAATGTTTAACACATTATTTTAAAAGCCAAATAAATTCAGTTTCTAGTACTCAATAAAGTATCAAAACACAACTGTTTATTGTTTGTTATATATTTGGCAACCAATCCTCCTCAAATGAATCACAATATATGACATGAGTTGCACTTATAAAACAAATCAATTTCCACTGAAAGTTTTATTAAATCGGTTTTTAATCATTTACAGAGGATTTTTTGCAACATAGAAAATGATGAGGAAAATTGAGAAACACAGCCACCAGACACTTGCAAAAAATTTTCCTTTTGGCAAATTCTCTGCACATTTGGGATACACAAATTATTCACCTACTCTTTAGCTGTGCTTTTCAGCTTATCATGAACCATCAGAACAGAATCACACAATCATAGAATGGTTTGGGTTAGAGGGGACCTTAAAGGGGATTGCTGCAATACCCCTGCTATGAGCAGGGACACCCCCCACCATCCCAGATTGCTCCAAGCCCCATCCAACCTGGCCTTGAACACCTCCAGGGATGGGGCAGCTACAACTTCTCTGGACAACCTGTGCCATTGCCTCACCACCTTTGCTGTAAAGGATATTTTCTCCAATTATTTATACAATTTTTCTAAAGATATTTGTGCAAAGTACATGACTTACAAAAGCTTGAGTAAAGTTATGTTGAAAAACATACATTCAGATTCCTTTGCCAACCATCTTGCTGAAGAATTTTTTTCAAAATCAAGAATCATATTTTTCTAAAAACTCAAAAAGCACATCATATGATTTCTGACAAGATGTGATAAGAAAAATCCCTAAGAAGGCATTAAAATATTCCTAATTCTAGGTTAAGCCCAAACTGGAGATGTAATAAACACACAACAATCTTTGTGCATCATTCACATCTTCAAATATTGTTTTCTTGCTGAGAGATGTTCAGTGACTCTAATTTTAGCCTCTACTGAAAACAGAGGATGTAGGTCTAGCCCAGAGCCCTTCTGAATGATAATGAGAGGAAAATTATGTATTAGATGACATTTAAAACATAAATATCATTCATATCTTGTCTGGTGTTGAACTTTGCCTTGTAGGTAGCCATGTTCATGAAGTCCTTTCCTACAACCAAATTATTGGTACAGATGCTGCAGGAGGTGCAGGTAGAGATAAACCAAGACTTACACAAGGAGAGCAATGAGCAGACACAGCAGCAGTGACAGCCAGCACAGCACAGCAGTGACAACCTCTGTTTGTAATGCTGGTGGCTCATCTCACTGGTGACTATTCTATAGCATCATAACATTTAGGAGTGCTGTTCATGTGTAAGCTGATGCAAAATGTGAAAAGAAACCCTCGAGGCAGCTGAGGAAACACAATAAATCAGTATTTTTGAGCATGTCAGAGATAGGGATTCAAAGCAGCTCTGTGGCTGTTTTCTCTAAAACAAGTCACTGCACATCTTAAACACAAATATCTTGTCACAAATGTATTTTAGGGACATTAAACTGGAAAGTGTGGTGACTTTGATTGGTGAAGGCAGACAAAGTTTCCTACATCTGCTCTCAAATTCAATGAAAAATGAGATTAATTGCTAATTCTCCTTTTTTTAACCACTGGTCTATTTTATCTGCAGACCCCATATGAACTGCATTTGAATGATGTTAAATTGTGCAACATGTTAATCCTGCATTTATTTTTTTAATTTAACTAATGATGGTTGATTGTTATTAAAAAGAGGAATTTTCATTTAGTTTCGTTTCATAGGTGGTATTATTTGTTACCTTGGGAATCCAGGTCAGAGGTTTTAATTTTTTTTTTTTTTTGTGACCTTCATTTTCTTTCTGTTTGCAATATCATAGATTGTGAACTGCATTCTAAATCAGCTTCTGTGCAGCTCTTAGAAGTGCACCGGCAACCTCCAAGAATGCCCAGGAAGCAGGCTGGATACCTCTGGTCATATTTTATTTCTTTTAATCTTGTAGTGTGGAGGTATCTCCTTTTCAGTACAAACAAATAAAAAAAAGAAAAAAGACTTAGGACCTTTGTTATTTTTTAAAAAATTGACTTCAACGCTTTTAAAATTCATACACTGACATTGACAGAGATTTTCTCTCTGGAAGATTTTGGAGATGAGTAACTGTTGGTGCAGACAGGTACCAAATTTCAGAATCTAGACATCTTGGTATGTATTGAATTTTGAAGTCCTAGTGTTTATTTAAAGCAATATGGTTTTGATCAACATTGTAAAAATGCAGCTGCCATCCATAATGTGCCCCTGTAGCCTGCTGTCAGTTATATACATGTAGTTATCTGCTCCTATAGCCAGGTAATTTATAAATGTCTCCTGGCAAGGGAACAACACAAATTGTTTTTTGAACTTGGGTTTCTGTTCCTCCTCTTGTAGTCCTGGGATGGGATCCATCAACTTTTGCATTAAACTCAGAAAATTGGACATATGTCTTAGCTACTTTTAGTAGTCTTTACAGAAGAGTACCATGACCATGTTTTGACAGAATTCTTTCTTTTGTTTTCTTGTTTATAAAGGGATATAGAATCAATTAATTTAGGTGTTGATATCATGTCTAGATTTAATGGATCCTCATCTATCATATTTTCTACTCCAAAATAAGTGAGTTTAGGGGGGAAAAAAGTTTCTGAAAAGTTCAAAAATTAAGCTGGGCATTAACCAAGGAAGAAATTGCTGCGCAAACAAACCATTATAACTCTCAGCTTTTGTTCTTGGATGAATTTGAAAAAGTTAAACCTTTTTCTCTGAGGAAAACTGTCTATTCAACACTTCTAATAATTATAACAACTTCTATCAGTAGAAAATATAATAGCCAATTCTTTTTTCTTCCCATCTTTAAAAGGTACACTTTGAAAGATGACAAACTGCTAAACCTAGGTTTTATTAAAATGTGAGGTGTTGAGCATAGCAGCATACATTCAGAAAGCGAGCAAGGTAAAATTAAGAGCAGGGAGAGACAAAAGTTCCCCATGATTATGTCTCAGTGCTGTCCTGCATTGCACACAGCCCTCACCTCTCCTCAAAGTTACCTGGAATCTCTGATGGGGGCTTCATTCTGGATCACCTCCTTGTCAGCTCTGGTTAAATGTTTGCATCTGTGATGAAGAGATAAAAATTCTGCAGCCACTCTCTGCTCTCTTCCTTGTAAGTTCAGTTCTAGTCAATGGCATTGAAGATAGAAAAACAGAATCACAGAACCACAGAACCACAGAACCACAGAACCACAGAACCACAGAACCACAGAACCACAGAACCACAGAACCACAGAACCACAGAACCACAGAACCACAGAACCACAGAACCACAGAACCACAGAACCACAGAACCACAGAACCACAGAACCACAGAACCACAGAACCACAGAACCACAGAACCACAGAACCACAGAACCACAGAACCACAGAACCACAGAACCACAGAACCACAGAACCACAGAACCACAGAACCACAGAACCACAGAACCACAGAACCACAGAACCACAGAACCACAGAACCACAGAACCACAGAACCACAGAACCACAGAACCACAGAACCACAGAACCACAGAACCACAGAACCACAGAACCACAGAACCACAGAACCACAGAACCACAGAACCACAGAACCACAGAACCACAGAACCACAGAACCACAGAACCACAGAACCACAGAACCACAGAACCACAGAACCACAGAACCACAGAACCACAGAACCACAGAACCACAGAACCACAGAACCACAGAACCACAGAACCACAGAACCACAGAACCACAGAACCACAGAACCACAGAACCACAGAACCACAGAACCACAGAACCACAGAACCACAGAACCACAGAACCACAGAATCACAGAATCACAGAATTACAGAGTCACAGAATCACAGAATCACAGAATCACAGAACCACAGAACCACAGAACCACAGAATCATAGCATCGTTAAGGTGGAAAAGACCTCTAAGGTCATCAAGTCCAACATCAACTTAGCATCAGCACAATCATATTTGGAATTAAACCATGTCTTCAAATACTGCATCCAGATTTTTAAAATTCTTCCAGGAGAAAAGATAGATCTTACCTACTATTCATTTGAACTGATCTGGTCCTTCCAAAAATACTGTAGAGTATTTTTGAGAGAAATAGTTAGAAAAGACTACAGTCCTGTTAAATCTTAATTGGCAGTCCAGCTCTGTGAAAAATGAATAGACTGTAACTGCTATGAACTGTGAAGACCACACTTTCTATCTTTTAAAATACTGTTTTTTCATATTACAGATGTTAAAAGTTAAACATGAAAAGAGTTGAGCAGTAAATAAATGTGCTGAAAAATAAGAAGTTGTTAAGATGATATTATGCTAATGACCATATACACACGCAAGGTAGGCAGACAAAAAACTTGAGACAAATGTTTATTACTCTGGGATAGTTGTATTCCATAGAAAAACAAATGCATACAATTTTAAAATTAACCTCTTAGCTGTGGCTGAAAAGATAATGATGATATATACGACCATATGATATTATTTTGGGAAATCTTTTAGTTTTCTATTCATAAGAAATTTCATTTATTTTTATGTAATTATTTTGCTTCTCACAAAGTGGCTTTTATACCATTCTTTTTTGCTTTTAGAAAATTCAGGGACATCTAACAAGTTTCTTTTCAACATGTGATCAGTTTACTTTTGTCCTTTTTTTAGTTTTTTTTCCTGTCAGCTCATCCTATTTCCTAGGTCTGCTGTTCTGAGGAGACAGGAGGCAGGGGATACAATGAGTGCATGAAGGTAACTCCTCACATGAACCAGAAATATGCCATAATTCAAAAAGGAAAACAGCTGAGAAAGAATAAATCTTGTTTTAATGTGCCTGAGCTTGTATTAAAAAATACAGATGTACTGTATGCATATGAAATTTTTGATTAAAATGTCTCTCACCAGTCTGTCTCTTTAATTAAATAAAACCTGCTTGGTATTAATCAAAGCATAAAGAATTTATGCCCCAAATCCAGATTAATTAAAAGCCCAGAAGCTTGAAGAACAGACTGTGTATAAATACTAAAATAAATCAATCTAAACATAATATTTATGTATTGGGGCTGTGTATTCCAAAAATATAAATAATTCCAGAAAGTGATTTAGGGCAGATTCGCTGTGGAAATACATTGCTTATTAGGATATATTTAAACAAATTTAAATTTAAACAAAGCAAACAGTTTGATTTACAAATTTTCTTTTTAAAACACTTAGTTTTTAATTATAGCTTTATTGGAACACTTTCTGATGAACAAATCATCAGAAATGTGCTCTTTATTCTTCCACTTTAGTAAAAACAAAGGCTGAAAAACATCTTCACTGGCCTTGTGAATTTTACAATGTCATATTCCAAAAACAATATTTCTTTTTCTAGGAACAATGGAACAGAAGTATCTTCAGTACTTCCAGTTCTATTAGTAAAAAATAATTAAGTTCTGGAAGTAAAATGTTTTGATTTTTGCCTAGAATTGAAGTGTAGGTCAGAAAATGTGCATAAAAATGTTATGAGAGCTCTTTGAAGGAAGGGAAGTGATACCAGGGCCCTTTTATAATGCACAGGAAGCCACTAATGAAAAAATGAATGAGAGAGTAGAAAGTATTCAAGGGAGTTCCTGATCTCTCTGCCAATTCCTAATCTGTCCCAGAATTAACTATAACCCTCTGAATAGGAAAAGTTTGCCTTGGCATTGACATTACAACCCCTTTCCTTTACTTCACAGCTGTGGATTTGATTTTCAGAGTCTACCAAGTCTTGGGGTGGAGATACAGAAATTCTCAGTTCCATGTGAAAATTCAGCTTTGAACCTTATAAAGGTTCCAAAAGCAGTGATCAGAGGACTGTGCTCTTCCAAGGTTGGACAGAAAGGTCACAGTGGATGTTCCAGTCTCATTCCATCATTAACTATAATAGCCTGCAGAGCTCATAACTCACGAAGCTGCAGAGATTATGTTCACACATTTACCTAATCCACTAAGTAACCAGTTGATGCAAAGTGCCAGTTTACAAGACAAATGGACTACTGTCTCCACTGATACAAAAGATATTGAATACTCTGCCCAAAGGGTTGACTGATGGCTGCAGTGACTGCACAATAGTAATTTCTATGCAATTGCAAAATAATGCAAATTGTTCTTTCAATTGCCAGCACTTCTTATGGCAACAATGGCTGCCAGATACCACAGCTGTGAAGACAATGCTTGTCATTGCTATGGCTGTCAAATACCACATCTAACACCTGTTTGCTAATTTTGAAAATGCACCACATGGACCACAACATAATGGCTTTACTTGGAATGAGATAGGAGTGCAAACCTTTGAAACAGAAAGTTCTTACCTATCTTGGAGACATGCACTTTCCTGCTGAGGCCTTCCCTTTCTTTAGTGCCTCTTTCCTCCCTTTGTCCATAGTAGACATACTGCAGGTTTTTAAAATGATATTTTTTTGTTCCAAACAAGCAGGTCTTCTTTTCAATGTGTTTTATAGGAGGAGATTAAAAACTTGACCCAAAATTTTGCAGGTTGTTTGTGGTTCACACAGCCCACCTGAAAGCCTTAATTTTTGACATCTGCACAGAACAGCTGGTAATGAGTGTTTGGATTCTGCAAGTCACTAGTTTTTAATCTATTAGACTTGTTAATAAGGATAGATGGAAAGCAGGTGTGACAGTGGTTGAGAGGGTTATTGAAAGACATAATTGCTTCAACTATTGTTTTAAGATTTTCTTTTTTATTTTTTTCTTCTTCTTTCACAGTTTGTCCTTCTTGCAGCTGTCAGTTGTGGATAAGTGGAGAATATTCAGCTTTTACATTTTCTTCACTATTTACAAGTCTAAATGAATACATGGAGAAACTCCAGGATTAGTTTATTTTTTTTTTTTTAATGAAAATTCTGAGCATTCAAATTGAAGCAGCTGAGCCGAAATGTGTTAGCATGCACAGTTTAATCTCTTCAGCATGGTATTCTAATGGTATCCAGAAGCCAGGACTGCTTCTGTTTTGCTTCTGACTCTAACACAGAAACAGAGTGGTTTGGGTGGAAGAGACCTTAAGGATCATCTTGTTCTAACCTGCCTGCTATGGACAAGGACACCTTCCACTAGACCAGGATAATATCAACTTAGGAATAAGCACAGAGAAGCTGTTCTGGATCTGTCTGCACTGACTCTTCAGCACAGAGGACCCCAGACACAGCTGAGTTCTACAAGTCACAGAGGTGTGGGGTGCTGGTTCACTCTGCAGAGATTATGTGTACCCTGCATCAACTCCTTTTTAAACATTGCATAAAAGAAACAATCATGTCTGACTTTCTGAGAGCAGACATGATTGGTAATGTCACTACATAAAAGGGGTACAGTATAAACCTATACATGTTTCATTTTACTTGATTTGACATCTCAGACTTTCACAAAACCCATCCAGGAGTATCAATAAGTTAGCTAATCTGGGTTTGGTTATTAATGAATAGATTAGAACCTGCTTTGCAATGAAAAATATTAAGAAGTTTTCAAAAAAACCCACAAAAACACAAAAACACAACACAAACAAACAAACAAACAAACCCCCCACAAAAACAAACTAAAAAAAAACCATTAAAAAAATCATACCAAAGCTTTCCATGAGGGAAACATAAACAGCTGTTAATTTGAGGCAGCTAGCTAAATGTTTCTTCTTTTACTGTAGAAGAGGGTTGGGACATCATAACAGCAAATAAGTATTAAACACATTAGGAAAAAGAATGCACTTTTTACTAATGAATTAAGGAACAATTACATTAAATATTAAATGTATGGGTTAGTTTGAAATCCCAAGCTAAATATCAGGATAGTATAGCATGAAATAACATTATAAATATTATTGTCAGCAAGGGCTTTCTCATTTCATTGTAAATGTATCGTTTAAATGAAGTATATTGAGCCATTTAACCAACATATTTATAAAAACCTCTTACATATCTTATCAGATATTACTAAAAAATATTCAGCCAAATGTATTTTAGCCCACTATTTTGCTAAATGATGTGGAAGTTCTGAAGTGGATGACAAACCATTTTTTTTCCAGATGGTCTTCTAGTACAGAACAACTGTGACTCAGGAACTTCATGGTACAGCCTTTCTTTTTAAGAATCCACAGTGGACAGTATTGCAGATTTATCCATCACTTTTTAACGTACATCCTCCATGAGCAACTTCCTATCTCAGCTAAATTCTGTTTACTTTAGTTTCAGTCTATAAAATTCTGGTTCCACTTGACATATCCTTTATATTGAATTGTGAGAGGCAATACTATTCTTCCTTATTTGCTCCAGCCATGACACTTCTTTTATAAAGTTTCTCCAGACTGAAGAATCCTAGTTTGCTTCACCAGATATGTCATCTCATGTCTCTGACTGTCCTTGCCTTCCTTCTCTCTACTTTTTTTCATTTTACCACATTCTGAGAGAGAAAAAACATAACTACATGAAGAATTAATTTAAGGAGCATATAAACCTATGTCATTTACATAGATGAGGAATAAAAATCATAATATTTAAGAAGTATCTTTCCTGAGATCATATGCTTACCCATCCTGTGTAAATACAGATAAAACTTACTTTCAAAGGCTTGATGTTATTATTAAATATCATTTAAACTTACCTTGCTTTGTTATTTTTTTAATACTTGTTAATGTATCATTGGCTGTTTAGAAATGGAACTCTTTATTTCCATTCCATGAACAATAAGATTCAACAGAGAAATTAGCATTGCAACTTTAGCAATGTGCAAAAGAAACTATGGTGGTGCTAAGATTGTCTTTCATTGCTAAAACACGTCCTCCAGGTATATTAAGTCTGAATCAGGATGTTTTTGGGGAAGGGATGGATCTTCACATGTTCACTCCAGCCCTTGCAGTGGGGCATGGATGATAACAGTATTTCTCATGTTTGTTCTTTGAAACATAGAGATTGTCCAGGATCATAATGACATGTATGTTGTTCTCAATTTCTTGCAGACAATTTCCTCAAAATTGTGAGTTTTTCTATCACTTGTTATGTTGTGGGATTTTTTTTAAAGTTAAAATTTGTATCAGGCAGGTTCCTGATTAATATGATGCAAAAAGGATTGTTCTCATCGTTGGTGTACTAATCAAATTATTTTAGTTACATTCATAAAATCCCACTGATTTCAAAAAGACTGCTGAGGCAGCAGCAAGCAGAGTTTAGTTCAATAATTAGAGAAGCTGATATATGAATGCCATATGTGCTGAAATCTGAAATATGAATGATGGGGTGTAGATAGCACTTCAAAAACTGTCACAAATGGAGTTGTGATCTCTGCTTAGACATTCTTTGAGGCATTCTTAGCAAGGTTATTACTACTGCAGGTATCACGAGATGTTTCTATTTATTAATTTTGAATATTTCTCTGCCAGAGGCCAAATTATGAATTGTCCTTGTGTAGCTACACTCTGGGATTAAAAAAAAAAAAAGGTTTCCAAAGTGAAATTAATGACCATTATTTTTCTTTTCATGATATCTTCTTATTTCTTCTTTATACAGTGAGAGAATACATATCCTTTTTTGCAAGGTAAAAAATTAGAAAAGTAATGACAACCATATTCTTGATAATGTTCCAAGTTATTATTTTGCCTGAGAAACAAGTTTTATCATTATTTTGTGTTCTCTATTACTTCTTTAGTTTGCTTCACTGTGATCAGCAGAAAGCCAAGAGCACATTGTATTTCTAGTCCATTAATAAAATTATCAAACAATTGTTTCATTTTTATGAACTGTTCTTTCTTAATATTTATATTTGATACCCTTCTTCATTATAGCCAACATTATCTCTCTGTGTATACAGTCAAGTCTCCCTCATCATTACAGGATCATAATCCTATAGATTTGACAAGATGTTATTCAAACATTACTGCAGCATCTTATTTTGAGACTGATATGTGGGAATGAGAAGACATAACACCCTGAAGTTATCACAGTCCTTTGAAAATGTCCATCACTTTGATGGGAGCCAGCAACTGAATCTCAAATGAAGTGAATCTTTTTGGCAGTCACTTTTACAACAGTTCATCTGTTTTACAGTTTTGCTATCTAGAAAACTGTAACTTGCCTCCAGTCTGGAACATAAGAACCACAACTATGGGACAATTCAAATTATAAACGTTTACAAGTACTTTAGGCTGTCTGTGGTCTGATTTTCAGAGGACTAGAGCACCGACAGTTCCTGTTGGGAATTCATCACTAAACCAAGCATAAAACTCCCTGAACACATGCCATCTCTTCCTCCCAGCCTCTTATTTGTCTACTTGCTTCCTGTTCCTAGGCCCTTTCAGGAAAGGAAGGCTGCTCTAAGCTCCTGTACTTCTTCTGGCCAAGCTAAACACCCAAGCTAATCCAGATCCTGTCACAGCAGGGTCCAAGTGGCTTTATCAGCTTTGCCTACCTGTTAATAATATTCCCAGCAGGACTAAGTGGTGCCAGTGGTCCCAGCAAGGTCCCTGCCTTGGGGTCCCTGGGGGTCCCTGGGGCCAGCAGAGGCAGCACAGTGCTATAGTAAAGAGCTGACTGTGGTAGTATTGTTACAATAGATACATTCAGCTGACTTTAAAGAAAATACTTTATGGATTGTAATATTTTTCTGAAAACGATTTGAGCTGTTTAGGCTCCTAATTGTTCCCGAACAAAGAAAGAGGTGACAGACTGAATATTTTAGTACCTTGGTTAACAATATGTTATTGGTGCAATCCACATGTTATGGTTTAAAAGGCTTGGCTGATCAGTGCTCCAGAACATGTCTCTGTATCTCACTGCTTGTCTGGAATTCCAGAAATAGCTCCTTAAGCATAATATGTGGAATTCCAATGAGCTTATACTTCCTGATTAACATGCTATTTTGTCAAGTTGTATACTCTGTAACATTAACTTTTTAACCTTAATTGGAAAAAGTATTTCTGTGTGGCACAGATAATCAAAGGTAAAATCAATCTTGCTTCTTATGGAGAGAATTATTCACCATGTGTTTGATATTTTGCATTATTTAGAGGATACTTGTTTTTCCATAGCTACTTGATTCAATAAATCATCTTTTAGGAGCCTGAGAAAGATATAGAACTTGAAAGTAGGGATTTAAAGGGTGTACACCTAAACTCTTGTGAGTTGATTCAAAACATTCACTTTGTAAACTATTTATTTGTGTTACCTCTCTCAAAGAAAAGTGATTTATTTAAATTGATGACAAAACTATCATAGTGCAACAGGTTGTTTAAATGTTGGGTTTTTTCTCGTGTTAGTCTAGCAGGAGTAACCAGACCCCACATAAGAGACTGAAGATCTCCTAAACTCATTGAAGGTGAATACTTTTTCTAAATGCATATACTAGAGAGAAAGAGCAGAGCAGTCTTGAAAAGACTTCAAATGCACACTGCAGGCAAGGGAATATTGTCCTGATACCTCTTCTATGGTCTTGATTTTAACCACTTTCTTACCTCTGAGCCCAATATATCACAAAGTCTGTCTTTCTGCAGAACAACCTGTTAATGTCTATGTTAAAATACATCAATATTAATTTATTTTTCAACTGAAAACCAGAAAAAAGAAACTAGAAATGGTGATTTTTTTTTTTTTTGCCAAAAATTACTTTAAGGTTTAGTTAGGTCTATTGCACAGTGATTTCTCTTAGCACATGAAATGACACATACATGAGGTTTTTCACAAATATGTACAGAGAGATCCATGTGTAGGCAGTGGAGGATCCCACATCAGAGCAGAGGGATGCCCAAAGGAGGCTGTGATCCCATGGGAAGCCTGCACTGGAGCAGGCTCCCAGCAAGACCCGTGACCCCATGGAGCCCGTGGTGGAGCAGGTTTGCTGCTGGAGCTGTGTGGAAGGTGACCACACTGGAGCAGGCTGCTCCTGGAGGACTTTACTCCATGGAAAGGACCATGCAGGAGTAGTTATTGAGGAACTGCAGCCTGTGGGAAGGACTCATGATGGAGAGACCCATGGAGAACTCACTGTTGTGGAGGGTATCCCACTCCCCATCCCCTGGTGCTGCTGGTGGGCAGGAGGGACGGAATTCAGGAGTAAAGTTAAGCCAGAGAGGAGGGAGGTAGCAGGGGGAAGGTCTTTAAAGTTTTGGGGTTGTTTCTTGTTTCCCTACTTTGATTTAATTGATAATAACTTAATTTTCCCCAAGTCAAGTCTGTTTTACCCATGATGTAACAAGTAAGTGATCTCTTCTTGTCCTTATCTCCATCCATGAGCCTTTCACCACATTCTCTCTCTCTTGTCCAGCTGAGGAGGTACAGCTGGCTTTGGTGGGCACCTCGTGGTGGCACCACATTTAACCCACCACACATGGTGACAGCAACAAAATCTGGAACATTTGATAAAAAAAAAAATTGATATTTCTACATGTAATGGAATTCTGTACAACATTTAGAGGCTTGCTGTGGCTGAGAACTTACGGGTTTCTTGGGGTTTCTCAGGGTTTCTCTAAATTTCTGCAGAGGATCTGTAGTAATAAATAGTACTATGCAAATCAGGCTTGCCCTATTTCACTCCTGGAAAATACACCAACCCTATAAAAAGCACCTCTGAAAGGAGAGGAAAAATCAAAACTCGAGGGATTATTTTGTACCTCTCCAACACTTTCAGGCTGTGATGCATCTTTATTCTTAATGCAGGAGGCTCCTCTTAACTCACTCCTTTGCTGGCACCCATGAATTGTGCCTTCCCTGAGATGGGTGGGCAGGGTGGCCCAGCCCAGGCTGGCACAGGCTGAGCTGAGCTGTCACCAGGCTCCTGCTGGCTCCAAGGATGTGGTTTTGGCTCTTCATGTGTGCAGGGTTCTGAGGAGCAGAGCTGTGTCTGCTGCTCCATGAAACACAGCAGTGCTGGAGGCAGGCTGTCATCAGGGACTCAAATCATTGCTGTCTCCTGGGCCAATCAATTATCAATATAATAATTGATAATTAAGTATATGCCTAACTTTAAATGTAATTTTCAATTTGGTTTAACCCTCTGCTCACCTTGTACATATTAATTATTTTTACACTGTCAGTGACATATTTAAAAAAAAAAAAGTAGCAACATATTTGTTTCCCAAATCCTTGTTCAATTTGGGTGTTTTATTCTCTTTTGCTATTAGTACAAAATTTTATAATTATGTGTTGATATCAAACAATGCTGAGAGGAACCTTGTGAGGTTTCTGCTTTTCAGGACTGTGTTTCATCCTTAATTCCTGGAAGCAACTATCTGCTTCACTAGTAATCCATGCACCTTTCAATATCTGGTCCTTTTGCCCTCAAAAGTGTTGAGACACCTGAATCACATTTAGATGCTCCCCCTAAATACCTTCCTCAGGATCAGATTAAAAGCATTTGAAGAGCAGAACAAGCCTTTTCTCATGCTATGATGGCAAGTCGATTAATTCTTTGTCTCTTAAATGGTAGCTAGATCCAAAGATGTGGATATGGAGTGATGGTTCAAGATAAGTCCTTCAACTCAAATGCATTACACAGTCTTTTCAAAGTGCTGCTGAGGTAATTATTTTCTTTGTTTTTTTCTCTCCCTCAACAAAAGAGTTCAAAGCTTTTCTAATTGCAAATGACCTTGAAAGGTTCTTGTTAGATAAGGAAGGGACAAATAAAAATGCAGCTTTCTGAGTTGTTTTGTGTCCAGAATTCAAATATTTTCATTTATTTATGGAATTGTTTGTTATATTGAGGAAGAGTAATAATTTTGAGACTGTTTTTGTTTAGTTTTTTGTTTGTTTGTTTATTTTAAAATACTTTTAAAATTTAGCAGCAAATAAAAACATCTACTTTGAGACTAGGGAATCAGTTTATAAAGGATGAGAACTGTCATTAACACGTTTTAATTCAAATTTCAAAATGTTCTTCAAAACTAGATTTTTTTCTTTCCTAACTCCTTTTCTTCTTAAAATCACTTAAGAGTTTTTTTTCTTTTTACCTAGAGTTATACATTACAGATGTCAAATAAGAAGGCCCAAAATAGCCCTTATTAGGCCCCATTTTAGGTACTTATATTTATTACACTTCAATACTTTTTTTCAGAATATTCAGTGCTAGATGTCTTCAGTTTTCCTGAAAAAAATTCGTATCAGTTTTAGTAAAAATACTACAGTCACTTCAGGGAATGGGTGATGGAAGTGCTCAGTGATTTGCCTGAGCAGATGGATACAAAAAAGCAGAGAAAATCTCTGTGAGTTTTTTCATGAGAATTCTGTATTTGGGTGAGTTATGAGCTTCGGGAAATAATGATTTACAAATACCCAACAGAGAAAATGTTACATTTTCTAGTCATTTCTATAGGTACTTGTTTGTCACCTTTGAGATGCCACGGTGAGTGTGGGCCCTTTGCAGGGAGCTGTGGAATCTCCCTCTGCTCAGGGTGCCTGTGTCTAACCACAGCAAAAGTGCCAAAGCTGAAAACAAGATCTTGGGACAGAAAAGTGTCAGAGATATTTCCTGTTGACAAGTAACAAGCCTTGAGGAAATGGTCTCAAGTTGTGCCAGGGATGTTTCAGTTGTATAGCAGGAAAAATTTGCCAAATGGTTTGTCATGGACTGGAATAGGCAGGGAATTGGTTGAGTTGCCATCCCTGGATCTGTTTAAAAGACATACAGATGTGCTCTTAAGAACATGGTTTAGTGGTGGGCTTGGCAGTGCTGGGTTAACATTTTGGATGTTAGAGGTCTTTTCTAACCTAAAAAGATTCCATTATTCTCTGATCCACTGTAATCAGCATGGCTAATCACTTCTAAGGAAATCAGTTTACCCCGACTATTCTGCTCACTGATCTCACTGTAACTATATGGTCACTGTACTTTTAAATTTGGAATACAATTTAGGGCTTCAATCCTTAATCTTAAAGTTTATTGATCCCCTTGATTTTATAATTGTTAAAATCTTTTTACCTGGAAATCCAAGTATGTTCCAGGTAATATGAATCATGTGTACTAACTGATAATTCACTTTAGAGGTACAGTTTTACTTGCCTGCTGGACAAATTCTCCTAGGTTTTGCTAGACTGACCAACTCTTGTCCCCTTTCCTGTGCCCCATGCTGTGTAATAATGTGGGGGGGACTCCCTGTTTCTAAAGATGACCTGCCTCTTGAGAACAGCTATTTCTTTTAAAAAATGCTTTGATAAAATTGTGGATGGTCCACAAGCACAGAATACACAACAGAAAAGTTGTGTACTTGCCATCATCAAAGATCCTCCCATCAAAGTCCAAGATTGTATAATATGGCAAAAAACTATAATAGAACTGTTTCAAGGTGTAACTATTCTATTTTATGTTGCAATTTTTTTGTACTTGATGCTCAGAAGCTTAGTATTTTGACTGTGAGGCTGTGTGTTTTCTTAATTCAGTGATAACTGATATTTTGGGCCAGGAAAGAAAAAAAATGTTTACTTAAAATCAAAAAACTCTGGACAGAGATGTGCTCTGGGGAACAGGATGTAGGTACATGAAAAGCAACTGCTGACAGATCAGTGAATTGCACATATTTCTTCCCTCTGCAAGAGACTAAGTCTATCATGTTAAGATTATACTTGGCCAACAAGAAGATCACCTATAATGTTCTGATGGCTGCTCCTGCTAAGTAGAAAAGCACAGTATTTTTTTGTACTGCAATATATCAAGATACTGTTACTGGAACCAGCAGTTCTTTCATTTTAATGCAATTTTCTCCAAAGTGAAGAACATAGTGCAGAATGGACAGCTGAGAAATGAAAACACGTGTTGTCATTGTAATCCATTGAAGTTTCATTTATTTTCCTCTTATTGTTAGTGAGTTTTCTTATCTTTTCTGTTGCCTTTTTAAGGAAGACAACAGGCAATATCAGATTTGTTTGCAGCCAAACATCCTGTAGTTCTGGTTAGGTTTCTCTATATGTAAAATCAAAATCTGTTGCATAGGGATTTCAGTATGACCTTAGTGGAAAGCCATAATTTTTTTTTAACTTTGCTTGTCCTATTCATGAATTATGTAAACTCTGTTATTTGAAAATCACCACCTACAATAGTGGTTCTGAATCTAATGGGTCCTGGTTGTACTCAGGACATCCAAGTGCTCTAATAAGATAATTTATCTATACTGCCTTCTCTTTCTGTGAATTCTTTAATAACAAATCTAATAAGTAATAATTAAATAGTACTAATAATTTAATAATAATAATACAATTTAAGAAAAATTTTAATGAATTCTTGGAGGGCTAAGTGTAGATCACATATGGTTTTTTTGTAAATTATGGTAATGTAAATTATTATAATTGTAATAGTTTCTCTGATTCTGGGAAAACAATGTAGGCTGTAAGATTATAATTCAAAACTCAGCTATTTATGGAGTAAAAACCCTGTTTTCAGGTGGCTTCCAGCACGAAAACACATGTAATAGGAAAGAAATACATCACCTACTATTAAAATCTATTTTGGCCAGAGATGTGTGATTTATAAATTTCTTTTAACAACTGCCAGAAAGGGAAACTGCAAACAAGAGATTCTCATATGACAGCATTCCTGAGCCTTGCAGCATGCTAGAGGGAAGGCAGTGGCATTTTTTGTGGTTAAAACACCAGTCAACAAAAGGAGTGTAAGATCTTACACACCTTGCAGTAAATAAAATGATCTTTAACTCTCAATATAGAATTAACAATTCATCCCAAGTCTACCCCCAGCTCAGCTCTGCTCCCCCTTCTCCCTTTATTTCACCGATAGAAACAGTTTATTGGGGATTTTGTACTGTATTCTGAATTTTCATGTGACAGCAGGTCAGGAATGATGTCCCTTGTTAATTAGGGGGACTGGCAGCAATGCCTGAAGTTAAGACTGTGCAATTGATTGTTACTGTCTTCCAATTGTTTTCTAAGCAGGAAATCTAGGCTGCATTTTTGTGTTTGCTCCAGGGTGAAAGTGCTTGGAGAGCCTTGTCAGGAGATGTAGTGAATGATTTAGAAATTCTTCACAATGAGTTGCTGAACACTTGGTTTGTTTATACTTCCTCAAATTGTTTGCTAAAATAAAGGCCTAGAAAACACTAAAAACCTGTTATATTTTTGTGATTAGTGATGCCTTCTCCAAAGCTGTGTCCTATAAAATGGTCAGTCCAGACAGTTTTGAGCAGGGCCTGTAAGACTTTGGCAAATAAACCCTCTGGTTCCCTCTGTGCCGGTTCTGCTACAAGCCAAGTGGGAATTAGCATTCAGGGTTTTCCTGCTGGTCCAACTCCCCAAAGAGGAGCAATTCCAGCTGCAATTCTTCTACAGCTGGGTACAACAGCAGGTGCAGCAGAACTGGATGTGTCAGAACCTGAGCTCATGTCAGACAACACTCTGTACTGCAGTCAGGGAGATGCACTTCACTTTAGGATCAGATCTGGTGGAACTTCTGTTTCATGTAAAAGTATTCAAATGACATATTTAGAAATGAGGCATATAGCAGCACAAATAAGTCCTCAAAATTAAAAACAACTTCAATACACAGCTCAGGTTTAGCAAGATCACATAGGTTAGGAGCTGGACAAAACAGCCTGATCTGGCTGGTTTTATCAGTAAATCAGTGAAGTAAACTTCAGGCATTGTAGGGGACAGATATTATAAATTGCTGGGGGGTTACAGATGTTATTGATTCTCTGCACCTTAAACTAAGATTTCCTTAATTTTGATTTAAAGACTGGACTATCAATTTAAAATTCTTTCTAGTAATTTATATTATTCTGGTATTTTTATTTGTACACTCAAGGAAGCAAGCTTGCTCTTTCAGGAAAATGAATAAATTCTAAATAGAGTTGATTTGGCTAAAAATAATTCCACAGTCCCCCCTTGCCCTAATTTGTCCTCTGCCTCCCCCTCTCCCAGCCCCAATCCCAAATACAAAACAAGAAGAAGAAGATAGAGAAAAATAGAAAATATAGACTATTGAGATATAAAATAAAGTGAAAGTTTTAAAAGAATTTTCAATCTCCATAAATTATGTAAATCTAGAATCAAGCTCTATGAAGGACCAAGCCTTATATCTAAAAATCCTAGATTTTATAGAATTTAATATGAAGATACCATGTCAAAATGCCTCTTATTTTATGTTATGAGTAGAAATCAACAGAATCCACAAAAAATTATGGACAAATATTGCACATAACAAGGGGTTATGATTCCAACCTCTTTTAGAAGCATTTTTAAATCTCCCTTCTCTTTTATATTCTATTTCTAATAGTTAAAAAAATATTTTCTTAATATTGTTTTTCTCTCTGATCTTGGATTTTGAAAATTTTTCTATGGTTTCTGATAAAGTGTTCTTCCCAAAATCAGGCAAAATGTTTCAGTAGAACAGAACAGTGAACCTCTATGCCTTCTGCTTCTGAGGGTGAGTTTTATCTTCTTTTTAGCCCCTTATGCCATTTATTTATAATTAGGCTGTTGTCAGTGGAAAGTCTCAGACTCTGCTGCTTTAATGATGCTTCATCAACCACTCATTATCCAAGAAGTAAGAAAGATATCCAGGTTTCTCTGTCCTCCTGGGTGTTTCTGAATAGAACAGTGTCAGAACATCCACTTATGTGGCTACAAAGATCACTGGGTTTGCAAGGTTCTCCTCTAGCTGGAACCTTAAAATCTGCCTGACTTTTGTAGCAGCAACACCCACAACTTTCCCGAGTGTTGGAACAGCATGCAAAACAACAACACAGACACAGGAGGTCTGCAGTGAAAAGCTGCTCCCCAAAAAGAGGGCGAGCCTGTTTATTTCTTCCATTTTTATATATTTGTGGGACTGGTTATGGACTCGCTTGTGGGATTACTACCCCTTCACCCCTCTGGCCAGACCAGCTGTCAATCAACATTATTTTCAGGCTAGAAATATATAGATGAAAGACAGTGAATAAAACCAAGAAAGTTTGTTTGTGTTCCAAGGTGTGAAAAAGTGAAAAAGTGACCCTTAATATTGCACATAAACTAAAGAACTGACTCCATCTTATGAAAAAGTAGAAGCTTTAAAAAATCTCCAAAAAACCAAAGCAACATCTGACTCCATTTATCAGGTCTGACCAATGCAGGTTTTCACAGGGCTGTCCATCTCTGTATGACCATTCCCTAGGTGTGGAAATTAGCACCCTGTCAAGATACTCTGCAATGACTGTGTTGGTGAAGAAGGAACAACAGGACAACACAATTCTAAACAATGCTCCAGGGGTCCTCCCATGCCTGCTGTCCCCACATGTTGTGGAACAGGGCTGTGGTCAGCTGGGGTGAGGTTCCTTTCCTCAGGGACCACATCTCCGAGCTGCCTGACACTCACCCTTCCCACAGTCACCTATGCCTGCTCCAGGCTTGCACTGGAATAGTCACCTGCTCCCAGGCTAAGCCTGCACACGGAACTTTTAGATGTTTATCTGAAATGGCATTTCCAGTTCATCACCCAGCTCACTGGAGGAGTGTTCAGCTGCTCTGCTGCACGGGCAGGGACACAGGGTGACACTTGGTGGGAGAGTGGCTGCCAGCCACGGCCACTGTGCTGATTTGGAGGTGGAAACATCCAGAAAGCCTGATAAGAGACTGATTTTTGTGAGGTATAAAAATTTAATGCATGAAGTTTGTGTGTGTATGTTTATGCAGAATGTGGTACTGGTCGCTCAGTTTGCAATATTTACGGTTTTGCTCCAAAAGCTGGCTTAAAATAGATTAAAATAAACACAGTATGGGTCACCAGTTGACAGAAAGACACACTAGAATTGTGTTAGTTTACAGCAAAGACCTGGCTCAGGCATTGCAGAAATTAGAAAGGAGAAGTTTGCAAATAAATACCTCTAAAATGTATTTTGGATTCCCCAGGCCATTGAGATAGGGAGCGTGTGTAATTTTACTCAACAGGCATAATTATTGCTAACTGAAAAAAAAACCAACCCTCATCTTCTCAAAGCAAAATACATTAAAAATCTCAAAATATTATCTATTTTATAAGGAAACCTCAGTGACTCAAACTATCCTCACACAATCAGTAGCAGACCAAAACTTTTAAAAATTATTCTTGATCATTCAAATAAATTCAAATCCTTGTAATCTTAGCTTTTTATTCCTTCTCAAAAGTACTTTTGTGATATGTTAAGGAAAAATCCATTTGTCAACAAATAGCAAAGGAGAAACTTTCCTGTATAATTTTACTGCTGAGAACCTGCTGAGATGCAGTTGATTTCCATCTTTGTTGGAAGATCTGTTAATAGTTATGGGCACATAGACTTGCTGAAATTATCTTTTCATATATGTTAAAAACAGGTGTGTATGTCTTGATTTTGACTTTTTGAGGTTTTTCATCTCATAAAAAATTGTGACTATTATGAAATAGCTTTTTCTCAGTTCCAGACAACAATTTTACAAAATCAAAAAGAATAAAACTACACGCTGTGTTTTTGAAGCTGTCTATAATTGTGAAAAGCATTTTAGATTTCATAGTTAGTGTTTAGAAAATTCACCATACGGAAAAGAGGACTTTAAATCAGTTACTGTAAATGTGAAAGATGTAAACGATCTCAAGGGAGGTTTCTTGTAAAAAGTGATTTTTTTACATGCAAAATGTAAAAAAATACAAGGGGATGGGCAAAATCAACAGTTACAGGTGTGTATTACATTTATACAAATTGCATTTATACAAAGATTTAGAGGTAATAAGAACAGCAACCTCCTCTGAGGACTAAAACCATCTTAGAAAATGCCAGGGTGATAAAAAACTAAAGCCATCATTAAACAAATATAAATAATTTCTGTATTTAACTGATGCTTCCTCAATAAGTAGGACACAATACTACTAGGCAAGAATTTATCCCTTTCTCTGGATTGTCAATATTTGGCAGCATGTCACAATACCCCACCCAAGAATAAAAAATGTATTTTACATGGAGGAACATGAATGAAGACAATATTGAAGACAGAGGCTGATGGATGTTGGAAATATCCCCTACCTGCCTGCAAAGAAGACACGGTCAGGGTGGTGCAATTAATTTCCTCACCCATTAAAGCTACATCATCACAAGATCAGAATCTTTACGCTTTTGTTAAATTTTTTTTCGGAAATACTTTCCTGTCTGAAGAGGTATTTTTGAATAGGCAGGACTGGAACATTGAATAAAGGCATCCTGACATGGTTTAATACTTTAGTTTAAATGAAACACAAACACAAAAAAAGACAGAATAGCCTCTCCACCACCTCTGCTGAGACAAAAAGTGACTCCTCTCCCCAGACTCTCACAGTGAGGAAATAACAGAGATTGCACATAACTGGACCATTTCAGCTGAGCATTTTAACAGAAGGCCACCAGCAAACAGGATGAAAACTTCTCAAACTCGTGTTATTAAGGGATACATAATAAATGGGTTATATTTGATGCCACCAGGAGAGCAGAGAGATGATAACATGGTATGTCCTACTGATATCATCCCGTTCTCATGGCTATGTTAAACCTAACTTTGTTAATGCAAAAAAAAAAACAAACCAAACCAAACCAAACCAAACCAACAAAAAACAAACAAACAAAAGAAAGAAAGAAAGAAACAAACAAAAAACAAACAAACAAACAAACAGAAAACAAAACCAAAACCAGAGGATTTTACAAGCTGTTTAGAATTCCCTGAATTATTAATATTTTTGTGGTTTGGGTATATCTTGACAGGATCTTAATACAAATATGCTTTTTCATTCCATTTAAGTTTATAGATTTCAGAAAGCTAAATTTTTGCTTCCAACTGGAGAGCGAGTTAAAGTGATCACATTAGTTTACAAATTTCTGCAGAGCTATACAAGCAAAAATTGCTTAATTAATTTTCAATTAGCATGAAAACGGATTTTTATTTGTATTTGCAATGAAATGGAGAATGTGTACCTCTTGAGAATTTGCTATCATTTCAGATTCTAGTCTGCAAAAAATGCTAATTAAAGCAGTGGGTCATATCTTGCAGTGTCAAGATATCACAGATCTCAGAAAGAGATCTGAGTTTTCTTTTCCTTGAAAACAATAACACCCTGTTACTGTACTGAAGTACAAATCTGACAGTTCCAGGAAAGGGCAAGGCAACCATATACAGAATTTTCACTTGTTCAGTGTTATGTGGAAGGCCTAAGGAAAATGAGCATCCCAGGGAACAAAGCCAATGTGTTGTGATGAAACTGAGACAAACGTTTACAGCTCCTCCTATATGAACTGGGCTTTCCATAAATGCACAGTGAATTTCTAAATAGATTTACAGTACTGAAAATGTACTCATATGTGTGGTATGATTGCACAAGGTACATTTAAAATGGTGGGTAATATTCTAGGAGCTGCAGTATATCCATAAATATCGGCAGCATTGCCTTAAAGCCACTCATGTCTCGTTTTCTCCAGAAGAAGAAGAAGAAATATTTTGCAGTCTACAAAAAAAAAAAAAAANAAAAAAAAAAAAAAAAGTTCTGCTTTCAAAAAACCAAAAAACAACACCATCAAAATCACCAAATCCCCCCTGCCCAAGAAAAAAAACAAACAAAAACACCTCCTCCAAAACTGAAAATACTAGAGAAACAAACAGTTGCTGTGTCATTTCTTAAGTTGACAGGACTCTTGACTGATCTCAAGGAGAGTGGCTTGGCTTGCAGATGGGCAGGGTGAGGGGCTTTGATTCCTTTCCAATTCATTACCCTCCCCTGAACACAGCCACAGACATCAGGACATCAGTCCTGCAGCCAAGGTACATGACTGCTCAAAAAACCTTGCCTAGAGGGTCAGACAGCTCAGCTGACCCTCAAGAGCCCCATTTTCCTCCAAGACTTCAGCTGCTAAGTACTTTCATTACTTCTCAGGAACATTCTCCTCTTAAAACCAGTGGTGCTGGATTTCTGCAGTGTTTGATGCTATGAACCTTTAATTCCCCTTCAAGCTATTTCAGAGCAAGAAAAGCTCTGAATTTCGTCAAACCACAAAGACTATGGTTATAGATTTTGGAAACATTTGTAAGGCAAACAAATAGAAATACACTTCTGTAAGTTCAGTTTTGCATATGGCAACAAACATAGTTTATGTTCTGAAGGGAAACCCTAAATCTTGCACTAACCAATGAAATACTTCAATGAAATAAGTGCTTCAAACTTTGATATAGCTGTGTCCACTGTGCAAGGAATCTACTTTGAGAGAAGGATAAGAAAAATATTGCTGAAGCATTTTCCTTTACCCCAAATAAAATTTTCATGGTTTTATTATTAGTATATATCTTAGAAAGTTGAGAGTGGAATTTTATATACTTTTTATCTTATTTGTATGTGAATTTGGTAGATTGTCATGCAGCCTGGGCCATCACCAGCTCTTCCATTCTTCTGTGTTAATTCAGAGCTGTGGTCATTCTGAAATCATCCCAAATATATGCAAAACCCAAGGAGCTGTCAGTCGATTTCTGATCCATTTTTTATGTTCTTACCCTAGTGGTACAGGAAAAATTGCAACATGATCTTAAAATGAGCAGTGTAAATACATGGCATACTTGGAATAGGGTGAGAAGTGTCTTTAAAATTTACTGCTGCTCTTCAAAGATATTGCCTTCAGCTAAAGACTTGATTGCAAACTACACAGAAGTCAGGGAAAAAAGAATATTATAGACTTTGATGGTCTTTCTATCAGGTAATTTTATTTCATGTGCCATGGAAGTATTTACACTATTTATGAAAAATTTCAAGATCAGAAGATTGTGTCTCTCAGTTTTTATTTTAACTCCTTATAAGTATTCATAGAGTGATGTTAGCAGTTTTACCAGTCTTTCTGATAGATCCAAAATTGTTTTCTAGTCATCTCAAATTTCTTTTTTTTTTTTTTTTTTCCAAGGGGAAAACAAGCCAAATTCCTTAAACTTTGCACATATTTATAGTACATCTGCTGCATTGGATCTATTGTTCAGACTCAGTCTCATTTGTCTTGCCCTACACTGCACTTTCTGTAAGGCAATAACACAGTTTTCTTTAACTGATTTATGCTAGGAATATAATTATGGAATTGCAAGTCTGCATCCTGCACTCTTGTCTCAGGCTGTTCAACAACAAAGCTAAAGGCCCCTTGGAAAAAGAAAGAAAAGTCTATAACAAAGCCATTTCCTCAATGTTTGGAAAATCTTTTACACAAGTTCATGACGTGAAGTCCTGCAAATAGGTTTTTTTTGTGGCCAAGCAGAGTCACAGGGGAAAAAGGGTAGGAAGAGAGAGGGAACTGTGGGAATTGTTCTCATCTCTGAGCTACATGGAAAAGCAAATTCCTCCTGGTCTCCATGAGCATGGTAGAACTGCTTCTGTTGTGGGTGGCTGAAAGACTTACAGGTTTTCCAAGAAAGAAGTGCTCAGCTGTGATGACCTGAAGGCACTTTTTGCTCTAAAAGTTCAGTAGCTGTCAGAGACACTAAGTCCCATTATCCTCAATGCATTATCCTTAAAAATTAACACAGCTCTGCTTCCAAAAAAATCAAGAGACGAGTGTAATTAACCATTTTAGGTTTTTTGCTGATAAGTCTTTCTCTCCTGAAATTAAATGGTATCTAAATATCAGCATGAGCTTTTATCAGATTGTACTGTTGTGTTTTGTTTTGTTTTTTTTCAGGTCTCTCCACGACCCAGATTAATGACAACTGATAATCTAACAATGAGTTGAACCAGGAAAATGTAAGCAATATATTAATTAGGGAAAAATCCCCTCATTTCATACCTATTATATGAAACACAGTAAATTAGAAAGAATAGAAATACATGAGAAATACAATAAAATACAAAAATTTTGATCTTAAAAATGCAGAGAAGGCAAAAAAAAGAAGTAGCCTGATTAAATATGAGAAAAATTAGGTGTTTAAAAGAAACTCTAGGCAGAACTGTTTAGACAAACACATGAGGCAGACCACAGTTTTCAAAAGCAGCTTGCAGAAACTGAGTAAGATTTCATTACTAACCTCCAAGGTGCTGGGACAAAGCTCAAGTCAGTGAAAGAGAGGTTTATTTCCATTTCTAATAATCACACAGGAAACAACTGTTACAGATGAAAAGAGGTTGGATAAAAAAACAAGGATAACTAAAAGAGATTTCTGGAGAATTGCTACTTGATGTCATCCATGCAAAAAGTAAAAAAAAAATGAGTATATGGAAAGTGAAAAATGGAATAAAAATATTCCCAGTTATTACATTTGTTTATTACCCAAAATTACAAGCCTTGTTACGTTCGTATGTGTCTCCTCATTTGAGCCATGCTTCAGAAATATACATGTCATGGCATAGTCATAGAATCTGACCTCATTAAGACACATAAACATGCATCTACAATTATAGCTTATGTCTTACACTGAGGGACTAGGAAGTAAAAATGGTGTCAAAAACTGTTTTGCATAATTAAAAAAGAATTAGGCTGCTACAATAGGGTTGATAATTGTAGACCTATTAATTCCTGAATGAACTTCCTTTGCCAAATTTTCTGATATAAAATATAGGGGGGGAAAAAGGAACTCTGGCAAGAATTATGCAAAGGAATAATATTCATTTGCATTCAGAAACTAGCAGTGAGAATAGTAAATACTATTATAAGGAAATGTCACCTTTCACACCTCAACATGTAAACCATTTTAAGCATAACACTCATTTGTGAACTCAGGGAATCAAGGCTGTAGCCAGGAGATTATTCTCTACAGTAATAATTGTGGCTATGAATGTGTTTGAAAAAATTATGAAGCCTCAACATTATAGTGCTACAAATATTAAACAGGGCAATCCAAATGCTCATTTTCACTCCAAGATGTCATACTCAACACAGAATATCATTGTTAATGTGAAAGACTTGGTTAATCAAAGTCTTTCCTTGCACAGAGTACAAGAGATGCAGTGAAGTGATTTAACCTTCAGAGCATCAGCTCCTGTAATTGAACCACACATTTTTATTCACTTGAAAACAAGGCAGACTGTTTGTGCTTTATTGAAAGTGACAGAATAAACAGGACAAGGTTTTAAGTTCAAAAAGAAAGAGTATCATGTTTTAGTGCAGGTCTATGGAACTATCAGGCAGCTATTGAATATGCCCATAAGAATATGAGTGCAAACAATGCTTTTTCAAGAGCAGAGAAGTAAAATACACTTATTATTATCAAAACAGAAATAATCAGGTGCAGGACGATATTCTTTTATTGATCAGTCATCAGGACATTCAATGTATCAGGGAACTGTAAATAAAGCCTGTCACAGTTGAAAATATATGTTCTATAAAATGACACCTGAAGATAACTACTTTATTTTCCTTTGGATAGAGTGCATGCTAGAGGAAAGCCTTCTTCACAGGCAGAAATTAACTCTAATTGAATAAAAAAGTGTATGCAATTAGCTGTGCATGCACCAGTGGGGACAACTCATTGCAGAAAGACCATGACAAGTAGGAGAGATGAAGAAGAGACTAGAGGAATAGTCAAGGATCTCAAAACAAAACAAAACAAAACAAAACAAAACAAAACAAAACAAAACAAAACAAAACAAAACAAAACAAAACAAAACAAACCCCCACAAATTAATAATAATAATAAAAAGAATTACAAACCACGAACAAAACAAAGGAAGCATGAAATATTTTAAAACTAAAATAAGCAAAGAAAAATAACTATATGAAAACTTGGGAATTTAGTGAGGGATTGCTTGCTGTTACTTCTGTCATTTAAAACTGGCTTCTGAGATGCTTTAAATCTTACAGATCTTGAATCCTTGGTCTCACACCATGAATGGGTCATTCTTTTTTTTTTTTTCTTTTTTTTTTTTTATCATGACTATTTCCTAAAGGCATTGTCAAATTCAGGATTTGAATCTGTCCATTGAGTGGATGAAGTAACCTGCCTTATTTAAATTCATCGGCTCAGGGCCAGCCCCTGGTTCCACACCTCAGGCAGGCTGCCAGGTTGTGCTGAGGTGTTTGCAGGACCCTCTAGGGCCCAGTTTTTGGACACCTTCCCTGGCTCCAGCTCCTGTCACAGGGGTCACAGCTTGGCCAGGTGGGTGAAGATTCCCAGCAGGAGCTTATCAAGCTTCAACTGGCATCCTTGGATGCACAGAAACAACTTAGAAAAGGAGGGGTTCTCCCTGACTCTGAAACACAAAATTCTCTGATGATGGGGTAATACTTTACACAGCTTTGAACTTTTCACAGGTCTTTTCAATCAGAATAACACTGGGTTGGTATCTATAGCCTCTCAGGAGATCAGCTAAACTGTGAGGTAGCTGAGATGTAAGTTTGTGTAGGAACACTCGTCCTACACCCACCAGAATCAGGTTAAATGTGCAACCAGAAGGCAGCAGGAAGAAACCAAATCTGTCTCTAATCTGTGGCTCTGAACTCTGCTTCATTTTGTAAGAAACATAAAAATGCAAAAAGTAGGACAATAAGAAAGAAATACATAGATGTTGCTTATTGGAAGCAGAGAAAATAAATAGTAAAATCAAAGCAGAAGTGGTATAAATTATTTTCTTAAACCTCTTAACGAGTTTCTTTATCTTTGTTAACACTTGTTCCTTTGTGAAGTATAATGTTAATAGGGTATTCAGAGCCATCACTGCTAATAAGGAAATGTTAAGTTCAAAGTAAGGCAAGGAATTACAGGCTCAGAAATACATATGCAGCTTCTAGAATATGAAGTCTTCCAGACACTGGATCTGGGAAAGAGTGCAGGCTGTTCTGAGTGTGGACTGAAGGGCTTTTTGATTGACCCACACCATGGATGCAAGGTAATTGTTGTGATAGTTTCTATCAGCAAGATGCTCTAGGCCTAAATAGGTTTTCATGTGGATATGTTCAGAAGCGCTAAAGCTCTCTACAGGTGTCTTTTAGTTATTAATCCCAAAGTCTTCTTAAAGAATACACAGTACAAAACACTTATCTTGTTATTTGTATGCCTTTATGGGCAGACACATAGGTAGTGAGGGTTGGTCAAAATAAAGACATGCTTTCCCTCTTTCCTTAGATCAATAACCCTTGGGAGTGACTGATAAAATATAAATTCATTGATTATTTGCATTTGAAATTGTACATAGTGTTTACCTCACTGTCGATATTTATACAGCTGTTCAAAACTTGTGCTACCTGGTGTGACTTCACCTGCCATGAGTAACAGGGAAATGTCTTTTGCAATTTTAACTGGAGGCTGAGAAAGATCAGGAAGGAACTAAATCCAGGAAGGATGTCCATCTGTCCTAATAGGTATAAGAATTGTATAGACATACTTTCATGCTTTCATAAGGTAGGAAGCTGGTGAGGTTGAAGAGGTCACAAGATAAAAACTGCACATCTTTTGCTTCTCCTAGAGCCAAACCCTTATACATTTTTGAATAAATCTGCTTTGGTACCATTCCCAAGTAAAAATCCCAAGGAAAAAGAGTAAGAAAGAAAAACAATAGAACAATGACTGTCAGAAACCTTGATAAAAGACTTTTCTCACAGAATTTGTACTCTGGTTTTGCTAACACAAGAAATGTGGGTGGCACAGATAAGCCTTTTGCATTCTGGGTACTGAACCATACTGCTTAGCCCCAAACTTTTGAAGCATCCAATTCCTGTAGTTATAAGTGTAGCTTTAATATCAAATTTATAGAGCAGAGCTTTGAAGAAGTTATTCAGACACTTATATTTTTCTTTTAAAAATGCTGGTTCAGCAAAATATAAAGCTGATTTCAAGGAAAGTTTCAGCTCAAAGTATTTCTCTGAGCCAAAGAATTTATCTGAAAAAAGAAAAATGATGTTTAGCTTTTCATGTCAGAATAGCCAATATTTTTTCATAAGAAGATCAATCTCTCAGATTGGGATTTTTTTTTTTTTAATTCAGGGTCTGATTGGCTGAGGGAAAACCCTGATACTGAGCCCAGAGAACCTCCCCATGCTGTTCTGATATTGGTCTTCAGCTGATTCTTCTTTGTTTATATGAATGCACAAAGGCCCAACTGAACCCCATTGGAGACAAAATGGTTGTGATTTGATTTTACAGGAAAAATTATAAGGTGTAAAGCTGCAGTATTCAGGAAAGCCCCCATTTCTCCTTCCCCACCCCACCATTATTTATTTTCTAAGCAGTGAAAAGGGACAGTGTAGCTCTTCCTCCTGGGGTGACACTGGTGGAGAACTTACTAATGTGACCACAGTGGGTTGCTCAGGTTGCAGTTGCTTTTCTCTGTGACACTTTTGTAAATGGATCCAACACTGGAAAACTGAAATGTTCCCACACCAGAGGCTCCAGAGCTCTCTCCACTGATTCACCCCGAGTGCTATTGTCTGATAAATGGAGCTGCACTCTGCTCTGAAGATAACTGATCTCTCCTCACTGACCATTAAAACAGGTTAATGACTCCTCCAAAACTATTATTCCACCAACAAGTGGAGATGAATCACATTTCCTCTTGGTTTCTTTCCGTTTTCAAAACAAAATGTGGGAATAGTAATACAGTCCTGCATCCACAAAGCCTTGTAAACATAAATATATTAAAAGGCTGGAGGAAACTGTGTTATAATTACTGGCAACAAATAAATGTTATGGAAAGGGAGGGTTTGGGATTTTAGAAAGGTTTGTGAAACATAATTGACAAATACTGAGCCTGGGATAGCATGACAGTATCACATCTGGAAAGACTTTGGTGTTCATAAAACCACCAAATACAAAAGAAATTAGAGTTATTGACTTCAGTTTGACATTTAAAAATAATGTATCTACTCCTGTTTTATGTGTTTTCTTCTTTAAGTGGACTGTGTACTTCAGTAGCATCACCCTTCAAGTCTCAAAAAATCCAGATGAAGGAAAAAGAGAATTTTTTGGTTCATCAGTGCGAAGTTAAAAGTTTCACTAGTTACAAAACTGATGAGAGTCTTCATGACCACCAAAAATGTTTGATCCAGTACAAAAGGAATTTTAATTATGGGAGTGTCTCACATAAGTTCTCTAGCTTGGTATGTGACAACAGAAATCTAGATGCAGGAATAACTCTCTTCATTTTCAGAACTTACCTAAAATATTATGGAATACTTTTCATTTCTCACTTTTAGATATCCTAAGTGAAAATGACTAAACACATTCCTTTCTGGGTCAGAGTTCTTTAGTCTGTGTCTGTTTATGTGATAAACCCTTTTCATCCTTCTGAACTTTCTGTTTCAGATTCATTGCCTACACTAAATTGTCCTCAATGTCCTGGTTTTGTCAAGATCCATTCACTCCTAAGATAGCCCCGAGACACTAAAACTGGTCAGCACATTGCTTGGAAAATAAATCCTTTGCAACTTTCTCAAACTCATTTCTCTCTTTAGCCCTGAAACAGTTCTTATCCAAATCAATACCAGTATCAGGATAATTAAAATCCACCATGTTTAAAGTCTGGCATTCTTGCAGGTCTCTCTTATCTATGAAACCATTTCCTGAAGACTTTGCTTACTGCCCTTGAAATCCAGGGCTACATTTTAAAACCATCTCAACACCACAGTGTGCAATTTTATTTAAAACCTGCATACCTTACCTGAAATATTTTGATAATTGATTAATCATTTCTCCATTATTGTTTTTTACAATTGTCTTCTCTCTTGTTGCCCATAGATGTCTAGCCATGTTAAATTTTTAATAATTTCCCTGATTTACCCTTCATTGCATGACTTCGTTTTTAAAGTTTCAGGGAAATACATTTCTAGCTCAGAAATATGGATGTGTCTTCTTGTTACATTTGCATAGATGACAGTTTAACCTTCTTATTGAAATCTTCATTTGCAGAGTACAACAGACAAAACAGAATCCTGCATGGACAAGGCACTCAGAGGTTCCTGATCAAAAAGTACTTTGATATTTACTATTTTTAATACATGTTAACAGTTCTATTGTCTTGCCATTAATAATATGCCAAAAGGATTGTGTAAGTATCTTGCTGGCTGGGCTCTCAGTTCATGAAAGGGATTTAGCTTTAACTAGTACAGTGTCTACTGTCAACAACTGACATGTCAAGAGCTCCAGGTTTAAGAAGTAAAACAGTTTACATATTGAGACCTAGACAGCTTTCCTATAAAATTACCTTTTCTCACTTTGCTGATCTAAAAACTGGCCCTGGTAATTTTCCATATTAAAAGGAAAAAAAGAAAAATCAATACATGATTATAAAATTGTATTTCTTATCTTCCAGTGCTTTCACTATCAGTAAAAAATCTAGTTATCACAAGCCATCCAACCTTCACAAGGTTAGTGTGAATTTGCAGTACAGTTGTTGTATCTGTGCTACATTTTATTGTAGAACTGCTGCATGTACCTTTTAATTTGGTTGTCAGGGGAGACAGGAAGCAATAATTAAGGCTAAAAGATGGGGTATGGAAGCTTTATTAAAGGATATATTGAAGATGGGAATTTGATCTGAGAATTAGATTATGATTAGAGTTGTTAATGCAGCTGTGCCACTCTTGAGTGACAGAGCAGCAGATGAACTGAGCAGGCAATTATAACTACAGGAGTCTCCCTAATCTTTACAATCCCAACCTCACAGTCACATCCATTTAAATTAATTTTCATGAAGGCTGCAAATTTACAGCTTCACCAGATTGGAAATTTGTTTGTTTATTATCCACAGGAAATATTTTTAGGGAAGTAAATAGCACTGAGAGCCATCTTGTCTTTCTGCTTGTCTTTTTAACTTGCAGAATTAATAATATGAGATTAATCTGAAGACTGCTGCCTTTATGAAAACTGATTGATTCTCAGCAGCCCAGTGTTATTATGATTATCTGTGGGAAGGTCAGAGGGAAGGCATGTAAAAGTCATAGCTGATTCATGAGTTCCCTATATTAAGCAGCAGATAAAAAAGGAGGCTTGTGTTGATCAGCGTTATAAGTGAGGAATCACTCTTCCCTGCATTACTGAAACTGAAATTCTAGGAAAAGGATTTTAAACAACTTTGGACATAGTTATTTAAAGATGTCTGTTGCAGAGAGATAGCAATAGTTCATTACTATGCATGCTGGAAACCTTTTTAAGGAGTTCTTTGCTGCACAAAGATTAATTTACCACTACGTTTTCCCTCCTTCACTACTAATATAAATAATGGTTGTGGCTTAAATTGGCATTATATTTTGATAGCCTAGTTTTGAACATACAAAAGAATATGCTACTGAACTGCTCAGAGACTTGGAAATGGAAACCACAAAACAGTGCATTTCAGTTCCAGAATGTTATTTTGGAATGTCTGTAATGAATGGAATAAAGTATGAACATTTAGAAACTAGGCATTATGTTCCCAATATGTTCAGCAGTGAGCTCTGGCAAAGAAAAAGGGAAACCTTCACTAGCAAAACCAGTGACAGAAAAATATTTCTCTACTGGTTGTAATTCATGAAACTTGGACAATAATTATAGAAAGTGATTATCTGCAGTTGCCAGATCAACAAAGTATTGGAACAGCTGCCTTTAAGCATGCAAAAAATTCCATTCAAGAACAGGCAATAGGTATGCCCAGTCTTGTCAAATACTGAAGTTTTTGCTGTGGCCTTGCCTTAACTCCCTGACAGAATAAGACTCAATCATACATCATCATCACTGCTGATGGTTTCTTGCAGAGGAAAATGTGGGCTTGTACTCTGACAGGGAGCTGAGGAACATCCTCACTGTGTCTCTGATCTGATCATCTAGGTGACTAGGTCTGGTAAAACACCAGAATTTATCTACAGCCAAGGTATTTTAATGAAATCCAAAGCTCAGAGGCTGCTCAGTCAACCTACTTCTCACAGAACATATTTACAAGCTCAAAGTATTTTCACAATTAGTTGAGGCTGGAATCTCAAGTTTGGTCTAGTTAGTCTACAAGAAAGTGATGTAATTTTGCTGTTAAATTGAGCAACATTTATTTTCCTCTGAACTTGAAAATGTCAGTCAGGTGAAATTTTATGTTCAGGTAGATTATTTACATTCATCTGAGGAAAATTGCTGAAACCTACTATAAGAAAAATGTTGATAGTACATCCTCATATCTTTGTTTATTGTCAATATTTTAAGTTACTCATACTCTCAATTGATCTGAGATGGGAGAGTAGGTGTCAGTGAAACAGAATACTTCATAAAAGCAGCTGACACTAGAATGCTCCCTGCAAAGAAGCCATGGTGAAATATATATTAAAAAATAGGAAAAATTGTACTGGAATTAGACGAGCAAAATGTATTAACAGTTGGAAGCAGTGGAATTCCTCTTGTTATGACATATATTCATTTTTTTCAGAAGATTGATATGTTTGAGACTTGTACTTTTTCAATATTTGGATTTATTCAAGAAATGTTGAATAATTGCTGTCACATTTGGCTTATTTATTCAGGAAGATAGTTTGCCATCTCTGACCCTAGCTTTTCTGGATGAAGGCTTCAAGGACATCTCATATTTTCTCAGTTGCTCTGCTTTGGTAGGTGCCTCCAAAGTTCATCTTTTAACTCAGAATCCATGTGGGATAACAGTAACATTTCAAAATGTATAGGAAAAATAATGAAGATGCTTTTAAAAAAAAATATTAAATCTTTGCCAACTCCTAAATACAAAACCTTTCCTCTTGCAGAAACAAAAAAATTGATCTGAAATATGGTGGTGAAAATCAGAGGTGTACTGTAACCTGAGCTGAGAGAGCATGTTTGTCCTTTTTTTTTTTTTTGAAAAGTAATTCAAAAGCAATTTTTTGAGATTTATTTTAAGTAATTGATAATTCTTAGACAGTATTGTTGTTGCCTTATAATTTGAAAACTTTTCTCACATGCTTTGTCAGGCCACATAGGGAAATGAAAATTGGTATGCACAAATGGTTGGCAAAAAATCTGACAAAACTCTGCCCCCTTTATTTTATTTTCTCATCACTCTTCCTGTCTTTGATTAACATTGTGCAATTATGACTCTTCAGTGTTTCCTCATATCCGAATATTAGGTGATTAATCTTAATGATAATGGATTGAGAACTGGTTTTAAAAACTGAACAGATGAAGTCTTTTATTCAAGAAGTTATGATTTATCTTTTTAAACATCCTTGACTTATTTGGCAATTATACTATTTATAGGAGGTGAATATTTGTCAGCTGTTGCTATTAAAAAGTGTGGAGTAGATGAATGAGACTTTTTTTTCCTCTAGAAAATACTGAATATTTTAAGTTTGAAGGTGATATGTTTTATGCTGAAACCTATCCTCCTTGTTTAAGGCTAAGAAGAAATACTATTTAAGTGGAGTTAGTTCCTGTTGCATTAGAGCTTTGTGCCAAAGAGGAAAGAGATGCACCACCACTTCCCTGATGCAGAGGAATTTTCTGGGAGGAATTTTCATTACATCTGCTGCATTTGTGTTGTGTCTGTGAATCTGTCACCATCAAAGAGTAAAGGATTTCCCTTGCTGCTCTTTCTTCTTGGACCTGTGTGAGCGGGAGTCATATGAAACTGAGTTGTTCTTTGAGCATTTTCACCTGAATTATGGCTCCTCTGTAGGAAGGGCGAAAGGAATTTTTAAGTGCCTAAGAAATTGGCCCACACAGTGTATGTGTTTCTGTGTTAAGACACATTTGTAGGTTGAGACCCTTCAGGCCCTTTTTGATGTCTTTTTAAAAATTAGAGCTTCTGAGATAAGAAATTAGCAAGGTCTGATTTAAAGCTCATGATTATCAGTGGGAAATCCACACTATTATATGTAGCTCAATTCATGACGTTAAAATGCATCTCTGTGAGCAATTTCATTAGTTGTCCTTATTATACATTACATTTTTAAAACTTGTGCTTCTAATGAATAGATATAATACTGAAATAAATACATTATTATCTTATTTATGACTTAAACCCAGAGGTATCTGAGTAGATCAATTCTGTGGCATTGTGATCTGGGCTTTTCTCTTTAAGTGATAAAAATGATTTGTCCATCTGCTTGGAGATTTCTGAAATCAGCCATAACATGGAATGGCAAGGTCAAAACATTCTTACATATACAAATCCATGATGATCAATTATAATAAGAGTTTGACCTAATAATGACATCATTAACAAAAAATAAAGTAGGTTGCTATCCAACAACTTTTAGGTTTGCAATCAATAAAGTACATAGAGACACTCCCATTTCCCAAAGACCCAGAAGCTCCTGGATTTAGATCTGGAGGCAGAGCTACACTCACTATCAGACAGACAAGTTCTCTAAATAAAGGAAGACAAGAACATCCTTGGCATTACCTAACAGCTTTTCTTTTTGAAGATACATGTTTACTACTCAGTTTGGGCACTTCTACCTGTTAGCATGCCTTGTCACTCAATCCATGGAATGTACAGGTTTCTTCAATGTAACCCAAGTATTTAAATCTATTTTTATAGTGGCTAGGCATTTAGGTGCTTTTAAAAGTGCAACTAGGTAAATATTTCTTTTATCTGCCCCCAAAGCTTTTTGAAAGCAGGTAATAGGTTTATTGATTAATACAGATGAAATAGTCAGAGTAAAATCCGACTTATCACATCAGGTGTCCTTTAATTTATTTAGTTCCTTGATCCTTCAGAAAGCTGCTTCTCTTTGCATATACCAAATCATCCAGTGATCCAGATCTTCAAAGATTTCAGCTTAGTCTCTGCATCTAATTTGAGAGGAAGAAACTGCATCATAAACTAGTAGTATTTTAAATGTGCGAAAACCCCAGGACAAACTCTAAAATAAACTTTTATTAAGTTCACAACATGCAGTTCAACAACAAACTTCCTTCTGATGACATGATTAATTTATTGATTATGATAGATCTTCAGGAAAAAGAAAAATATCTTTTGATATTTTGACAACTTCAACAACAAGAGAACTTGATCTGAACGAGGGATCTGCAGAGAATACTCAAACAAGGATATGAGCAGAAATGAAGTATCAGTAGTAACTCTGACATTCTCCTGACACATTTAAGATGAAGAAAAAGTAGTATATTATATCTTAAACAGCCTCTGAGCCAATGATGTTTTGTCTATATTCAGTATTTTAAAACAACCAGAAACCAGATGGAGCATGAGATTTAAAGCTTTATGTATGTTTCTGAATTTACATTACAACATAGCTCATGGCAACCCAGATATGCCACTGTTGTTGTTGAAATAGGAAAATGCTAATTTTTGGTTGTCTATGGTAATTAAATTTTGCTACCTAACAGCAAAAGATTTGAGGATCATATCATTATTCCCATTACTGTAAAAGTGTAGAGGGATAATTTAGAGCTGAAATAATACCCTCCCACACAGCAACACCCAGGCATTACATGTATTTCTAGAAAGTAAATAGTTTTTATCTTTTTATTTTTAGAAATGAAGAGATGTAGTTTGATAGATGTAAGTCATGACATATATATTTAAAAGTTGCAGAATAATGATAATAGTCTATAATAATAATAGAATATAATAATTGTTAATAATTAAGTGAACCAGTTATTCAGTAGCAAGGAGTGAATCATGAATCTCAGTATTTTCAGGGTTAAAGTGTTCATTTCACACATATTATGAAATATCAGCAATAAATTCAAGTAATTATGCTATTAAGCAGTTCTTCATCTATTGAATTAATTAAACTTTGTGTTCATTTCATAACCACTTTAGGTACCCTCAGCTACTGCAGATTTAATCCTCTTTGAACCTTTCTATATTTAGTTTACCAAAGATTGACTAAGACCAATCACTCAGTGCTGTAAGAATGAGATTGTTCTTTCCCTTCATTATGCTATTCTTCTCCCTGCATGCCACCTCTTTTTTTGTACCCTGGGTTGTGAAATCAGAGCACCTGCATCAAAATCTCCTAAAGGTCTATAAATGTGAAATGCTGTTCCATATGCATAGGAGGTTTTGTCACATTGCTATGTATTGCCACGAGTTTGGTTTTTCTCTTTTATTTTTTTAAGGTCTTTGTCATCTTCTTGCCTGGAATGTTCTGAGATTAATCTCAATAGTACAGCTAATTGGAACTAAAAAAAAAAAAAAAAGCTATGCCATCTCTCCTAAGAGGCAACAAAGTGCACATTCTCCCAGTGTCTTGCTGTCAGTACAGCTTGCTAAGACTGTTCAGTACATAAGGAAAAGATGGATATGAACTTACTTATACCAGATGGAACCAACTTATTTTGAAAACTGACTTTCAGCATCCAGATTTCCACTTGACATCATCAGTAATGGTAGTAAATATATCCTTGTATCTGGTATTAAAGAAGAGAGATTTTTACACATTATTTGAAGGCAAACAAAAAACAGCAAGTAAGTGATCTCTGATATTCTGTTGTATCAACTTGTTATGGCATTAATTATTCCCTTTAGTTGTTGCTCTGCCTGAGAGAAGAACTGGACCTACCTAGACTGGTATGAATGGAATGAAGGGGATTTTGACAGGAAACTGCAAAATGTGTTTTTTTCCAACTGCAATGCAAGCAAGACTAAGCCTTCAGCACAACTTCGTACCTCACATAATTAATTTTATTTGGAAAGAGATATCATAGTTATAAAGAAGCAAAAGTTTCACATGAAAATGTGAAAAACTGAATCTGATATTGTTTCCTAAAGCAAATAATTGTTGTACTACCTTGTTCCTACAAAAGAAATTAAAACTTGAACAAAATAATTTCTATGCCCTTAAATCATTCTTCAGCGATGTGTTAAAACCATGTACATACTTTAGGTACTGGTGAATAATATTAGAAAGCTAGTAGCTTTGGAAGCTCTGATTTGCAGCAATTCTGAATTTTGGAATTACATAGGAGCAAGGATTTAGCAAGATGGGAAGGGATTTTTATTTTCTTTGCCACACTTTAGAAATGAGAGCTAAATGAGTATTTAGAAAAATACTTCAAAAAGTCACAGATGATAAAAAAAATTAAAATAAATCCATTAAATAATAACCATTAAAAGTGTCCTTTTGAGGAATTTCCTTTAAAATTCAGAGAATTTTAACTATTGTGAGAAATTCTCATTATTCCAAGGAAAATAGTACCCAAAATTATACTATCTAGATAACCAGCCAGATTACAAAAATCTTAGTTCTTCACATCAAACTGTAAGTAAATTTACATGAAACACTTATTAAGTATATTTTTATTTTGATTTCTGGAGACCAAATATTTCCTCAATAAATTAACAATTATGCCAGATTTTGAATCAGGAAAAATTTACTAGATATGAGATTAAAAAATTCTATTAAACATAAAATTGAGAAATAGACTCTGCAATAATTTCTTCAGAAAAAATGTCTGGCCTTCATACATGGCTTGGATTTCCTTTTTAAATATCTCCCTTCCCCATCCTCCACCCTCCTCCCTCAGCACAGAGGAAAATTTCTTATGTTGTGGAAAACTTTGTCCTGACAAATTTTAAATTCTGTGTTTATCATGTTTTGTCTTATTTGCATGGAAACTAAATCTATTTAATTTATGTGATGATAATTTCCTGCAGGGCTTAATTTCCTCATTTACTATTAATTCTTTGATTCCAGTTCTGGTCATTTTTACTGCTAAACATGATATTCTAGGAAAAGCAAAGCAGCCAGCAAAAACTGACCAAGAAGGAAAGTTGAAAGTTTCTGAACTCTGCTTGTGGAAAGACACAAATCCAATGCCTCTCCTATCTGGCTAGGATTTGGCGTGTTTATTGTGGCTTCTTTCTAAACATTTTACCAAATGTGGGACTTGTGATAAACCTGAGAAAACAGGCTCAGAGGTGCTGAATAACCTGTCATGTTCTCACTCTGGGAATGGATTTTAGCTGCTGCTGGAAGCAGCCATCAGCTTCTGCATTATACACAAGTGAGGTGTAGTGTGGGAAAAATGTTCACCGTGCCCAAAAATGTTCTGCTTTGCACAGTGACATGGAGTCACTGAACCTCAATGGACATGTTTAGGATGTTTATAAGAGAAAAATCTGTAACAAGCTTCCTTGGGAATAATTGTGTCTAACTTGGATAAAGCAGGCTTTTGACAAGTCACTTTTCCTTTGCTGATGATTTCTGTACCTGGATGACAGATCAGACTTTGAATCACCAGACTGCAGCCTCACTTTAATCAGCCAGATCCTTGATGAGACAAGTATCCAGGCAACCCTGCATAAAAGCAGCAGTAGAAGAAATTGCTCAATGCTTCAGTCAGACAGAGGAGACCTTTGCAAAGTTGGAATTAGTGCAGATTAAAAATCCAGCTGCTTGTTTTCAGATCTGCCTGTCTGCAGTAGGGTTGTTTGCAGGAGCTGTGCAGAAAGCCTTGCATGGGCCTCTGCTGGGTGGAGCAAGGTCCTCCCTTTCTGCTCAAGCCATCTTACAGAACATGAAAGGAGCATTTCTCCTCAGTGTTACTCCCACCTTCCACATCCAGACATCTTTGCAACCTTCTCTTTATCCATTGTCAGCAGTAGAGCTGAGACCTCTGGCCTAACTCAGGTCTGTAACCTTCCACCAAGTTCTCTATTTTCAAACAAAAAATAGATAATTCCCTGACATCTTAAAGGGAATTAGGAAATTCCCAGCTATGTGTGCCTTCAGTAATGTCTCCTCATGGTACCACAGTGAAAAATATTTCATACATATGCCCACCAAGCGTTTAGAAATACCTAATTCCACAGCTGCCATAATTTTTTCTAATTTTACTCCATGGAATATAACAATTCTCCTGTTTTTGTGGCTACTATTACACTTCCAACAGTGATGACAGAGAAACTATTTCATATTAACTTGAACATTCTTTAGAGAAAGATTTCATCCACAACACCTGAGAAATGTCTCAGAATTTGCACTGATGGATTAAGCCCTGAAAGTTGGATATGACTCCACTGTATCACAGGAAAGTATCCCTTAGTTAAATGGCATTTTTTAAAGCTTTCTTGGGAAGCAGGACACTCTGTCAAAATATTTGCTGCTGTTCTAAGTCTCTTGTCAGTAGCACTGTGAGATAAAATTCTTTCCTCTCTCAGCCAACATTCTGATCTAGTGAATTATCTTGTGATACTGTCAGTAATGCAAGATACAAGGACTGATATAATAAATGGAATTAAGTGTATTTTTAAAATCAGTAATGATTTAGAGCATTTGTTCTGTGTTCACAAGAAAAATATTTATTTGATGTAACACAAGCTCTAGTCTTGTACGTTTTGTAAAGGATAATGATGGAAATAAGCAGTACAGCAGGCTGACTTCTCTTGATTGGTGATGTTTGCAGCTTTTTGGGAGCAAGATACTGAGACTGCCTTTCCAGCTGACAAGAAATTGCTTCAGTGGCAGACACCTCCAGAGGATCATCTTATCTCTGACCTCAGGTGGGGACCGTCCAAGTCAATCTGTACCTAAGCTTGGAATATTTGTAGTGTCTATGTTAATCAGCCCAGGGGTTCTGAACCAGCTCTTTTGTTGGCTCTTGAAATAAGCAGAGGGGCAGAAGCAGCTGAGGAGCAGTCAAGTGTGGCATGAATGTGCTTGGAAAGCAGGATTGAATCTGGTGTGACAAGACTGCTTAGCTTAGACAAGTTTGGGACTGTAAAATGGTAAAGAATCATGGCAGAGAGGTTCCTGCATTTTAGAGTGAAGTTGAAGGATGTGGTTAGCAATGCCTTTAGTGAGGCAAGGCAGCTCATGGGTGGGTGAGCAGAGTGGGAGACATAGGAATGTGGAGAAAAGGCTGTGGTGGAGGGGACAAAGCAGCTGTGCCCTGTGCCAGCCTGGCTCAGAGGGAGGCACAGGGACTGACTGCATTCCAAAGGTGCACATTGTCCTCCTGGCCCATCTGGATTCTGCATCCTGCAGCTCTCACTTTGTCAAATTCAGGTGAACCAGGGGGTTCACATGGTTCAATCACACCTCCAGTCCAGACAGATATATTTAGTTAGTGCCTTCTATGGCCAGTTGAAGTAGGCAACACACCCACAAGGCTGCCTCATCTATAAACAGTCTGTAAACAATGTGATTATAGCAATAACAGAGCTTCCATTCCTGTGACAAGTGGAGGGGGTGCTGATGAGATCTTGGAGAGTAATTCTATGGGAAGAATTACTTCCCATAAAATTTTATGGGAAGAAATGAGCTCTTGCTATCAAAGTTGTCTTAATATGAAAGAGTTCTCATTTTCCTGTTGTATTATTTTAAAGCCTAAAGTCTATAGTCTAAAGTCTAAGATTTTAAGGATGAACCTCCTTTCCTTAGGAGTGTACTGGTCAGAAATTGAACTCTCATGTGGAAAACATCTGGGCTTTTGCTTTTCTATCTAATGCAAAGACAATTTGTAAACTGCTACAGCTGCCTCTTCTTGGATTCTTTCAGGAGCACATCTACTGTATAACTCCCATTTTCTATAACTAGGAAATTTTCTTGTGATGTACAGTATTTTTTATTACAATAAAACACATGGGAATTCTGATAGCTGAGAATGAGATGCAGAAGCAGCTACGACTCTGAGTCTCAGCAAAAGAAAAAATTAGTAAAATGTATAAATACATGGAGTGTTTCTCTAAGATGATAAATTATAGCAGTTGAAAGAAACAAGTTGCAAGACTACAATCTGCAACCTAATCCTGTAAATATCTTGCTATATCTAGTAGAATAATTCTCATTTATATTTTCATTTAAAAAAAACCCCAAGCATTCAGAAGCAGCATTAATGAGAAGATATACTCTTTCTTAAAAGATTTGGAGTGATTTCCTTCTATGCAATAAAGGCATAAAGAGTCATCAGGTTTGTTTACATATTTGTAAAAATTAAAAAATGCATATTTTCAAACAGTCTAACAAATTTATTTTTGGGTATTTGTTAGCATTAGAAAGACTTTTAGAAATGATTGCTCTTCCTTATCTTTCAGAATGTACTAAATAACAAATCTCTTGTAGTCTTTTAAAAGACAAGAAGTGCTAATTTACTTTGTATAATAAGAAATAACTGTGTATAAAGGCTGAAGAATGTGGATGTCTACCTCTGCTGTTGGTCCCTTTATGATTTCATCCCATACTTCACTATGCCTGGAGTTCTCTGAAGTATTCGCTTCCTCTTTTCTAATATTCCTATCAAACTTATTTTTGGAAAAAACTTGAGGCCTTACCTCACAATTCCTATGTACCATTAAGCATGTTCTATCCCCCCTCCCTTCCCTGCCCCTATATAATCACCTGGAAAAAAGACCACCCTATTTTCAATTTTTGCACTGAAGCCTTTTTTATTCTCAAAACAGTGATGCCACTCAGCCCAGGGCTGGTTAGTGACAGATCACATCAGATTGAGACCACACAGACAGTAAATCACATCAGTCAGCCATGAGGGTCTTCAGGAATGAAAGGTGTCTTCTTCTGTGAGAGGTATCAGTGCTAAATCATTAAATCTGTGCATTAGTACTAAAGAATAAAATAGTTGATTTTGCCCTTCTTACCTTACAGCACTTCAGCAGCTTTTAATGGCAGAAATATGCCACGTTATTTATTAGCTCCAGTAACCAGGGGTTCTTTTTCATTTTAGTCAGCAGGCTGTGAATCACCCACTGGGCATCTGACATGTACTGCAGGACTTCAGGGACTTGAGACAAATTAGACTCAGTTATTAGAGTCTCATCTTAGAATGTGTGTTTGTTTATAGGCTACTTAGCAGCTATGAGTACAGATTTACCAGCTGAAAGTTATTTTCCATGTGCATAAAACACAAATTTGCTAAAATAGGCTAGTAAATGAAGTTAACTCCCAGAATGACTCTAACTACTGTAAGGCAAAGACTGCTTAATTGTGGTAATGAGATACTTGATGAGAGTCAGGGCACTTCTTGAGACATGAGTGTTTTAATATCATGAGTATGTCAGCTGGAATGCCATGCTCTTGAAACATAAAGAGCATCTCAAGACATTTTCTGTTTTCTTTTGATTTGCACTGCACAGAATTTCTTCCTTGTGTCAACACTTAGGACAGCAAAAGGCCTAGACTCTGCTAGAAAATTTATTGATGAGCTTGAACATACTAACAAGACTTTTTTTTTTTTTGTGCCACCATTTCATATTTGAGGGCTGCAAAAATGCAAAAATTTTGGATTTGAAAGGTTAAAATATTTTTGAATTGTAGCATTTCATTAAAATGACAACACTTTAAAGAACAACAACAACAAAAAATAATCTGAGCATTACTTTTTGACTGTTAAACTGTCCTTTGTGTGGTTTTTGCAGATCACTGGATTCAGAGAGGCATCTTCTCAGGATCTATGAATTTCCTAAGCAGCTGATCACTCCACGGTGTCTGCAGAGTAGGTGCTCCTAGAAATCACAATAACAGCTTAGTGGCAACTGCAATTCAAAACTTTGTATTAAAATCATTCTCTAACACTTCCAAATGGAAAATTGCCTAACTACAGTGTTTCTTTTAGAGAAATATGCAAAATAAGATAAACACTGTCAATTTTAATTATAGTAAGCACAAAAAACTTATTTAAGATCATGATTTTCCAGATATAATTATTATTATTATGTACATTAAGATTTTGTCTAAGAACCACCATGAAAGGTGGCTTTCTTCTGCTAGTAAAGAATAACAGAGGACATTTGCAACTTCACATACCTTGAGAGGCAGGCCTCAAAAAAATTTAAGAGTAGAATACAGGCAGAAATTACACAAACATGGAAGAAAATTGTGTAAGGAATACTGGAGGTTTCTATATGACCTCCTCTGCCTCTTTCTGAGAGAATTCTCTATGCCAGAAACATCAGAAGTTCTGGTCTTCCAAGTTCTGAGACTGCATGGAGCATAAGAAGCCTTATTGTAGTCACAGTCACATTTTAAACTGATAACTGTGACTGGGAAACAGTGCTAGAAGCCATGCAGAAACAGCAGATAACAGCAGAAACAGACATAAATGTCAAGCTTTGCATTTTCATTTCAGCACATAAAGAACAGTAATCCTTCACTCAGTGTCCCAGTGACAAGATTTATTGCATGTGTTGCAGGCCACCCAAAATGCTTTGGGGTTGCAGTATTCTGAGAAATAGCAAATGAGAGATCTCAAGTGCATGAGTAAAGCTGATGAGATATTGGATTTAGGTAAGACATTGGGAAATAATTGCTAGCTGCAAGGACAGATGGGTGCTGGGATTCATTGTGTATGTAATTGTGCAAGGTCTCTCACTGGGGACATTGCAAACAGGTTAGAGAAATGTCTGCCAGAAATTGTTTATGGAAAGCTGAGGTTCCTGTTAGGGGGAGGTGGATGACTTATACAATACTGCCAGGTGTATTCTGTGAATGATTTGGGGATGTGACATACAAAAAGCTGACAAAGGGAAATAAATTTTTTCTTTGTGTTCCTTTTGTGGACATGTTAAATGAGTGTTTTCCAAAGCCTGTGTTCAAAGTATTGTTGGTCATTGTGAACTATTGTGCAATCCTTCTTTATGGGCACAAATAGAAAATGTTTCTGGTGGTAGTACTAGGGTTTAAGCCTCATGGTGGCATATGCCACTCATTTTACCAAGAAAATCCATTCCTCTTCAATGAATCCTGTGACTCTCTCTCATTAAATGTGCTGTCCACTTATCATTGTGTGGAAAATTTGGAAGATTCTTACTTAGTAAAAACACCACACAGGTAATGTATTAAAAATGACATAATTTTTTCAATTGTAAAGTATTTCTTGCTCACCTTTGAACTTTCAAACGTTTACGACCCCTAAATTCACTTTACATTTCCATATTCCAAAGTACTATTGAACTGCCAAATGTCACCAGTCCATCAAATTACTTTAATTCTGACCCATAAATTAGTCAGTTTGCTCCAGAAATTCATCATCCATGTCAGATTTCTTGTAAAAAATTGGTCTAATATTTGATTTTTCATGAGAATAGAAATTTTTCATGAAATAGAGCTTACATGGGACTATTTTGCATGTCTCTTTTGAGACAATCTCCTTCTACTACCTGAAAGAACCACAAAAGTTCCTAGGTCTGTTTGACTCTATTATTGGGGAAAATAAATAATTCAAGCAATTCCTCTGAAAAGTTCTACTGATTTTATGTCCATTTAAGTGAGATGGAAATCATATGGTTCAGCCATGTCACAAATTGAAAAATAAAGTGAAAAAGTGATTATAACTACAACTACCATTGGTAATATACAATTGGTATGCAGTAACCTTTGGAAAAATATCTTTTTATTATCATAGAATAATAGATTTAAAGAGTAACTTGAGTTGGAAAGGACCTATAGGGATCATCATGTCCAACTCGCTGCTTCTTGCAGGACTACCTGAAAATAAAACAAATGACAAAGAGAATTGTCCAGATATTCCTTAAACTCTGGCAATCTAGATGTGTGACCACTTCCTTGGGGAGCCTGTTTCAGTTACCAACCAGTGGAGAAGCTTTTCCCAATGACATTCTCATGTTTCCACTCTTAGAGATTCCCTGACATTCACATGTTCCATTGTGAGAAAGGTGTTACCACAGCTAATTTCTCTTCTGTGGCTAATTTAATTGCACCAAAAAGTAAGAACATTGCATGTTAAGTTCTTCTGACCTGAACATTCTCTCCAAAGGTGTGTATTTAAAGCTTGCAGATTAACTCCTGGCACGTGTCACAACAAATATGTGGCAGACCTGCAGTTAAATATAATTTTGTCGTGCCCATAGCCACAACAAAAAAACCTGATACTCATGACAATGGCTAGCTTCTCTTGAATGCTTATAAAAAGCAGAGCTGCTCCAGCTGATATCTGAAAGCTCACTAATGTTCAGCTAATTACATGCTTTTCAGAAATGTCAGTCAGCCTTTTAGTCTTTGCAAAAGCTCTATCCATGGCAATATAAAAGACAAAATGAGACAGAAGGTGACCAAAGTCCTTTAGAGACATCTTCTTAAAGGATGTAAAAGGACACAACTTGATAGTCACTGATGACATGTTTGCAGCACAGTTAGCCAAGATTTTCTTCTTTAACCTTTGCATTTTTTTATATTAATCCTGCATTTTTATACCAACCCTATCACTTAACATACAGCTATTCTTGTAATTATAATGTACATAATCAGAGGATGCAAAACTAGTTTATTATCTTGCTTTGAATTATCTGTACTGGCCTCAGAAACAGCCACTTATCTGCTTTAGGCCACTGTTGTTTAGTGCTTAGTGAATGGCAAAGGATGTTCATGAAAGGTGTGATTGATTGCAGGAAATGCTCTTCTACAAAAGCAATATTAGTCTGAAGACATTTTGAGATTTGGTATAGATGGGGAGATGGTTGTTTGAGCTCTGTAAGGCAAATCATAAACTTGTGTTTTGTGGAGAGAATCAGAATGCAGTTATATTATTTTTGCACAATAAAAATTAATATCCTTATCTGTTTAACAGAAAATGTATTCCATAAAAGGTACAGGCTCATTGCTCAAATGTAATTTTGCGAATGAAGAATAGTTTTAGATAAAGATTAAAAATATCTGACCTTAAACTTTGTTAAAAGATGTGGATTATATACTTCTATATGAATATAGAATAAATTTTGCATGCAAATTATATAAAAGTCTGAAAAGAAATGGAAACTTGTTCCACTGACCACATTCACTTTACTGACATGTAAAATTCCTATTTTTGTCTGCAATAATTGCTATTTTCTCCCTGAATTTCCCACAAGGAGCATTAGGCACAGCAGCTGCTTCACCAGGATTTTGAGGTGATGTCACACAAGTAGGATTTGTCACTCTTTTGATGGAAAATACTATTCTATGTATGTTGCCCTACCATTGGTATTCAGTGAAGGAAAAAATACCAACTCTTATTGCTTAATATTTACAAGGCAAGATGTAAGACAGAGGAGAACCCAATCCACTTTTGTTAGACCAGGCATTCCAAATTCCTCTTGATATGTTCATTACAACAGTCTCTGCAACTGCTGTTTGCTTTTCTTATTGCTAAGAGAGGAGGATTTGCTCCCTGGTGATTGAATATATCTGTCTCCAAGGTACCCAGGGCTCCTTCTGGACAACATTCAAGCTTGGTGCTATAAGAAAGTTCTGGTCTCAATTCCAGTCACTCAGAAGCAGTTCATAGGTAAGGCAAGAAACCTGTGAGTTTCACAAAAATTCTGTTTCACAGAAACACAAAAATAATGGGGACAACATAAACTAGCAGAGACTGGAAATAGATAAACCACTATTTTCTATAAGTTCTCTATATATCAGATGAGTACTGGTAATAAGTCTGTGGAAATCTTAGTGAGAAAACCTTCAAGAGAGGAAATAAAAGTCAAAGATGACATCTAGCCTATGGTCCAAAGAAATGGGAAGATGGTGAGCTCCATATATCCATTAGAAATGCTAGGATAATTGCTATTTAAAAGCCATGTAAAAAGTCCCTCAAAATGCCATTTCAATTCTCTTTCTTCATAAGCCAGCTGTTCTTTCCACCTTACAATAAATATGTTCACAGAAATAAATGGATAAAAAGACATTTTTCTCTTTAGAAAAGTGTGGATGGCATTCTACCTTTAAGCATGGTAATCTATCTCCTAATTTTTTTCACTAATAATATCATGGAGAAATACAGGACAGCAGAGAAACAGACTGATTTTATTTTCACATGTGCTCTTCAACACAAACTTCAAGCCTAACAGTACAATAAATGAGGGGAAACTGATGATATTCAGTTTTCCACAGCTGTAACAAGTCCTGAAGCCTTACTGCAGCTGATATGTTTCTTTAGGCAAAACAGTACCTAATTCTCTCAGACTACTGTAAAACTGGCCTATCTGCAGAGACTTCTAGGGAACTGCCAACTTATACTGATTTAACTGAGCTCAGAATTAGGAACAAAGAAGGGCAGAGTTGTCCTTTCCCATTTCCCATGTTCTGCTGTCCTGTTCATTTTGCCTTCCTCCCACCTGCACCCCCTACAGTGATAATTTTATATAAGGGAAGTAACAAATCCATGAAAATGATGAATCTCTGATTCTAACTTAGGTGAGAAGTTTTTCCTCATAACGAAATTGAGATCAAACCCCCAAGAGCAAATATCTGAATTCATATTACTGAAAGGATTGTGTTTCTCCTAGCCTAGCTTGTGACAGTTTTTGGCATTGATACTGTTCAAAGTTTGGTAATACATGATGTGAGGTCTCGTTCAAACTCCACTTTGTTGCCAGCTCTTAGTCTCAATACCAAAGTGTGTGCTGAGAAAAGTTTCGTGACTTATCTTTTATTCACTAAATCCTAAAGCTTTTGGGAAGTGGTTTTTATTTAGTTGTTAGTAAGTTGGGAAGACGTGTTCAAATCTTGTGATCACTGACTCAGTTTTATCACTTAAATAAGGTCTGAGTTCAGGCTGTTAGAAAAAGCACATTTTTATACTTAGGGACTTCAGTGATGGAACTTCTGGTCTCTTCTCTGTCATAAAAGCCTCTGTGGCAATTCACAGAGAAAACTTCATTAGCCTGAATTGTCAGAGAACGCTTATACCCTGGTTACAGATATCACTTCTTATTTTGGCTGATGCTAAGAGACTGTGATCCTTTTCTTTTTCTCCTGGGAAATCTTCCTTGTAAAGTAGAACTTTAAACTCAAAGCCACCAAAGTTTTAAAGATGAGAGTGACAAAGTGGCAATTCTTTCATTTGTAGAATAAGAAGCTGATAGTTAGATATAAACAAGAAACAAAAAAACACAGCCCACAAACCAGTCAGAGAGATCAGGCAGCTGCCTGAAATACCTCTGCCATACTCCTACAATATTGCCAAGGTGCTTCACTCCAGCCTCCTTCAACACCACAAACCAGCACAGAAGGGGCTAGAGAACCTGGGGTTTGTTAGTACTCAAAGTTAAAAGTTTGCATTATACCTGTAATTTTCTTTCAGTTGTAACTAGAGTCAGCATGAATTTTTCAGAGGACTCAGCTTAATAACAAAAGGTACCTGGACCTACCTTCTGTAAGCTACAATTGCAGAGCTTTTAGCAGAACAGCTCAACAAATCAAGAGCTGGTTCAAAAGAGTCTTTTGAACCAAAACCAAAAATATAACTCATTTCTAAGAAAAGGAAACTGATGCAGAATAAAAGTCAAGCCACTGGCTGAAATAATTTGGAAGTACTTGCAGGTCATCCAGTGAAGAATTTTTATGTTTTTTCATCTACTTTATGGAGACTTGTGCATCAGCACTATTGTACAAAGGATAAATGCTAGAATATGACTCTTTCCTTGTCTGTTTCATAAGTTCCAAAAGAACCATGAAATTTCCTACCCTTCTCTGTTTGTTCCATGTGTAAATGAAAATTGCCAAGAATGAGATTTACAGGTGCTTTGAGAGTTTTGAGTATCATGATCCAGAAAGCCACATCATCACCTCACATAGCAACCACACCCTGTTGATCATTCTCCAGTCCTTTGAAACAAGGTCCTGCTAAGCTGAAGTATTTCTGCACTACCCTCCCACTGCTTATTGAAATTCTGAATAGTTGAGGAGAAGGAGGAGCCCACTAATGTTTTTCAGACTGCAGGTCTATTCAGGGTCTTGCCTAATTCTTGGCTTCAAGGGCTGTAAGTGAAAATTTTTATGCAAACAGCTTCCTTTCACGCGAGGATCTGAGCTGAGCTCTGTCTTGGGAGCTGGCTGGCCACAGTAGTAACAAGGCTGCTGAAGGTGCAGAAGCATTGAGAGGATAAACAATCTGGAAAAAAATGAAGCTTCCTCTGTGGTTGAAAAACAACCTGAGAGGAAGCAGATGAGGGAACATTGCACTTAGAAATGGGGCAATGGTGGCGGAAGCTCTGGTGGAGCATTTTCTCTATGCTGGGATGAACAAAGTCAGTATTTCTGTTTTCTGGTGAAATGCTGGTCTGAATGACTCCTTTGAAAGAGAAAGCCCTGCTGTTCTTAGAGCTAAAGCTTTGACAATAACAGGAAATGCACAGAAGTTCCACGACCCCACTGATGCTTTCATCCATGTCATGCTATTCAATTCCTAGTCACACTTCTGAGATGCTTTCTGTGTCCAGGTTGTACAGAAGACTTCTCCCTTATATCACTTCTTGCAGCACAACACAGCCACAGCAGTTACAGCACAGGAGACAAACTGCAAACAGGGTTCCCAGTGCTATGCTGAGCTTGGAAATGTGAGGTGTGGTACCTGTGAAAATCCTTTGGGTTAGTTATTAGAGGAGCTATAAACTACTAAACTTATACAATAGTTTTTTCCTCAATGAGAGGAATAACCACAGTGCTTTTCAGTTGATTTCCAGCAAAGCTAGAGGAAGTGACATAGGGAGAGATAATTTAGAGGAAAAAATTTAGGTATTTGCAACAAATTCCAAAAAGTTTATGATTTTAATGACAGAATTGGGTACAGTTCAGCTTTAGACTTTTTCTTTTGTCTAATGCTAGCATTTTGTTTCTTTTCTTTTTGATGTCAAAGATGTCTCTGTTTTGAGCAGGAGACTGGAATAGACACTTTGCTGTTCCTTCCCACCAGGATTATTTAATGATAAATATGTGGTGACAGCTATTTTTTTCTTGAATATGTTGCATTGAGGATATAGAAAGATCCTGAGACTACCTCCCACACAGAGCAAGTGTTTATCCATTCTGACTGATCCCATTCCCACTGCCCTAGTCATCACATTAGCCCAGCAAATTATCTTTTTTCCCAATTCTCCAGAGCTTCCCTCTTCCTCACATGGAACAGAGTCCTGACTCTTTTCAGACCAACTCCCTCCATCCAGATACTCCCTTTCCAATAATATTTTATTTTATCACTAGCATTTTATTCTTCTTGGGGAAAAGTGAAGCTGTGAATACAGAAACAGGAATAATTTCTGAACCTGATGAGCAGAGAGACAGCATCACTGATAACCAAGAGATTGTGGGAACAGGGCTAGTGTCATGCTTAGCATTGTCTGAAATGTTTATACTGAGGTGGAAAAGGGAAAAAAACCCATCTGCAAACTAATCCTATCAGTCCCTGGGTTCTCCTGCATCATGCTCTGAGTGTTCAGGGTTTCCATGCTGCCTTACAAATTTTCTTCAGCTTTTTTCCAGTGCTGCGAAGTCTGTTTCACTTGGCTACGTAAAAGGCCATCTGATCTCGACAGCCACCACACCAGAAGGGTTTGTGAGTGATTTGTGCAGCCCACAAAGTCTTTATGGATGCACAAGGAGGACTGAAGCACGCAGTGAGCCTAAGCCCCACTCACAGCCCAAGGGCTTATCCTAACAGCCGTAGAGCCACGGTGCAGAAAACCCAAGTGATTTTGCTGAAATTAAATAAGGCCCTAGAGCTTGCTAACCCAACTTTAGTGTAAGGTTTAATTCCTTTTTGCAGCTTTGTCACATCAGTAACAACCATTCACTCTGCCCTCCTCTACCAGAGCAGCAAATGAAAGAGCTGTAAATCAATGTCCCTTTGGATACATTTCTGTTGAAGGGAATTTCCCTCTATTATTATAACACTGTGAGAAAAGACTGTGCAGTGTGAACTTTTTAATAAAAGTACTTTTTACAAATTACCTAAAATGCCTGTTAAAACAGATGTTAAAGCTCAACCATTCTTTTAGCACAGTTTCATTTCTCTTGCACTTATGTACTCCACTGCACCATTAAGTTACAAGCACTGAGGAAAGGGAAGCCACACCACAGGGTCTGGATAGGCCATGGATTGCTCCTGGAAATACTCCTGAGCTCAAAGCTCAGCAACCACTTCAGCATTGATGCTGAGGAAAAAGCTCCAGTAAAACTCCAAAGTGGTATTTGAATGGAGTTAAATTCAATTACTTTATAATTAACTTCCACTTAAGTCAGGAATTCATTAGCTTTAGGAAAAAAACAAGGGCAGTTATGCAACCCACCTAACACAGTTGTTCCACACAGGACCTTATTTAGCACAAAGCACAGGTTAGTTTTCTAGAAATTTCATAGCATGACTTGTAATATTTTGTGGTATATACTCATGTCAATAAGATAATGGAATGTACAATTTCCACGTCTTTCTAAAGAGGTATTATTTTTATTACAATTTGTATGGTAGAATGAATGAAATTATATCAGCTTCCATAAGCTTATCTAAAAGCACTATTAAAGGAGATTAGTATATTGCAAATGGAGTAAGAGAGGAAAGATGAACTGTGAATTTGCCTCCTGTATCAGGCTGAAGGTCATCTCTGAATAACATTATAACCCCATTGCTCTAGGAGTTTTGACTGTGGCCTTTGAAAGTACTCAACAACCCAAACAGCAGACCTAATTTTGTCACATGCTTAGAGATGCACTGTTTAAGTAGATCTCTTTTTCTTTTTCTTTTTCTTTTTCTTTTTCTTTTTCTTTTTCTTTTTCTTTTTTCTTTTTCTTTTTTTTTCTTTATTAAAAGGAGGGAGAATCTTTGCTGAGAAACTCTTTGCCTTAATAAAAAATACTGAGACTTACTCTTTATTTGAAACAAGTAAAAATTTGTTTTTCATGTTTTACATAGAAAAGTTATGTCCATATTTGATTTTTTTGTTCTCTCTATGAGAAAAAAATCATTTAGATGACACTTTTAATGTGCTCCACTAATTTCTATGAAAGCTTTAACTATGGAAATATTTTTTTTAAAAAATGAAAGCAAACACTTGTAACTTTATACATTTCTATCTGTTAAAGTCTCTCCAGAGATATTTTTACTTTAAAAAAAGTACTTAGTTCTTATTGTGGTTTGAGTCTTATAAAATTTTAATCTACTTTACCTATGACCATGTCTATTCATAAAAGCCCTGCTTTGCACATATATAAGGGTTTTATTCTCTTTGGGGTCAATGGAGATTATGTGTCTTTTTGTCAAGGGTTAGTTTAAAAATCTGTGAAAAAAGATCACTTTGGAGAATTTTTGAAGCATTAGATTTTTTTTTTTTTACTTTTTTGGTCATATTAACTGCCTGTGCAGATTTCAGAAACGTTGCAGATAGTTCAGCTTCTGATAGTTCAGCTGTGGTTTTGGATATTTTATTGTGGATCTGAATTTCTGAAAGCTAACTACTACCTGGGAAATGAGGCTTTGTGGCCTCTCCATGGTAACTCAAATAAAGCTTTCCCCTTGTACATTCCTGTGAATTTCTATCTGAATGCCATGTGTGAGAGAACTTGGCAGAATAGAAATGGTCTGCCTAAAAGGAAGGGGTACATTTAGGGAGTCTGCAGAATGCATGCCCCTGACTAAAAGGCCCACCTCAAAGATTTGTCTGTGGCTGAGTTTCACAGCCAACCTCACATGCCACTGCTGGAAACCAACTTACACAGTCTTCACTCACACACATGCCAGAAAATACCAGTACCAGCTGCCTTCTTTAGATCCTGCCTTTTTGATGGGAGCAAACTCCACTGACAGATCCACTGGACAGAACTAGAAATCTGCCCAGCAGCTACACCCTCTTACCATCCTCTGCTGACAGCAGAGAGGCGACTGGTTCCCTTCCTCTGTGAGTATAGTGGAGCAGGGACCACATTTCCCAAATTAGACATTTTGTCTCCAAAAAGCACACAGCAAAAAAGATAGACACACAAAACAATCAAAGAAGAAAATTCTGAAAAGTGGATGTTTTAATGTTTTGTGTGGAATGGGTGAAAAATGGCAAAATCAAGGAGCTGAAAGGCATCCCTACTCCAGTGTTGTAACCTTGTAGGAATTTTCATATGTCAACCTGTTCTGTAGTTTAACAGTCAAAATGCTCATAGTTACCTATAAAACTCCAACTAAAGTTATATTCTGGGCAGTCTTAACAAATGTTATTTTAATTAAAAGAGATTTCCACTCTTTTCTGTAAGCTAATTAAATTGAAAGAGTACTCTGACAATTCCAATTAGCATTTACCACAAAATATGTATATGCAAATATAACAGAAGGTAAATACAGATTTGAAGAAACAAAATCATACCAAAGCAAGACAATTAGACAGAACATTGTTGCCAAATTTTCTTATTTAAATAAGTCATCAGCAATATATAACAGATGCTGAAAGTATTCGTGAAACATTTAAAATAAAAACAAGTCATCCAAAGATTACACAAACAAAAAATTTGAAACATATTCAAGATTAAAATGTAATGCAGAATGTTTCAAAACTGGGGATTTCCTTTTGTTCCGGATTAGAAATTAGATTTTAAAGGAATTGATATTTACATTAATTGAATTAAATAGAAATATACCTAATATTTGGGAAGAGAATAGTTAACTTTTCATGGAAATGCTTTGAAACTTTAAAACTCTAAAAGCACATAGAGGCATTTTGGATCCTAAAACAATAAAAAGAAATATGTGAATCCCACTGTAAAGAAGCATGTTGAGGAGGATGGACATCAAACTGTCTGGCTTATTCAGGACACCACTTTCTGGCCTTGTCTGGCAAGGTCAGCAGTGGTGGTACAGCTTGGTCACTCCTGGTGGATCTAACTGGAATAATTTAGGAAGTCAACTAGATGTCATTAATGGTTTGCAGAGCTCATTATAGTCCCACTCTGCAAACTCAGACATTTCACCTTGTACTGCCCAGAGATGAAATTTGGGATAACTTCATTGCCCTGAACTGTGTTGGGAAGCACTCACCTGTTCTGATCTGGTGATACCCAAAAGAGTGTCTAACCCCTAGGACATCATAGTAGGACAATGAAGAAATTCCGTCCTAAGTTGTCAGCAGAAATTCCTTTACAATACAGACATTTTTGCTGACAAACTGTAGAGCTTAAGAGGAGTTCCTCATGCTGTCCCCTGGGTGTTGCCTGGAGCAATATTTTTGTTTTCTTTCTGGGCTCTGCCATTAAACTGCAGTGCTCACCTCACCCATAATGCTGTGGCCACTCTTAGGGAGATGATTTAGATGAGCCTACAGCTTATCCCAATTAATAAAGCATGGAAATGTAGGATAAGGAATTGACAGCCAAATTTTTATTTACATCACCTAACCTTGGTTTGTCCTTTAAAAGGGCTCTGCAGAGTCACTGGAATAAATTATGTTCATTGTGGTCTGTGCTGCATGATGTTATTTTTTTTCCACTGTTAAATAACTTAGACATTGCTACTGAACGGACAGACACATTTTGTGTTTCTACCATACAGAGATAGGTAGAAGAAATTATGAGAAACTGACACTAATTGCTTCTACTGCATGTGTTTCTTAATATATTGAATTACTTTTCCATTAACCCCACAGGGATCCTATTTTATGAGTCATCAACGGCCAGGAAATCTCATTTCTAAAGGACTAGAGCCAGTGTTGCTGAAGACATCCAAGAGTGTGTCAGATCCTTTCCTAATGAAGAGCAAATGCTCCCACAATAAAAGGACAGGCAAAACAGAATTGAGGACAGCCTGGTGTGAGGGGAGAAGATAATTCCCTGCTTCTCATCTAAGTAGTACTAAACAAGGTTTGTGTTCTACATTTTATTTATTTTTGATGGTTCCTTGGTGGCTTGACACTAAGTGGAACTACCTAAGCTTGGTAAACAAGTGAGAATTTAAAGTATGAGCTTTTATTGCAGTCACTTAAAGAATCTCCTTGGTGGTGCTGGGAATGTTGCTGAATTAGACCTGTCCTCTGGGCTGTGGTCAGACTATGGGCCAGAAAGACATAACCTTCAGGCCTGGGCTTCTTGGGAAAGAGATAATTGTTGGTCATCACCCACATTTTCTACTTTCTTCCTCTTGAGATTCAATTGCATTTTTGCACAAAATCTTTTGCTAAATGTGATGTTTTTCTAACTGAGAGGATCTGAAACTTTGGGCTCCAAAACCTCCTGTCTGACACCAATTACTTTTTAAATTCCTCCTTCCTTAAATTGCCCTCTCATGGTAATACAGATGTTTCCTCCTTTCAGAGAAAAAGTAGGAGCTGCTTAGATTCACCTTTAAACTCCTGTCACTTCACTTGTGCAAAGGAGTAAGGTTCCAATGGACATATTTAGTGGGTGATTTGGATCCAAGGGTCCAGCATCCATCCTCTCACTGAAAAATAGGAGGAACCACATGGCAGAGGACTGTGCTCTGTCCAGGACACAGATGTTAATTTGATGGTTGTTACTAACAGACCATTTGGGACTGGACTTCTTGCTCCTCCACTTGCATGACCAGCCTGGTTGTCCAGTAGCTCTTCCATTAATATTTTAGCATCCTTCCCTCTCTCCCTGCTTATAAACAAGTGTGCATTCCAGGAAGATTCAAAGAGCAGTGGCTTACTGCAAAAAGTGCAAGTTTTCACACACCCCCCAAAAAAAGACAGCAATATGGAAATGTTGGCAAAAATACATCCACAGTTATTATTACTTATAATTAGTTTTAAAAACACAAGTCTGTTTATTACAGAGTATCCATTTTTATTCTTTGCAAGGACCATAGGTGACAGCTCTAGAATGTTCATCAAGAAACTAATTAACCTGCTCATCCACAAAAACCCCCTCACATATTTTTTGCACAGCTTTAAGGGTGGGAGAGTAAAACTACATATAAATTATTAGCTTCATTAACAGAAGTGTAATTCTTCATTTAGGATCAAAAAAACCTCTTTATTTTTTCCATTTGGGCAGCCAAAAGAGTCTATACCCTCCTTAACCCTCTCATACTACAAGCTTGAGGGATTTCCCAACACAAAAGACACTAATTCCACACCAAAGGGAGATGTATCAACTCACTGTATTTAAACTGACTTAAATTGCAGAAAAGAGGATTTAAATTAAGCATGAGAACAAACTCTCAAACCTATACATGGGCAAGGTTTGCCAGGAGGCTATGACCTTTCTAACATGGATACTTGCTAAAATAAACCAGGAATGTCTGTCAGGAATCACACAGGAACAGCTTCTTCAGCAGGGAGAATTAATTAACTTTCCCAGCTCTTTTCCAGATCAATTTTCTAAGATTTTTTTTATTTAGTAGTGATATTTTGCTTGGTTACTTACAATATAGATCTTTGCCATGAGGAAGAAAAACAGAATTATTGCAAAGCTTTTAGGATATTGAAATAGTTCCTCTAACTGTGAAAAACCCAAACAAACCACAAACCCTATACAGTTCTGTTAACTAAAGTAATAATTTTGTCTGAGTTGTGGCTGGATTGTAAAGGGCAAAGAGAACTGAGAAAAAAGGAGGTAAGGAGTTACTTACTTTATGGGTTATTACCTTCATCCCACCATTCCATACAGACTTGGTGATCCTTGTGGGTCCCTTCCAGCTCAGGAAATTCTATCATAGAAGCATCTGGAAGAAAGAACCTGTGACTGCCTTTGTGAAGACATTTCTCTCTGCTGTTTCCACTTTACACTGGACTATGAAACAATCTCAAGCAATTCAAAAAGTCTACCCACTTCCTGATCAATGTGGGCTTGGTGAGGGCTTGATTCCTTTTCCTGTTAGAAACTGTAGAAAAATCTGAGAAACAGGACTGAGAGAAAATTATAACCACCCTGTAAAACACATGTGGCAAAGGTTGTATTTTGTAGAAAATGGTCTGAGTTTATACATTAGAGAAATTTTTCTTTAGTTTTTACTCTCTCTAATTTAGTGGGTTTTGAATTTGATAATAATAGATCCTACCTGATGGCAAGGAGGTAGACAAATGGTCTTTTCAAGTTCCTTCCAGTACTTTTTTAACACTCTGAATTTACTGACTAACTAGTTACTATTCCCTGAGGAGCAAAGACCCTTATACATTGAATTACACCTTAATCCTGGATGCTAAACCAGTTTAAAGTAAATGAAAAGATGCTTACTAAAAAGGTTTGGCAACTACTTCAGGTTTTTCTCTCACTAACAATAAAAGAAATATATTGCTATACAATCTATGTTGTAAGCTAAAGAAATTAGCTACTAAAACTTGGTAACATAGTTAAGCAGGAGGCCCTGTTGTTGATGTCCCTGCTAGGAAATAATAGATAGCAAGGAGAATTATACATGGTGAAATGTATTCATGGCACATAAAGTTGCAATGTCCTATTACTGTTTAGTAAAAGCTTCAGAAGAATGGATCTATTCTTCTGTAAGTGCAAGGATTTTTTTTTCCTAATTAATTTAAAATTTTCTTGTTAAAAATAAAGTCTCTGTTATTTATGTTTCTTAAAGGTTTATGATGTTTAAAATCTGGTTGTCCTCAGAACATGAAATCAGAGCAGGGCAATACCGTCAGATCAGGACTCAGTAATGTTTTTCATCAGTCAAACAGATGGGTCCTCACCCATTTTGTACAATTTCAGTGATTTAGCAACAGCAACCATATTTTTAAGGCAAAAATTGGCAAAGTGCTTTTGGCTCAAAGAAGGAAAAAATAAAGATTCACAGATAATTTTTGCTACTTTATTGTTACTAGATGATCTCTAAGATCTCTTCCAATCCAAGCCATTCTATGATTCTACAGTTTCATGATTTATTTATGTTATGGAATATCAAGTTCTCTTGCAAGTCCCCATTCACTGATTTGGTTTTTTTTTTCTAAATAAAATAAAGGCACTAAAAAATTCTGTCTCCTTGGAAATACTTGTTACTACTACAAATATTTTCTGGATTTGGAGTAGTAGTGGTACCATAAATATCCTTTGAATGTATGAGTTGGGCAGAAGGAGTACATGTCACTTAGCCCAGAAAATGAGCATTTTGATTAGTCTGGTGATGTTTAAAGAGTTTGGGAAGATTTTGTTAAAAAGCAATGGTCCAACAGCCCCCTGAAGCCTGCTTTGTTCTTTCTGCAGCTGAAGGGGATCTCTGCTGGGTCTGGGGTTTCCTACCATCACCAAGAAGGACTGGGTGCACACGAGCACTGAAATGAGGCAGCCCCAGCACTGCAGGTGGACAGACCTCTGCAAGAGCAAAGCCTCTGATTTCCAGGAGCTCCACTGTTCACAAAATAGCTTATCCCATCTGAAGAAAACTGTAACAGGATCACTTCAGCCATCACATTTTCTTGATTCTTTCTAATGTAGGTGATTCAGGTTGCCAAAAAGGCTCTTTCATCAAATATGAATGCAGTTTTGATTAAACACAGCACAGATCAAATGAGAAGAAAGAGGATTCCCTTCAAGCAATACCTGTGAAAAGTTCTTTATCTTTGTGGTTAAATACCTTTACAGATGGTTTATATCCTTTTTTGATTTTAAATTAATTAAAAGGAGAAATTAGATGAGAAAGTGCCTGCAATAGTCTTCCAATACACATTCAGAAGACATAGCTTTTATTTCATGTAAAAAATTGAGATTTTTTTTGTATAGAAATTAATTGTGTGATTATTTGATATTGAAATGGGGAACTTAAGAAAGGCTCTTAGTTTTATCCTTAAACATTTGCTATATCACCTCGTTCTACCTGGAGTGCTGGGCTGGTTACTTGTACTACACAAGTGGGTGCAAGTATCTCATTCTTAAATCAAACATCCATTTTCTGAAGGACTTTATTTTTCCTCTGCTTTGTATCCTTTCTACACCCTTATCTCAAGGTATCATGGAAATAGAAGTTGTGACAGGGGAAGAGAGCAGTGCTGATGAAGATTTTATGTCTAGGGAAAGACCTTTTTAGGGGGTACCTCAAAAATTCAGATATAATAACATTAACTTTCCCAACATTTGCACTAGCATGTATTAATTTTTCTAAATAATTGCTAAAATTACTTTAAAAAATAATTGGAATTATAGATCTTTTGTGCAAAAAAGTGCCTTGAATTAAAAAAAACCAAAACTGACTTTGTGGGTTTCTGAATTTTTTTACATTGGTTCTCTATTTCCTCATTAGACAGACAAAAATAATTAAGGATATGTATTCCAAATCTCTCATGTTACTCATCTTAATAACAGGAGATACAGTAGCATATCTTGCAATTATTAACTGCCTTATCTTTATCATTTCGTTTTCATGCTGAGAAATATTTTGCTGCTCGATTGCTAAAGGCAAAATAGAACAATATTTTTAACAGCATGTACCAACTTAACTGTAATATTCAGCTGCCAAAGGGTCATCCAGAAGAGATACCTTTGCAAAAATATAAATTAGCAAGAATTGGTGTGTTATGATCATGTCCTTTCTAGGAAAAGAAGCATTTTGCTTTACATTTTTTAGGTACACGGGCAGAGGAAGATATTACTGACACCAACTGAATAAGAAGTAACTCCTGTCAAAATACTTTTACATATTATCACAGTTTCAGTCTATTCTTTGGCTTTAATAGGCTGTCCAGGTCCAGGCTGGAGCTCAGAAAAAGAATGAGGAAGGTGCGAGAGGAAATAGAAAAGCATATGTGAAGAGAAAAGGTTCAAGAAAACTGTGGTAACCTGAATGCTGAAGGATTCTTTTATCATACTGAGACATTCTTGGGTCATAAGCTGTTAGCTAGAAGTTTGGTATAGACCTGAAACACTGGGAATAGTAAATACATTTATGTCAGTCAGCATTTCTCTCAAAATAGCAACCATTATTCAGAGCAATTTGATGCCTTATCTATAAAGAGAGTTGATAGTGATATCTTTGTCCATGCAAGTCACTTTCTGATCATGAGAAGATGCATCCTGTCCATGTTGTAGAGCCCTTCCTTTAAAATATGAGTACCTCAGAGTTTTCTGTGGGAAGACTAAGGAACACAAGCTGATGCAAGCCTTGCTTCAAATGAGTTAAAACACTGTGAGAAGGCAGAGAATTTCTCATTCCTGAGAACACCATGCAGACCCCAAGATCAGCTCAATGCACAAATAAAACCTGGGCATGCTGGTGTGAACAGGACACTTCTGACAATTTCAGAGGATCAGGATCCTCCTTAACTGTTTGAACTTAGCAGAAGAGAGAGTGGAGCTTATTGCTCAGAGCTGATTCCCCTTAACCCTTGTGACTGGGAGGATTCAGAAAGCTCTTCTGTACCTGACCTTGCAGCCTTGAGTGTTTTTTTTTTTTTTTAATTAGACACTTTAAATTGTGCTGTACAGGGCACAGCTTGCCTGTATCACTATGGTCCTGTAACCTGGAGCCATTCTTCTGCAAACTCCACATTCCAGAACTAGTTTGTGCCTTTTTTTTTTAATTATATGAATTGCTTTTATCACTTTTTCAGTTCTTCAGAAATGGGACCCGATCTCTATGTGAAATGGAGAGAGCTAAGGTCTGTCAGCTAAACAATTCTTAGCTTTTCCACAAATTGAAAAAGTAATAAAAAATTACATTTGAGGTAAATGACAACATCCTGACATGCTTGAGGTAGCATCATCTCAGTGATGGCAACTTCAGATCTGACTTATATTGAAAATCTGAATAACTGGTATCTGTGTTCTAAACTTTTAAATTAGACCAGGATTGCATATTGATCAGAAAAAGACTGAGAGAATGAGATAAAATGGAAAGGGATTAAAAGTCTTAATTCATCTAAAATATCCTAGACTGTTTTCCCCAGGCTGGGGGAATCCTTAATGTTTTTGTTTTTTTAGTCTTCCAGAAACTGTCATTTTATCTTTTCCAGATGACTGTGCTCTTGGTATAATTTATAAATTTAAACCAATCCAAGAAAATACAAACCAGCCTCTACTTTACATGCAACAACAAAATTGTTTTTTCAAGCTTGTTTTTATAAAAAAAAACAGGAGTTGAAGACACCCAGTTCCACTTCATAATTATCAATTGGTGGGTTTATTTTTGCAGATTTTCTGTTTGCAAATATACACATTTTTAGATCCTGCACGTTTCTTAATAATGGTGTTTCAAATTTAAAGCTTTTTCAAACCTTGATTATAGTAAGAAAATATTTTTAAAATATATTCTCTGAAGGTGCTGAAATCATTCTGGTCTGCTATATCAGAAAAATACTGCTCTCTTCCCCTGTCACAACTTCTATTTCCATGATACCTTGAGATAAGGGTGTAGAAAGGATACAAAGCAGAGGAAAAATAAAGTCCTTCAGAAAATGGATGTTTGATTTAAGAATGAGATACTTTTTTTTTTTACTGTTTGCGTTCCCTTCCTCTAGCTCTGGCTCCTGCACAATGAGAAGATAAGATGTAATTTCTATTGAATTGCAGGTCTGTGTTTAATTTTAGAAGATTAAATTACCTTTAATCTTCTATGAAATTCTGCACATACAGAGAAACCCTCTTCTGCCCCACAACAAAATAGTTTGTATGAAACATGTTCTACACAGTGCTGGTTGGTAAGGTTATGTTTTAGTCTTCAGGTCCAGAGAGCAAATCATGTATTTTGCTCAGCCAATACACCAACATTTCAGTTTAATGTGCCATGCAATGTGTGTTTTCTTAATGGAAAATAGTCCAAAAATGATCCTGAAATGTTGATATTTCCTGTGGAAAGAGAAGAGGTACAAATAGCCCACTCATCAAAATGTTCATAGCATTAGTGAAAAAGCTTGGCTTTGCAGTCTGTATTATATGCTAGCCTACCACATTCATGTTCTTTCTTCTTTATTTTTGTTCAGTAAAAGATACAACATGCAGTGATATAAATATGGAACATATTTGTCTTCAGCCACATTGGATTGTCTTAGCTCATTTCAGCATGGACACAAGGATTCATTGTCAGGGAACACCTCAGGGATCTTAATACCTTTCTTTTTGTTGCTTTACTTTCCTCAGAGATAAAATCAGCTAGCAAGTATTAACTGGAAGCTTAACACAATATTTGAAGTGTTGTGCTGTCCACATACAGTAACACAGATAACCCCTTTTTTTAATAGTTCAAACTTGAAAGATGGGAGAGAAGCTTTTTCAACAGTCACGAATTACACACTTTCATAACAATGAACCATTTCTGTTCTGTTCTGGTTTGGACTGGGATAGAGTTGATTTTCTTTGCAGCAGCTTGCAGGGTGCTGTGCTTTGGATTTTTGACCAAAACAGAGTTGATAACACACTGATGTTTTAGCTGTTGCTGAATAGTTCTGACAGAGCATCAAGGCCTTTTCTGCTTCTCACTCCACCATGCCAGTGAGGATGCTGGGGGTGCACAAGAGGTTGAGAGGGGACACAGCAAGGACAACTGACCCCACTGGACCAGAGGGATGTCCCACACCCTGTGGTGTCATGGTCAGCAATAACAGCTGGGGGGAGAAGGAGCAAGGGGATATATTTATAATGATGGTATTGTTCTATAATTATGTCTGTGATTGGAAGCAGAACTTTTGATATGACTCATTCAATGTGAAATATTAACATTGAAATGAAGTTTTTAAAAAGTTTATAGAATTGGATGCAATAAGATATTATTTTTATAAAAATATAAGCATTACTTTCAGGTAAAAAAAATTCTCATTTTCTGTACTAATGTGCATTAAAAAAAAAAAGCTACTTTAAGTTGTATGAGTTAACATTACAGAAACTGTCCTGTGCACAATTACTTTGAGAGTGTTATAAAGAACACTGATTCTTGCTGTTTTGGAAAGAAAAATACAGAAAAGCCTTTCTCTGTATGCCCATAGGAAATGTCTGTCCTACACTGTCGATTTCATTATAGTATAAGAAACACTTTTGCCCTAAGTGCTTCTTCCAGCCCTGGTTCTTAATTGTTGTTATTTGGCAGCATGAAATATTGATGACATTGGTCAAAAAGATTGACAGCTGCATGAATTGTTATTAACCAGCCTGTTGGTTGTAGCTTAAAGTTCAATAAATACCAAGTTGCAGTAAAAGCCCCAGGGAGGCTCTTTCTTTTCCGAAGAACAGGAAATTAACTATTTGATGTCTTTATAAGCTGTCTTTTTCCCATCACTCCCCTTCCCCCGCTCAGCAGTCTTGGTGACACTAGAAGGAATTGGCTGGTTTGATAATGCTCTCATAACTGGGCATCATGGCCCCATCCTGGATCCTGAAGAAGGTAATGACCAAGCACTACAGGAGGTGTAACTACCCATCCCTGCTCATTGTCCTTCATCACCACAGGAAATAACAGAAAAATCATTCACAAATGTTAGGATCTGAAAGAGCACAGGGGACAAAACGATTTCTGAAGTGACTGAGGAATAACTTGTGTAATACTGACACGTGAGAAAACTTTTCATCCTCCACATATAAGTGCTGTCACACTGTTATGATTTGCAGTTGTACATACATTCAATCACATAATAACTTGCTGGAGAGCTTTAATAACTGTGTATTAGGTTGGAGAGAAAATCCTTACCAACATATATATTCTTAACATTTTTAATGGTGCTGTGTACTCTCCCTTTTTAAATGTGTACATCTGCTATCTCTATCTTAAATCCCAGCTGATTATTTTTTTGCCAGAGCAAATATGCGACTTTTCTTGCTACAAGCAAACAGATTTTTAACACCTGTTTCTCTGCTGGTTCAGAGATCTCTGGTATCTATACCTTTGCTTGTCTTGTTCAGTTCCCTGTATGTCTTAGCTATTCAGTATTCTGTGTTATTACTACTTGTGATGTGACATACTGTCATTTTGACTTTGATCAAAATAAAGTAATTGTAGCAACAGGAAGAATCCATTAAAGCTCCTCACTGTCTGATTTAGTCATGGTGAATAGATGAAAAAAAGTACCTTGCTGACTCAGTAAATGCTAAATTTTACCACTTAGGGAAAAACATGAATAGTGTATTTATGTGTATACCTGTGAATATTCCAAAGCTTCATCCTTTCAGATATACTTGAATCAATCATCAGTTTGAATAGGCATGAATGATTCAGAAAAACACCACACTGTCCCATAACTTAATTGCTACCACAGATCAAGCAGGCTGGGCTGACCATTATAGTGCAGAGCTATTTAACCTGTACCTGTCATATGTGGATAATACAATATATGATGCACTGTGCACACACTGGACTCAAATTTTGAGGCAGCATCATGGTGAAGTAGTACAGAATTTTGTGACTTGTGGGTTATGAAGTGTCCTGGGAGATTTTAATATTAAATGTGTTGCTGTTATGTTTAAGATGGATATTTAATGTGTATTAATAATGACAGAAAATTAACTTTTTCCACTGGAATTTAATTGGACAATCTCTCTGCCAGTCGTAATCACTTTTACAGTCTGTCTATTCAGTTATACTGAGGCAAGGTTTTAATTTTATTTCCTCCAATATCAATCACTCATTATCCCATGAACATCTTGAATTCTCCCTTATATTGCAAGAGTATTTTCCCCAGCTTAACAGTACATATTAGCATACAGTAAAAGAATTAGTAATGTCTTGCAAGTTCAAATCTAAATAACTTTATGCACAACTTTCAAAATGTTTTATTATTTGAGTTTCCTTTTGGTAAAGCAAGGAAATGTAATTATATGCTAAAAGGAATTGATAAGCAACTTGTTTAACCAATGGTTACAATCTCCTGTCTTTGTTCACAGCATCTGTAGCAATAGAACCTGCTGCATTTCAATGCTGACATTTAATCAATGCATGTAAATCACCTTGGAGGCCTATTGTTCTTGTATTCATTAATGCTGTCATGCAGAATACAAACATGTAGGAGAATTATACACTAAGTTTTTGCAGCTGAGGTCAAAAAGTGGCATGTGTAACTGTCTGCTCTTGAAGTTCCAAACTGCTTCTGACATGTGGCATGGTATATTCCACAATCTGTATGAATAAAATCATAGGATCTCTGAATTAAAATTGTATGAGAGTTTTATTTAAGGGATTTTTTTTGTTAGGAAATTTTCAGGTGGATGGAAGTCTTTCCTGTTGACTATATAATATGTTCCTTCTGTTTGCTAGCTTCTAGGGGCAGGTACAGATGATAATAAATACAGAGGTGGCTGCTTCTGTGTGGAAAGACTAAACTTTTTAAACCAAATGCCTATGTTATGCAACCAGCTAATATGATAAAACCATAAATGACAAGAAAGTAAACCAAATAATTTCCAGTCAGGCAGTGGTATCTCAACATTTTCAAGTCAGTATGCCATAAGAATTTAGATTTGCTGGTCTCTGAACATTTACAACTGGAAATGAAAGATTAATTTGTATTCAGGCCAGTGTTTGGAGGGAAAATGACTGAAAGCATCAGAGAAAAGAGTGAGCAGCCAACTACAATGGCACAGCAGATGGGCTTGCTTTGGTGCCTACCTCACCTCTGCACACCTGAACTCTGTGCTCCATCTTGCAACAGTGTTTTACTTGTGAAGCATCACTTTATCCAAACAAATCAGTCGTGTAGAAACTACCTAAAACAACCAGCTTTGGCCTCTCAGGTATGTGAGCTGGTTCCACAATGGGAGCAGAGCCCAGAATTTGAAGGTGGCCTGAAACCAGGAGAGCAGATGCAGCAGCACATGAAGGGCAGATAGAGAAATATTCCGCTCACCTGCCTCTCAAGTCACTCCCTCCACTGGCTGGTAGCTATGGCAATTTATGGAAGAAATCTGGGAAAATCAAACATGGTGGATTTTCTGTCCTTGATCACCATCCAAATTTTGCCATTCAATATTTTCTTTAATTTCCATGAGTGAGCCATTCAACCCAAAAGATCAGATTAAAGCATTTTAAATCTTTAATAAAAATAATTTTTAATATTTCATTTCATCTTTCTGTTTAAATGCAAATATATTTAATTATAGCTGAAAAATAGTTTGGAAGTCATTCTATGGCTCCCAGAATTCTAAGAGAAACTCAGTAACTCTATAATTTTATTTTTCTTTTCTTTTTTATTATTTGAACTTGGTCTTTCTCTTTGACAATTTCCACTTTAAGAGGTTTTTTGTCATAAGGAACATTTCCCACCTTTCATTTGTCAAACATTTTTGCAGCATGAAATTTTAAAGGTTTATTACAGGAATTTTCAAATGTATACACATATATATAATAATGATGACATAATGGAATTTTTCTCAGTGGATTCAGGATACAGTTGGAATCTATGAAGTCTTCTTCTGGTCTGGTCTATAAATCATGAGAAATCAGCTGCAGAGAGATAGTTACTCCTGATTTTTAACCAGGAATGAGTTAAAGGCACCAGGCTACATCCATCATACAGCAACAAAGTGTGGAGTTTTAGTCTAAATTTTGAATGTAGGTGCACAGGACACTGCTTTGCATTTCACTGGGTACAGAGGCAGTAACCAGAAGAGTAAATTTAATGCAATTTTGTTACTGATTCTGCAATGTCAGATGTTGGATTGCCACCCACCAAGGAACACCAGGTCATACCTTGTGCTTTGCCTGGTCGTTGTTGTGAGTGAATCGTAACACTGCTCTTGTGCTCACCCCTTTGTTCTTATCGCAATTCATTGAGAAATCGCAGGCTTTGAGCCAGATGGAGGAGAACTCTTCAGTCCCAGGACCAATTTATACAAACCTGTGCCAGCCCTCTGTCCCCAGACATAGCAAGGAATGTATGGAGGTGAGAGGGAGTGCCCTGAGCTCTGTGTTCTCTTTTCTCTGCCGTGGACCTGAGCAGCAGCGATCCCCAGCACGCAGCAATCAGCTCGAAGCTCATCCCAGTGGCACCAGGGCTGGGACCTGCTCTGCACCAGGCACTGAAGAAAGAATGGGTTTAGAGTATAAAAAACTGTAGCTTCCTCACAGGGAATCTGTCTGAGGTTATCTAAGCTCAGGCCTCAATTCACTGTTGGGAAAAGATTGTGAAACAGTGAGAAGAAAGGCTAAAGCAGACAAAACAAATAAGAGAGCAAAGTGGAAAGGAGTTATACAGTTTGGCAATGAGGTCTTTGTTATTACAGAGCCTCTGTGACCTTTAAGAGAGTCTGACTTGACTGGTTGCCTGCACAGGTTTCCACCCTGCAGTCCTGAGTCCAGCTCCATGCCTGGTAGCTCATTTTAAAACAGCCCTGCCATGCCACCTTCGGAAGCTGCAGTGTGTGCTGGCTGAACAGACTGTGCCTGGCAGGCACCCTTGACAGTGACCTCCTTTCCAAGCAGGTCAGGACAGTTACCTGCCCAGGAGGCACTGTCTTATTGATTCATCTGCCTCCAAACAGATGTACCACAGATCTCTTTGAGATGCACCTGCTTCTCAGGGACTGAAAGCTGAGCACATATTTATTATACCTGTGAAGTATTCAGCCATGGATGATGACTGTAGCTTGCAGCGGGTATGAACATGTGAATCTCTCTAAGGGGCAACACATACAAAGAATATGCCCCTTTTGGGGATATAAAGCAATTATTGGAGATATTTTTAACTGTGTCCTCCAGGTACTTGCCAACTCATGTCTGATTTACCTGTTGTGTTCCTAAACATATAATATTTTTGTGAATAAATTTTTATACATATTAAAATAGTACTTGTGAACATATGCAGACAATAATTTTCATCTCTGAACCTCCATATAATTATTTTTATTTGCTGATCCTTTACCCTTTGAACTTCAAAGATTGTATGATGATACTAGTGAAAGATTTACCAGCTTCAAAGCTGAAACAAATATGCACCTGAATCTTCAGAAAAATCTGAATTCTGGTCAATAGATAAAATTCTGAAAAAACAAAAACCTTGAACAAACATTGAATTACGATGTATAAATTCTGTTACCTATTGTAAAATTCATTCTGAGCCACAGCCTGAGCTTTGCTTTGGAAATGCTGGAAACAGAGAGCAGAAATCTAAGAGTCTGTGACTGCCATGACATGAAGGATAAAGTCAGAGGATAAACTATTGAAAGTGGACATGGCAGAAAACCCAAAGGAAATATGATGCTTTCTCTAACTAAAGAGGTTGAGATTCAGATTTTTGAGCTACCTGATTTTAGGAGATTATGTATTTCATGGGGACCAAAACTGGTTGTATCTGCTGTTTACTAAAGAGAAAATGAAGAGCCTTAGTGACATGAGAATTCCTTTATTGAAGTTAAGAAGTTCTTGATGACCTGCAGCTGAGAGATTCAGTGCATTATCATTTTACTCCATGAAAGAAAATAAGTGACAGGGAAAGTAAAGCTGGAACTTTGTTCTGTTTTTCTGATAGTCCACTAAAGTGTAGTCAGTGTTCTGCGTAGGACTGCCCTTGGAACAAGTGAGCCACAACCAGATGTGCCACCCACTTTTCTATGGCCCTGAGCACAGAAAGGACAACCTAATTCTAAACCATTTACAAACTGTTAAAAATAGCTGGCAGTTTGATCCTTTCTACCCTTGGCTTTTAGCTTCTCCTATGACACAGGATAAATACAAGAGGAAGATTAGGTCACACAAATTTATATGTGGACTATATTTTAAATGAATATGAAGCATCTCTGAACATAAGGTCCTTTTGCCAAATGGAGACTTGTCATTTTTTTTCTGCTTTGCACAAACAAGCAAGTGCAATGTAATTTAAAATGAGGAATTGTTGAAAAGTACAAATCCTGTGTAGTAGAGGCTATAACATTAGGTGGATTGAATGAATTAAAATCTTCTCATTTATAATCAGTTTTAATCACATTCAATACTCTAAACCAGATTGAAACTGAACATTAGTGGTTTAGGATAAAACCATGCTTTGCTCCACCCTACTTGACTTGTTTTAAATGTCAGTGTTTTGTTCTCACAGCTGTGTGCTCTATAAGAAGGGACGTGTTTCTGATGAGAAGAAGGTCATTCATTAATACCAGTGATTGTGAGGGACAGGATCAGCCTTTTTTGTTGTTGGAAGGAACAAAGACAAAATTAAGTGTCTCTGTTTCAGAAAGTAAAAGGAATATGTCCAATCAACAAATGTTTCAGTACCTCCACCCATGGCTGTTTCCTTGGGACAAGTCTACATAGCCTGGCAAAAGGCAGCAAAACATTTTAAGCAGATGAATGTGAAATAAATTTTCTTCCTCTAGAAACAGAAAATACAGCCATGTCTACTCTATAGGTTATATCAATAATCCATCTGTGATCTTTTTTCAGCCAATTTATCTACGGTGGATGTTAGGACTTCTTCCTGCAAGTTTGATAGGGATTTTTGAAGGAAAGATAAGGGGCAAAAATGTGTGGAAATTGAAAAAAAGATTGTCTTAATCTTTAAAATGTCTTTATAACAGTAAATGCAAACTATTGTAATGATAAATGAAGATTATAGTCACTATTACTTTAGGTGCTCCTGTATCTGTCAGATCAAAAAGAACAGAGCTTGACCTGTTCTAAAGACAGGAAAAAGTTTAAATGGGGGATGTGAAAGGCAGAGCTTATGCAGCTATGATGATAATATGGATTTTATTCCACTTTACTGTCTTTGAGTATTTCCTTTTGAAGCTTTTAAAACTAGTAAAGATGTTTTCAGTGTTGTTCAGTGTTCTGTTATTCTATCTTCCCTGTTTACTAATTTTGGATTTATCTCTATCAATGTACTCTGACTGATTAGAGGATATTTTAAATTCTGCAATTTAGATCCATTTTTATGGAACCATTGCAATTTTTGTTGCAGTAAGAACAACAGTGATTGTAAGCTGCATCATTTTCCCCATTAAGATTTTAAAACACTGCAGATCCAATTCAGATGAAAAAAGTATCAATATTCCAACAAATTAAAAATTAAACATTATTCACAATACTCCAAAATATTTTATGAAATTTGAAGCTGGTTTTAAATCAGTACTTTACCAATAACAGCTATTTCACAATTCTCTTCTTAATATCAATGACTTTGTGAGTTACTGACACAAATCATTGTTTTTATTAAATTGAAAATTAAATTATTTGATAAATTGGTGGCTTAATAAAATAATATGAAAGGAAATACAATTGATTAAAATAACATTGATTTCCCCCTTTTGGAATTTAGTATTAGATACTTACCACCCACCAAAATCGGAAGTAATCATTTCCTGTAACACAACAGCTCATTCATGATGTACAACTTGCCTCTGCATTTAGGAAACTGACAGGGACAAAACTCTTCTTTCTTTCACTTTATCTGCTCAATAGAAAGGCAGAATTTAGTCCCACTTTCTTTCACCAGGACCCATGGTACAATAAACACACCTGAGAATAAGCACATTGTGAATGCATTTGCTGAACTGAGAGATCCAGATGTCAGGAGGACTTTACCACCACACCTCTTCTGAAAATCAAATCCCAATCTTCTACAAGACATTGGGTACATCTCTAAATTATCACATACTGCTTCTAAAAGATATAAATATTAATGAGGATTGAAATGCTTGCTATAAAATTTTAGCTGGAAGTCATACAAACAGTTAATAATTCTCTTTTCCACTTTCACAAAATTTTTCTGTCCTATCTATCCTTTCAAGTGATCTTCAATAATTTTACAGCGAGTATCTCTTGAAGAAATAAGAATGACTAAATAATGTGCACCATTATTTTATTAAGATAATTTTATTAAAATACTTTAAAAAAAAGCAGAATCTTCAAAAGTTTTTACATTTTTGCCAGTACCATCTTTACATATTCTGCCTTGCTGTCTAGAACAATACATAAATTTGTGGGAATTATGCACTGGTTTGTTTCTAAATGTGAGAGCACTTGTTTTTCTGATCAATGTCGAAATAATGAAAACATAACAGGATCAATGGCTTGTCCTTCCTCAAGAGCTCTCTTAGGAGTCTTTAGGCATATTTATTCTTCCTTATTTGGAAGTTGATTGCAAAACTAAGGAAAAACATTGGAAACAATTTATTACCATTAACTAAGTCAAAGCAATGACAGGTAAAAGTGTCAATGGAAGCTTCACTGATTCTCACTGGGATTTTGATTCCACTGTGTTTAGATGTTTCTCAGCACTTTTTTTCTGTAAACATGGGCTTACGGTGTTAGAAGTAGTTTTTATCAATAGGTTTTAGGAACCAAAAGGGTATATCTTTCTTTAAACAAGTATATTTATGGGCTTGTCACACAGGGCTAATGGTTCTAATGAGTGATGGGCAAACATTACCTTCAAACTCTGCATTTACAAGCATATGGGGTGTGTAGGGTGTCTAGAACAATACATAATCCTCCTATGCTCAGAAAGATCAAAAAAAATTAACAAGGGAAGCTGTTAAAGTGTTCATAGGCACAACTACCCACATGTAAATTAAAAAAGTTTGTGACAGAATCTCAAATAATGGAACTGATTTTGATTTTGACTTTTGTTTTGCTGTGAAACACATTTAGAAAAAACCTCACTAATGACCATAATGTGTAGGATGGACAAATTCCAGTAAAACTGCAGATGATTCCATCCTTAGTATACAGGATCATATAAATATTTACTCAGAATATTTTTTAGATGTTGATACACAGACATTAAAGGGAAAGAAGAACTTTAGACGATTCTCTGGTGTTAGTCTGGGTTCAACAAGCATTTGGTAAGAAATTGGGTTAGATGCCTGTCTCAGACTTGATTTTTGCCCTAATGCCTTACAAGTGGTTTAATGAGTCCACAATGAATAGGGTTCATCTCTGGCACTGCAGTGTCAAGGACAAACACAGAATGCCATCCTGGCCTTGACAAATGAGGTATGACTTGTTTTACAACCTTTTAAGAGCAACAAAACCTCAACAATCCCATTGCAGCAGCCTTTCCTGAGGTCTTCTTTCCATTTGTTGGTGTTTCCACTGGAAGCAGTGACTCTTGGCTTGCAACAAGGAGAGATGTCAGGCAGTCTTAAAAATCTGACAGATGTCTTCTTTCTTCTGCTTTACTCCAGGTATAGCACCATGACAGAATTCTCTCACTATGAATAAGCACCATTGGAGAAATTTTCGTTCTCTAATTTGGTCAGTGCCGGGAACTCGGGATTCAGCTTGATAAGGCCCCAGGAAAATCATGAGTGAACACAGATTTTTCTCCTTGCATACATAAATCCCATGGTTTTGGTGAGTAAGAATGCACATTTACTGGCCTGGCAGGACCTTATTGTGGAGTAGGACATTCAACAAGAGACACTTTGGCTCCATCAGTTCAGGATCTGCCTAACAATTGGTCCAGGCCAGTGCACAGATCGTGGTATCCCTGTACATGCAGAGGAAACAGGACTGATTGCATGGACTCAATTTTTCTCCTTTTATGCTCATTATTGTCACACACCACATGTAAGAAGGGATTAATATGATGATAGACAGAAAAGAATGAAAAGACTAACTTGGTTGCATTGCATCCAATGCATCATTCACACCAATGTCAAAGATTATCTGTTAGTTTTTTTCTAGGCCTTTTATTCCTGCTGTAGCAGCTTTGTGATCTGCTCAAAGTCATCTGGACATATCTTTGTGTAAATATCTTGAAACTAGTACTTTCAGTTTGAGAAACAGAAACATTATATGTATGTTGATGTTACACTGGGTCAGAATAACTGGCCTATCAAAAGCAGAGGTATTTAGCTCAGGAGTGGTGTCACACAGGTGTAATGAGAATGTCTTTCAGGCTTAGAAATTTATCTCTATGGGGCTTAGCTGAGAGCAGATTCAAATACTTGTTCATGTAGTAGAAAGTCCAGGATCCATGGCAAATTTTTGAGATGGAACCACAGTGATTTTGTGGTAAAAGTGGCATGGTAAACCAAAATACAGCTCCTATTCTGTCCTGTCCTGTCCTGTCCTGTCCTGTCCTGTCCTGTCCTGTCCTGTCCTCTCCTCTCCTCTCCTCTCCTTGCCTCCCCTCCCCTCCTCTCCCCTTGTTTAGAAGCACCCCCTAGGTCTGATTCTTGTTCTGAATACACCACAATGGACCTGCATGAACTTTGCCCTGAGTAGGACAAGGCTTGCTATAATACGGCTTCAAATTTATCCCAGTGTGGACAAATATTGTCAAAAAAGACCAGCTCAGTTACGAGAAATATTCACAAGACATGAGATCTGCCACATTAACAAAACATGATGTTGTTTTAGAGACATTGTAAACATTAATCTTTTCTCTTTTTTGCCTTCACTATAGGAAGAAAGTTCTCTAAACCCTGAGCAAGAGAGAGTCCTAAGCAACATTTTATTCCCCCACCTTGTTCCCTTTTAACACACTTCATATTTAGGTTTATCAGTGACCTAAGAAGTGACTGTGCTTTTAGTCTCTTATAGATCAACATTGTGACAGTCTATAAAGAAATAGATGAGGATACAAAAAAGGGGAAAGCAGTAGGAATTGAGAGGTTTTTGCCTGAATCAAAAGCCAAAATACAGCCAGGCTGGAAGGACAAGTGGAAGGGGTGGTTGGCTTTTAGTAAAACTTCCTGTTTGGGCACAGGGTGCCATATTTCAGCTTTTGTTCACTTATTTCTCAGAAGGACACTGCAGGTTTGCAGGAGACCTATGTCTTCTTAAGAGAGTTTAAATCTATGTTCCATTTAAAGTGCAACTCATACATTATATTAGCTTATATAATGAATTTCTTATTTTCATTCTTCCTTTTTTTCCATTTTTTATCTGGATATTTTGGTTTCTTTATTCCAGATGTTAGTTATTTCATATGAAGTTAAATTATTTATTTAATTTATGACACAGTACAAAATGTATGTTCTTTGGAAAAGGGAATGGTAGCAGCATAAATCTGAGGGTAACACATCCAGTGGTATCAAAACTGAATCTGACCCTTGAATTTGGTTAAATGGTAATCTTGGTGATTTGCCCTTTTTGAATATGTTATTTTTGCTACATTTTTGCTTTTCATCAGTAGTTAGTGCCTAATGTAATTTGGACATGAGGAGTTAATGCAGGAAAGGCTGAAATTAAAAAAGTAATCACTGTTCATCAGAAGAGACAACACAGGAAATATTACACGAAACACAAAATATACCATAAGTTTTTCAGTATTTAAGAACAGTGGAACAATAGATGTTTATCACTATTAGCAAGACCATAAATCAGTGACCCAATTCTCTTTAATGAGCTATTTTCACCTTTAAAAGTCTTCTCAGAATTTTTTGTCAGCATATCAAATATTGATCACTTTAGCCTTTTTCATGTAAAATTTTTATAGCTATGAATAAAATTGATATTACATGTATGCCTTTAAAGCTGTTCATTGTGGAATGACTTAACTTGCACCTTTCAGCAGTATTTGCAAATGTGAATGTGACAATTTCGGTTTCAAAATGTTTTGAGTTAGATCATTTAAAGTCAGGTTGTGACCCTTACATATATTGCCTCTGATATTAAGCATGTTTTCTGACCTCATCATTTATGCATCTCTGCCTTTCTACAAACCTGAGTGTATTCTAAAACATTTTGCAAGCATAAAATATATTGTTCCCATTGCATCAAAAATAGAGGAAACCGTCTATACTGGAATGTAATTCAAGCTGATACAATCAAGTTTGCTTTTACACAGGAATATCTGGTGAAATACATTTCCTAATGTGTTGCTATACATGTGATTTCATTGTTCACCGGTGCATTCACATAAATTTAATTTTTTTTTCCTTCAGAGCTTGGTAAACAGTATTATGTTTTATAAAAGCTATATTAGACTTATTGCTGCAAGCTTATTCAAAACGAAGAACTACTACAGAAGCTAAGTATCTGCTTTTGACCAGTTAGAGCTCATTGGAGGGCATCTTCTAGTGTGTTTCTACTCAAGCCTTTGGTAAATACAGATTGAATGGGAAATCAGATGACCCAAGCTCATTATTTACTGCAATTATTACAGTGAACAAATCAGTACTTTGTTTTATTTCACAGCATCAGAGTACTAATGCTTATCCAACATGATAAAATATTTTTGCATTGTGGATGAGAAGTGTTCTATAAATGTTAAGTACAAATAAATATTTACTCCTGGTCTGCAGTGATTTAGTTTGTTAATCTCTGAAACACTGTTTCCTATTATGCAGGGGAAAGATAAAAATACATTCTGGATCAGGCAGACAGGTTTTATTGGAGAGGGAAACATGGGCACCTCTGCTAATTTAAATCATGCTTATGGTGGGGCTTTCTATTCTCAAACATGCAGATGCTAATTGGAAATTTAAACTACCTGGCACTGATTCTCTTTCTGCTTGAGTCCTGAAAGCTGCAGAAAAGATGATTTAAACTTTAAACTGTGCTTTGTAGGAGTAGTAATTCACTCTGCAAGTAACACATTACACTTTGTGATCTCTTTTGTATTTTCTTACAAAGAGTCTTGATATGAAATTTCACGTGATAGAAACCTTAAGTTTATGGCCTGTGAAGGAGAAAAAAATTAGTATAGGAGGCATCATGGGATGTGTGCTTTCCTTTTCTTACAAAATGTGCTAGGTTCAACAAAATTCTAAGAAAGTTCACTGTAGTCTAGGTCAAGTATATTTTTTTTCATTCACTGTAGATGTTCAAACTGATGGTCCTTCTTGGATTTTCTTGTGATGGGCAATGACAGCAATTGTTTTCACCTGTCCATTCTGTACTTAGACCAGAGGTTGCCATCCCCTCACAGAGGCATCACAAATGGCAGTTTGTCCATTCCTTAGCCGTCATAGGTTGCAATCTGTCACATTAAATTAAAATACCATTGATTTCAGTTTGCATTAACACAGCAGGACACGTTGTGCAGAGCCCAGAGAACTAGGATGATGAAGCTCTTGTAGGTCCAAGCTAGCAGAGATCCTATTTTACAGAGTTTGGAACTCAATTCTTAAAAAAAAAA
>VXBR01004639.1:3938565-4102222 GCA_013400215.1 Cisticola juncidis | reverse complement strand
AAAAAAAAGAATAAACTCAATCCGGCATCCATTACTGCAGATTATGAAATTCAAGGATTTAGTGTCTATTCTTTAAACTTAGTTTCTCATACAGTTTAATTACTCTGATTCTTCTATCCCTTTAAACATTGTTGCTACTAGATGCTAAATCATCTAGAAAACTATGAATTCTAAATGCTTAGGGAATTTGATAATAATTATTTTCACAGTTTTGATTTGAATAAATTAAGGCAGATTGGCTGTTATTTTAACTCTGGCTTTTACATGTCTCCATTTTGTTAATCTGTGTCTATATAACTGCTGGCATAAGTTCTGGTTAGTAATTTTTTTTTCTTTCCAATCTTTCAACTTGAGTCAGAAAAAAAAATTGGCAACTACATGGCTCTTTTAAACACAAGAGGATTGATTGCAAATATTTTGGATTTATAATTTATGTTGTAGCCCAATAGCTGGATTTTAATCCCATTGCAACAGCTTGTTATTTAAGCAAGTGTTTTTCTTGAAATAAAAGGGAGCCCCAGACCATGGGGCTCTGACATATGCTCTGCTGTTCAGGAGTTGTAGAAGGTATTAAAGGTATATTAATACCTTTAATTATACTATATAATACCTATATAATACCTATAATTAAATATTAATACCTGTAGAAGGTATTAAAGGTATATTGCCCCACACCTCTCCACAAAGTTGTTACATGGTGGTATCAGCAGAAGGGAATGACATTTTTCCTTCAAATCAATCCACTGGTGACTTTTGATCACTAAGTGAACTGGGCAGGAAGGAGAAGACATTGCCTTGTGCTGACTGTAGAGGGAGAAGGACACAGTAAAATCAGGAGTCAGCCTCTCATAGAGGAACAGAAGAAGCAGTTGAAAATAGGTACAACCTAAAGACTATTGTAGCTATGATAATGCTATTCTATGACTTTTAATTTCTCCAGAACAGGAGTGGGTTAGAAGGCACATGTTGATGACTAAGTCTTTCTGTTTAGAGTTCTATTGTTCATTCCTCTGTGTAGTAAAATGTTGACATAATCTAGTTGGTCTGTTGGACACAAATTTTCAATTCACTCCCTTTGAGATAGGAAGATAACACATGACATTCACGTTTTTGCTGGTAACACTTGTTAAGTCATGGGAACTGAACACAAATACCAGCTGAAACCAAGATATATAAATCAATAAATTAGTCATAATTAAGAAGGGGAGTCAACTCTTCTGGGTACTGCCTTCATTAAACGAAAGGGGCTGATTACACCTGACAATAAACAATCCTTTAAAGAATTAATTGACCATATGTTGGGTTGCACAGAACTGAAACTGGTCTCTGCAAAAACACCACATGCTGACAGACATTTTATCATTTAAAAATAAATAAATGGAATGGAAATGTTAATCTTCACTTCAGCAACACTGCATACATGTTCATAGTAACCCTCAAAACTTAGTGTGACACACTGAGAAACAAAATCAGACATTTATGAATTGGACTATCAGGCACAGTTCCACTGACTAGGATAACAATTACAGGGACAAGTAATGCTCATGCTTTGTAGCTTTAGTTGAGCAACAGGCAGAATCAAAAAGCAATTTCCTTCCATGGCTAAATTCTGTGTGCAAGCCAAAGCCTCATGCTCTCCTCTGGAGCGTGCAACCACTGCCTTGGGCAGGATGCTGGACTGGATGGGCCATTGCTTCTGTCCTGTTATGGAAATTCTATTGTTCTTAGCTGCAGTGCCAACAACATATCAAAACACACCATCTAAATTGCATTTGATATATACACTGTGTCACACTCCAGCTCAGCCAAGCAGCACAGACAGAGTGATTCATGTGGAGAAAGTGCTTGAGTTGCTTTAGACATGAGGAAAACAATATCAGAGCTAGGTCTGCAACCCAGTGCACACAGCAGGATCTGGAAATCTGAGATGTATTTTGGCCATATGGAAGTGAAAGAGTATTCAAGTGCTATCAATAAAAACAACAGAATGTGTCTGTTTCTGAGCAGCACACATCACCAAGCTGCAGTTCCTGGGAGCAAGTGTAAACACAGAAGCTGATACTCCCAGTAGAAAAGGCAGTCACAGACGTCTTCGTTACTATTCACTGATTTAAAAAATGCTCCAACTTCTCCAGAGCAAAATTTTCTTGCTGTTCCATTAAATGTTCTGTTCTCAAGTGGCTTTGTAAAGGTACCAAAGAGAAAAAGAAGCAAAAAAACAAAACAAAAAAAAAACCAACCAAAAAACCCCCAAAAAACCAAAAAACAACTTAGGAAATTCTTACTCTTTGTAATAGAAAATCTCAAAACAAAGAAACAAACAAACCAACCTCCCCATTGTCACCATAATTTGAGAAACATGTATTTTAAAAATTTTGGAATCTGTAGAATTTACTAGAGCTTTTTACATTAAAAAATAAGAGACTGCAAATATTTTAAAGGTGAATTATCAGATAGAATAGGCCTGATTTTCATGTTTGTAACATTGTTTATAGTGATGTAAAAAGCATTGATAGAATTACTCTTCAACCTGTGTGTACAGAGCTTTAGGCATGGTTGCAACACTGGACCCTTTGAAGCTTATAATTCACTATTCTAGCTACCACATCGTATCAAAATTGCAGAGAATTACATCCTTGCTAAGGCTCCCATCTCAAGGGATAAAGTGTGTTTGCCTTTGCTGGTTGCCTTATGGTTGAAATTAAAGAGGGATCACTACTTTTATAACAGATATGGCTGGTTTAAATTTATTTCCAATGGTGTGTTTCATAAAGGTCAGATTTCATCCAAGATGTCACCATAATCAACATGACAAGTGGTGAGGAACTGGCAGAGGTTGCCCAGAGAATTTGTGGATACCCCATCCGAGGCAGTGCTTAAGGCCAGGTTGGATGGGGCTTTCACTAACTTGGTCTAGTGGAAGTGGTTGGGAGTAGATGATCTTTAAAGCCCTTTCCAACATAAACCATTCTGTGAACCTTTTGACAAACTTTTTGTAGCTGATCAGGGAGAATTTTTTAAAATCTGTTGAGAGAATAAGAGAGGTAAATTTTGTCATAAGAAAGAAATCCATCAAAAATTTCCCAGAGAGGATATCACTTGAAAGTAGCTATCAAGAAAGCTAATTTCTAGTAGAATGTCAAGTTTGTGGGAATAATTTATTTCCTTTCAAAATATCTGCTTAAGAGGGTATAACTAAACTAGAAATTCAGACTGACTATCTCCCAACAGAATTTCAGACAGAAAGAGTTCCTGGTATGAAAAAACCTCACATTTTATTCTGAGATCCAAAGTAGCAGATGCCGTATCATAGTGCTTGCTGGTCCTGGCCTAGAAGACAGCAGTCATCTGTGATCAATATTGTGCAGTGCAAAATTACAGATTTCCATGGTGATGAACCAGCCACAGAAGGAAAAACATTGCTCTCAGGAAATATGGGTACCACAGTTTGACTCAGATCTTTCTAAGTTTTGTTTTTTTTAAAAATATTTAATTATTTAGTGAACTTCTATTCAGTGATTGGTAGGTGAATGCTTTTGTTGATCCTCTCTTGCAGTCCAGCTCTTCATTTTCCAGGAATTTGAGCACAGCTTGCTTTGCAAATGTTGTCTCAACAACAGGAAAACAACTCTGTTCTATCAAAAGTGACTTATTATTCAACTGAAAGTTCCTGAGATTTATAGGGGGTGTTGTACAAAAAATGCTTTGGGTTTAGAGAAAGGTTGTGTTTATTTTCTTTAAGTGCTCTTTGACAGGGTGCTGGCTACCAATCCAAAACTGCAGCCTAGAGCAGTATCTTCATAGAGCTATAGAAATAGACCACTAATGAATCATTTATTTCTAATAAGCCTGAAGTCTAAGAATGTATGATTTTGGATTTACTATCGTGTTTCCTGATTATCTTTCTTTTGAGTAAAGTTTCAATCAACCACTCAGCAGTTCCCAGAGAAACAAAATATAACTGTTTGCTCTTTCTTTGTTCCCCGCTCACTTGCAGAGCAGTATTCACCTGTTTAATTTTCTAATAGAATTTGTTATTAAAACTTAACCCTTGTGTTGCCTGGAATCAAAAGGCAAAACTTTCTAAAGAATATTAAGAGTGGTGAGATAAAAAGCAATTCTTTAATGAAAATTTTCAGGTGCACAAATATGGCTATATGTGGATGTGTGATACAGGGTTTTTACAATTTTTAATAAGGTTAATTAATTAGTTTATCCAGCAGGTACATGCAATAGGAAATCAGTTGCTCCAGTAACCCATCCTTGAGTCAATCCCTTGGAGCTGGTCCAGGAGCTTCCTTGCCCTATTTTTTGTTATGTCTATTCAGTACAGGTGAAAACAAGATGTCCTGGTCAGAAATTCTCCTCTTAAGAATAAGACTAAACAAATTTTCAGGAATGTGTTTAGAAAGAGTTAGCTTGTTATTCTGAAATGTGAGAAAGGGCAGAAAAAGTACAAAAAACTAAATAAAATTATACATTAAAAATATATAAATCTAAAAATAGATGAAGAAACTAAAAAGTTTTAAACATCACTGGGAAAAAAGAATCTGCTACATACTTTGGCTCTGTGTATTTATGCCCCTAAACAATGTAGCATCAGAATATGACCTCATGAACATCAAAATCAGAAGTTTTGTCTGTGCAAAAATGCTACAAAGCAAGTAAAACCTGCTCCCATCCACCAGTCAGGGAACAGAGGAAAAAAATGCAAATACATTTGCCTGAAGACACATTTGCCTGCAGATACATAGCAATTGAGTTCTGCAGTGAAATACAGTTTTACTCTCAACAGCACATTTTCCCTGTTTATCTGAATCATCAGAGACAGCTCAGACTTTGAAGAGTGAGTGAACCTTAATCATGACTTTCAAGTAGCTTTCCTTCTCTTCACTGTAAAGAGATTTTGCTCATGGTTAATAATTCTCCAAAAGGTAGGATAAACCTAGAATGACATGTTAATTACTAATTTCAAGTGAAAATTCAGGATGAGAGTTGTTCACTTGGCATCTTTGGAAGTAAAACAGCTTGCTACAACCCTGAGGATAGTCATCTTCAGGCAAGACCCACATGGGCTCTTTGCCTGTTCCTATTTCCTGAGGTTCAGTAGAGCAGCTTCAGAGCAAGAAAGGAGATATTCCTGTAAGCAAGAGTACAAAACAAAAAATTATTTCTGAGAAAAATTTAATTATAAAAATACCTTCTCTTTAATAATCAAAAACCAAAATTACAACTCTTGTCAAGGAGAAAAAAAAATTACATCTTTCCCCGTTTCATATTGGTGATGGTTGTTTGATGGCTTCAGGCACTGGAAATAGAAAGAAGCCATGTCAGGGTATCTTATCCTGGGGGGCTATTAGTCTCTAATTTGAGATATGCTGCAAGGAAAAAAAAAGAAGAAAATGGTAAGCACTGGCATTGGAACCATTTATCACCTACTGTTATGAGGAATAAAAGGTTCTTCTTTGAAGATAGTCCATTATCTATTTCTAGCTGGCTTCCTCCTGTCATATTATCTTGCAGAAATAATAAATTTGAGAAGATCACATTGAGAGAATAAGTACTGCTATATATCTAAGTACATATATTGTTTTTTTTTTTTATTTACAGTCACTTTTGCCCATTCTCTAGAAGAAAATACAGGTTTTACATTTGTTATTTGTGGTTTCCTCACTGGCATTATTTTTTCCTCTCAAGTAGTGAAAGGAAAGGTGGTAGTGAAGGAAGCCTGGAATAACATAAAAGAAAATTCATGCAATATATTACTTTCTTACAAGAAAAACTCCAGCTAAAGCAATATCAATTTCTGTTCTGTAATGGTAGGAAAGGATTTCTATTAGGAAATGTATATTTGAATATATTACATATTCCCCACATAATGTGTGTGTATATATATCAACATACATGGGTATGGATTTATGTGCATATACACTCATTACTAGCACTGTTCAAAAAATGATTTTGCAGATCCTGTGATTCAGGCAGAGTAGCAATAACAAGGTTTCCAGTGTGATGAGGCCTTTCTGTCTCTGAGCATTTCTTCATCTGCATTTGTACATCTGTCCCCACAGTTCCACTTTTCAGATGCCATCAACGGCTTGGATAGTAAAACTGATCATTTACTAAACAAAAACAAGTTGCAGAGACTTACTTTTAGATAAACAACAAATAAAATTGAGAATAATTTACACACACATAACTCATTTTGTTCAGGAAACAAAATAAAGATCAAGTGAGGATTTGCCAAATATAATATCCTACAGAAGGATTAGTTTATCTTTCCTTTAAGGCAGAGTATGAAATCAATGTGTTAATCTACTTGAAAAGGAGGATTTACTTTGGCTAGGCATTTTTTAAGATATGAAATTAAATCTGTATTTGTGTTTATAATTATTATTCCTAAGGGTATCTTGGGCAGGATCCTTTTTTCTTAGGGTAGAAAAATTCAAAAGAGCAAAGAGGGTAAAGGACATAAGTCCCATTGAATTTTCCATGGGAATTTATTTGGGTTAAGAGCAAATCTGCAGAACTCTTCTGTCCTCCTTTCCAAGTTCTCTCCCATATATTTTTTTTTCCAGCTTGTAGACAATTTTTTCTGTGTTCTTTCAATTAGTGCATGACAGCACTATGCACAGGCTTCCTGCTTTTCTCTCACACAGAGCCATCCTGCCTGCATCACCACCAGCAAAATGCAGACATAACCCAGAGCACAGCTGAGCAGTGGCCCTGGCAGTGGTTTGTCCTTTTTAAGGACTCAGGTGTTATAACCTCTGTGTCAATGAGGTTCTTGGTATAGGGTATATCCTTCTCTCTAAAAGAGAGGCTTTGTGGCTTGTTGGAGTAGCTTTTAGAGCTCAAAATCAGGTTGTTGTAGGATGTTCAGTATCTCCTCTTGGCAGAATAAAATCTCTGCACTTCCAGCTTTGCATGGACAACATCTCATCCTGCCCATCTATGCCCAGATAAAAGCAGCCATCTCCTCACCTCCTGTCCCAACATAATCTTAAAAATGCATGGATGTATCTAAGAATTTAAATAATTTCCCTCATTTTCATGTGCATTTCAAGGTAATGCAAAGATCAGAATTGTTGTATTGGATGTATGCTTCCTAAATTTAATTTCTAAAATTGTAAGGGGCATGTTAGGAAAACATAACCAAGTTGCAGTTGTGGTTTGTTGAAGTAGCCTCTGTGGCTGTGCTGAGAGTTCTGTGAACAAACTGGGAAGCAACAGGAAGAGAAATCACAGGCCTGAGGAGATGGGAGGTGGATCTCAGGTGGTTTTTCAGCAGGTGTTGCTCTGTGGCTGTTCACAGTGGTCCCAGGGAGGAGCTGGATCATTGTGCCACACTAAGATATCACAGATTTATCACCCTAAGTTGCCTTAAATGTGTAATTTGCTCTTGTCACTAGGGATCACTTGTAAATTGATCACTACAGAAAGACTAGAATTTTCTTTCTTTTACTAAACGTACATTCTTTGTTTTCTTTATTTCCTTTATTAGGAATAGTATTAAATTATATCACAAATTTCCACCCACTAAAATGTCATGGTACTTATAGCAAAAAAATTACACCTTTTGAAAGGAGTAATCTTTTGCTATCTGACTTTTGCTTTAACCAATAAAAAATATTAATGTATCATAAATCATTTCCTTGCTCTTGCTGAATGCCTTTAGGATCAGACATGAAAGTCAGATTTCCTCATCTTTACTAAGCCATGACTGTGTTTGAATGCTATTGCTTCCTGATAATGTTATAAAAATTCTATAAAATTGGAAAACACTGTCAAGAATTTTCTTTCTGGTATATAGTGTATTCTCAGCACATCCTAATCAGTAGTAGATGAAGTATAAAGATTTCCCAAATAAGACTGGAGTTAGTTACTGCAACCTTTACATCCACAGACATTTTGCCATTAAGACAATAGTGTTTCTGCCCAAACCTGCCAATATTTTCTGTTTCAACACCATTTTCTCCATTTTAATGATTAAAGCAATGAGGAGGTTGTCTGTTATTTTACTGTCTAGTCTACTCTGTGTATAAAATTTAAGACAGATCTTTTATTTTAATATGAATATTTGCCTGCTAAGATTTTTTTCTGTTGATGTTATTAAGAAATCATGGCATTTGCTTGGTTTAGAATGTGAAAGCACTTAAATGACACATCTCATTTTTCCTTCTGTCATTGCCTCATTTGAAATTAGAATAGTAGATTAATTGCCCCTTTAATGACAAGTGGTTGCCTAGATAAAGCTAAGATCAGGGTTAGCAGTGTGCCAGGCAATTTAGGTAGTCAGCAAACCATGAATTTCACACTGACAATGCTAGAGGCATTAATCACACATATTTTTCCTTTTCTTTCCTGTAGTCAAATAAATGATTCTTTGGGTTACTTTAGGACTTTAGTTCCTCAGGAATATGGAAGATTTTAAGTTTTATCTTCTGTGATAAAGAACTTTTTTTTGCTTTGGCTTTCCCTTTTTTTTTTTTTTTTTTTTCCTTCGGGGCCATTTCAGTTCTTCTTTGTTTTTGGTTTATTTTTTTCATCCATTCAATTCAGCATGACATAGGTGCTGTAAACACCACAGGGCTCTGTGTGACTAGAATGCCTTTGGCAAGAAGGTGCTTTAGATGTAAGGCCAAGAAAGGAGGTAATAAAGCCAAGCTCCAATGCTTGAGCTGCTCTGTGACAATACAAGGGGCAATAACACAGGCTACATGTTTGCTGTTGTATCAATTTTACCTTTGCTGGTTCAAAATTATCCTCATTACAATCAGCAGAGCTCAGTAGCAGGTGGATAATTCAAGAGACAAAACTGAGAGATGCCGGTGCTTGGTTTCAGTCTGATTGAGAAGTGAATAGGAAATTCTTTGGATATTCCCAACAAAGAATTTTCATAGAATTAGGCTGTAAAGAAAACAAACTTTTATCCTCGGCAAAAAACTCTGCCAAATACAATATTCTCACAAAGCTTTTTTCTTCATGTACCTGCATTGTTCTTCGGCAGCAGCGCAGCCTGGCCTGCTGTGCCTGCTCGTGGAGGATGACCCTGATGGTGCTCTCAGTGTCAGTGGGAATGGCAAGGCTGCCCTTGTTCTCTTTAGAAACATGAGGTTTTTAATGTAGGTGGCCCTGCTAGCTCCCAAACATGGAAGCTGTGGTCCATTTCTTGTTTTGTTATTGTTTATGTTTGAAAGGCAGAACGGGCATCTCTTTCCTGAGGGATTCTCTTTCCTCTCTCAGAAAAAAGGGTAGAGAACAGTCAAGAAGACTAAATCACCCCTCAGCTCTTAGGAAAGATGATGTTTGATCTTCCCAGCCAAAATACATGTCATGAGTAAACTTGGAGGAAATTCCACCACGTTTTCCTTGAGCAGAGCTGCACAGGGCACAGGATGTGTATCCAGAGCATGTGCAGGTTTGAAAAGCAGCAGTGTACATTTCATAGAGGAGAAGATGCTCTAAAGTGATCAACTGATTCAATAAATTTCTCTGTCTCTATAGATAATTAAATCTGGCTTTCAAGTCTAGATGCAAAACTTCAAATTTTGTTTGAACTGTTTTTCAAAGCCTCTGAAAAGTGTGGTTACTGCATGTGTAAGTTGTATATATATGTATAAACATAAAGCCTGGAGAATGGAGTTGAAGATCTGCAAACACACAGAGTTCCTCTTCAGTGCTACCTACTATTCTCTCATTTCTAAAAGGACAGCAGTTCTCATATTTACAAGAATATGGCTGGCATATTCTGGCTGGCAACATCCTCTTGGCTTTTATATATGCTTCTGAATTTGTATTCTTTTAAGAGTACCTTGCCTGTAAAAGAGTGTCTGCAGATCTAATTCTAGGATTGTTGTATAAGGCTTGAGTATATCTTCCTAAGAAACATAGTAAATTATATTGGGTGTTTGAACAAAAGAATTATCTTTAGAATTCAGTCCTATTAATTTCTTTCATGTCTTTGTTGCACCTAGGCCTCATTGTCATCAATTTATGTGGAAAGCAAAGGATACAAAAGGTTTTAGTATCTTCTGAATGGCTGTAACCTCATAGATGCCTCTAGAGATATGAGGTTTTTACAGTCCTTCAGAGTTTCAGGGTAAAAATTCAGATACGTAACATTGGAAGTAATAAGCCAGATTCACCACTGGGGTCTCTATTGACTTTGAGGGAAAGAGATCAGGGGCAACTTTGGCCCATCCTATTAAAATAGTAACTGAGGTGTTCCTGGTGAGTAATTTATGAACCTTTTTTTAAAGTTCAAAGAACTAATAGTTTCAGGATCTTTAATATAAATTCTAATACAATTACTATTTAATCCCTTTTAATGTATTCCAGTTCCATTAATTTGAAAGCCCTGATGCTATCAGGAGCCTACCTACTCTTGGTCCCTGAAGAAGTTTCCCTGGCTGAGGATGCAGTGTCACTATCTAATACCTCCTCATTCACCACCTCTATTGTTCTGCTTCAGCTTAAGCTTTCCCACTTAATATCAGCATAATTGTGCCATAGGTGACAAATACATTATTCCTTCTTGTTATACTGAACTTCCTGTCTTAATTACCAAACTCATTTTTCCTCCACATCCCACTTGCTCATTACTCATTTTCAATTATGATACAGATTTCCCTTAGACTTTAATTACTTCTTGTGCTTAAAAGGATAAATTAATTTTCTTATTAACCCTTTGACATCTCATTAAGATCACTGAATAGGACAATTCTGTTTTCTCATGGCAGGCCTTCTACATTATGTCAGTTTGCAAAAATACTAGAGAGGTTAGAAGGAATTTGATACAAACATTAATAGTTCTTCCTGGAAGGGCATCAGCATCTGTGTCATATGAAATGTTCTGCCTTCATAGAGCCACCAGTTAAACTGGAACTGTGTTTATCCCTGTCTGATGTGGAGGAAACCTTGGCTTCCAACATTAGTGCTGTTGTGTTTACTTTGCTCTTTGAGTTTAATTGGCATTTAGACTCTCAGAAATGTTCATAGGATGAGGCAGAGCACAAAGGGTTTCCTTTGAGCTTGGGCCAGTCTCTGATAGGATGGGTGTCACACAGAATGAGGATTCAATGTTTCTCTTCCTTCTGCATACAGGAGTTTTTGTCAGTGCCTTGTTTATGTATAATGAAAATAATCTCTCTTCTTAAAAGGAATCCCATGTTCCAATTCCCCCTTACCTTTTGCTACACAAATCTCTACATGCTGTTAGACAATTTTATCCCCATAAATTTGGTATTACGATTAATAAACTAAATTTTTCTCATTGAAACACATGCTAGAATTGCTCAATGCTTTGGCTGAGTTATTCCATCTGTAACATTCCCAGTGCTGTTGTCTCCCTGCTCCCTTGGCCCTTTTGGATTCCCCACTGCTTACAGCTTTGTCCACTGGCTGTGAACTGCCTGTGGGTGATGTGCCCCAGCTTCCCTCTCCTGTTTTCCTGCTTTCCTCTGGATCAGGGCAGCTCACCAGGATCCCTGTGGATTCTCCAGATGTGAGTCACTGACACAGAGCTGTTAGAGCAGCTGAGTCATTGATTCCTGATGCAAAGGAGAACCACGGAGTGAAAACCTCGCAACAATTTAAATGCAGTTACTTTATTTAGACATCACAGAACTAGAAACAGTAAATATTTCATGCATCTAGCTGGTTTCAGTGCCTAGGGCTAGCTGCATGTTTTTCTGCCTATCAGATCTCCACACACTGGAGGCACTCACATCTATTTTCTAGAATGATCTGTCCCACATACAGGTCACATACTGGGTCTGTTGAATACTATTAAGCGTCATACAGATGAACACTGATTAAAATGAGCAGATTTGGGGCTAGAATGGGATGAAATATGCATGGAAAAATTGTTTTATGGATTAAAAATTTATTTTTTAAGTGTCTTAGAGAAACATCTGGCCTCAATTGGGAAAAAATATTATTTTGATATTTCTTTGTGGAACAAACAGCTGTCATTTCAGAAGAAAAGTTCATTTCCTTTTAACAAAGATAGCAATGGAAATCCTAGGCAGGGCTTGAAATAATTATGACACTTGAAATAGGCCAATGCACAAACATGTCTTCAGAGCTCAGCTCTATGAAAAAATATTGAGGTGATTTTGTGATATTAAGCTTACCGAAATAGTCAGGATATCTGTTACTTGGTTTCAGATGGTTGGCACAAAAAAGCTGGAATAAGGGTACCAGAGACACAGTAATTATTCCCTATCAGACTCAGAAACATATAAAGTGAAAATTTTTCCAAATAACACAATATATATATGGAAAAAATCTAACTGAAAAATTTCTATGACAAAAAACAGGATCCAGTCACTTATTTTGCCTTTAGAACAAACACTGAGGGAAAGATTGATAAAGACATCCTATTGACAAAAAATGGGATAAAAGGATGAGAGTTTTACCAAAGATAAATTGTGCCATAAGATTCTGTTATCTTAAATGCATTAGTGACTACATAAAAGTGACCTAAAACAAGCAAACTTCAAAAAACAGCCCTCTCCCCCAGGCAAAAACAAAACAAAAAAGTTTCAAACAAAATACCAAAACATTTCTTGGATATGTGTCACAGGAAAATTTGTTAGTCAAGCAGTTCTGCAGAACACTGTTATCATGAGTAAAATCTGGGAGAGGTGTTGGCAAAGGACTGTATTAAATAGTAAAATTTCTCTATGAGAGGAAAGCTTGAGCTCCTTTTTTCAGTAATGAACTTTGCAAAAAGATAAAAAAGGATCAAGGGGTACCACTGGTGTTTTCAGATGATGTGGGCAGTGCCAGAGAAAAAGGAAATGAGGATATCCTACAGAAGGAGGTGAGCTGGGTGACTGAGTCAGAGGAATGAAATTATTTATGGTAGAACAAAGTGCACTTGAGAACCAATGAAAACAAAAGGAGATGAGAGATAAAATTCCCGCTCCTGGCACATTGCCATCCAGATAACAATATCTATGTTGTTATAATGTTCATATCTATTGCTGTGTTTTGGATGACACAAAATTGTAAGCTCTTTATTTCCTAGGCTAGTCTTTTCCTTGCAAGTTTGAGGCTTGAACCCCAGTGTGCAGTTTGGAAAAACAATTCATACTACTTAATACTTAAAAATAAAATTATAATCCTTTTCAGAATAAATGATGAGACTGATCACTGTGGCTTGAATTCTGCATCTATTCTACAATTGCATTATGAAATTGGAAAAATAATGTTTTGAAATGAGCACAATTTTTTTCCCTCCACTTTTTCAAAACTCTATTCTAGTCTAGAGGTCCAAAAATATAATCAAGCTTTTATATATTGCAATTTTAGCTTTATCATAGAGATCTTTAATCTCTCTATTTTTAAAAAGCCACATTCCTCCTATGATAAATGCAGTCTAAAGGTAAATACAGTGATCTCACCAAATGCAATTTCCAAAAACATATTTCCCAAAACCTGTGTCCCCAGGTTCTTAGCAATGGCATTCTGTAATGAGCTGTAGGTACTTTTTGATTAGCATAGGGATGAACATTCTTCTGTTTATCATTTTTCTTGCACCAATGTGACATCTCTGCTGATTACTCACATTATGGTTAATTTGCAACTGATAATCAGTCCTAGTTTCTTAATAAACTTTTCATTAAGAGACTGGAGCTGTCACTTTACCTCCATGTTACTCTCCCTAAGTATAATCTGTGACCATTATGCAAAAGAAAGGACTGCTGGACGTCACACATGTCATTTGCAATCATGTACAAAAGCTTCAAAAGGAGCTTGTTAAGTAAATGCCCTTCATAAATCATTACTGTAAAATGGAAAGGTATAACTAATCACCACATTGCCACCCTGTTGCTGTATTTGGTTTTTTTGAAGAGGAGGAATGTTCAGCCAGTAGACATTTTGAAAGATCTTTATTCAATGCTTTCAGGGAGCTCTCTGAACATTTTGTGCTTTGCTTACACCACAGCAAAACCATCAGCTTCACAGCAGAGAGGCTCTGGCTGGGTCACCTGGAAGATGCTGTAGATTCATTCTGAAACTGTTGCCTTCAGGAAATTGTGATATGATTGAGTTTTGATGCCCAGGAACTTATCTTGCACCAACTTGTCCAAAGTAAATTTTCAAATTAACATTCTGAGCCCAGAGTAAGAGGGAAGTAATTCAGCATGGTCTGCAAGGAAATAAATTGCAGGTATTAGTGTTAGTTCATGCTATAAAAGAATAAATCTATGCTTATGGATAATTGTCACACTTCAGGGGAAGTGCAGTTGCAGTAGCAGTTAGGCTACACTAGTCTGCCAACACTGCTTGCATTGCCACTGTGAAAGAGTCTTTGGTACAGATCTTTCCTGAATAAAATTCTTTAGTTCAGTCTTCTGAACTGAGCAACCATGTGACTCTGAAATCCCACCCTAGGTTCTACCAGTCATGTGCTCTGACATTCCTTCATGGAGATGAAAAAATTAAACCATGAGAGCTGGAGTGAGATTTGAAGTTAAGATACAGTACTTTGATGGATTTCTTTTGGAGATTTTTTTTTTTTAAGCTGAGTGGGTTTCATTTTGACAGGGACAGCATAAGTAATAATAAATGCAGGGTAGAGCTTTGAAAGAGAATTAAAGATAAAATCAAGAAGACAAGCCAGCCAGAAATAATCAAAAAACCCCTTTCTCTTCTACAAGGGATCCCTGCCTCTGTGCCTTCTATGCATACCTTCTATACATTCAGAATAGTGATTTTTAGTATGGTTTAGCCAAAAACCAAAAACATCTCCTCCCCACTAAAAAAAAAAAAAAAAAAAAAAAAAAGAAAAAAAGGAAAAAAAGAAATTCTCAGATAAACATTCCAGAGTTTAGCTGCGAGTTGCAATGCGTGTATCTGAGCTATGACCAGACAAATGGTATCTTTAAAACCTACTTATCCTTCAGCTTATGTGAATCTTTCTTAAATTATCTAGAGGAGCTCATTTCCAGTGTGCTCACATAAATTAAATGCTACATCTCTGCATCTAACCTAAATTTATTCTGCTTTTAATGTCTTGCCACTGCTTTCTGAGATAAAGATTCTTTGCCTCTAAAAAGGTTTTCTTTTATTCTTTCCATATCTTCCTGAAAATGGTAAAACTTAACAAACAAACAAAAAGAAAACAGAAAAAACATAAAACAATAAAGTTTTGTCTAAAGTAGTCAGGATTTGTAGATTGCAGTAAACTAATTCAAAGTTTTCCCTCTTGGGTTTTATGATGACTTTACAGAAATTGTCACAACCAATGTCAGCAGGAAATACAGCTTTATCCATCAGGATATAATGTGTGAGGTGATGACATTCCATGCTTTTCAGGAACTAAAAAATATTCAATACAAAAGCGTATTCCAACATCTCTTATTTTCTCTTGGGGATTTTCAGGTGATGGGACCCTAACATTCATTTTTAATATGTTTTAGGAACAGAAAAACTTTCTTTTTAAAATTGTTCTCAGTAGTCATTCTTCCTGTTTTACCATTATCCTGCTGTGCACTGGCCATTCCATGGTCTTTATTTTCTATTATTTAATTCCCTTTTTTCTGCACTTTTTAGCAAATAACCTTTAGGATTTTATCACCACTTCCCCTCACAAATTAAAGCTGATAAGAAGTGATTATAAAATACTACAATACTCTATTTCTCTTTACATTGTAAATTAAAATGTTTAACTCAGGAACAAGACTTTTGTCTAGTTCCATATGTTCTTTGATTGTGGCTATAAAATAAGCTAATTATTTCCAGAAACCAATTGCTTTTCATTAAGAAACAATTGCAAAGATTCGATTGTCTGGGACTGTGTTGCAAAGATATTTTGACTGGATTAAATTTTTAGTTACACACCATCATCAAGTTCCTGTCACATTTCAGTGTTATTGATTTGAAACAGAAGTGGAATTTTGATATCATTTTTTCTGCACTGCATATTGTGTAATTATTCAGATGCTTCATTTTCATTTGTGCTTTCCTACTTGTTTTAAATGTTATTACTTGCTTCAATGCTTTTTCATTTTAGTGAATACACTGATAAATATTTCTATCAATTGCAGATGTGATTTTTGCATAAGTAACTGAAATCCTGCTACCATGGTTTAATACAATATTAGACATGAGAGGAACTTGTAGAAGCAATTAGAAAGTCTATGCGTGTATTTGTTTATTGAGTTACTTAAAAATGCTCTAAAGGGATTGCTTGAGCAGAAATGGGGACATTAAAGCTGTTAGTTTTACTGTCAGATTTTTAGATGTCCTCACTGTGCATAAAGTGCTCTCACAGTCACCCCAGCTTGCCTGCAAACTGCAGTTCCTTTTTATTCTCCAAGGAAGGGATGAGCACGTCTGTGTGCAGTGGGACTGACAAGGCAACTCCCCAGCTGCAGAGGAAGGGTGGTGCTTCAGGCTACCCTGAAATATAGATCTCCAAACTAGAAACATATCTTGGATATCCTCATGCATTTCATGCTTTTTTCCTCATTGGGATTTAATATGGGGAATACAACGTTGCTCCATAGGCAGCCATTCTAAAATCAGTGGGAGTATTTCAATAATAAATTTGCAGACTAAAACTTCCAGCTCAGGCTCCAGCTTCCTTTCCAAATTCAGTCGCAGAGAGGAGTTGTCTGAATAATTGTAAGGTGAACCTTATTATTACTACTGTTGTTTTTTTTCACCTCCATCTTTCACACTAATAAAAAAACAGTGGAAATTGAACATTTCCTCTGTATTTTCTATTTCTGCCTCTCTTATGGAGCACTTGAATGGTTGGTGGGAAAAACTGGGGAAATTATATGACCTTGAAGTTGATGAAATAAATATTAATGAAGAATTAATTTGTTTGAATAAAAAATCATTCTGTGTATAAAATTGAAAAATACCTGTTTCAATTTTGAGTTATGATACTAACTTAGGAACAGAAAATGCTTTCAAAATAACTCGTGGAAGTAACATAGGCACCACTTTGTGTCCCATCACACACAGAATTTATGTATGTCAGAAATCCACTTGGGTACTGTTGCAGTCAGGGGAGATGCAGTGCACCTTTTGGTGCCCACAAAACAGGAATGAGAAGATGCCTCTTGTTACTCAGTTCTCCACAGATAAATATTGTTCAAAGAGCACTGTGAGATAGGTGATGGCCACAGAACTCTGCTGGGAATCACCCAGGAACTGACTGAGCCTCAGCAATGGCACAGCAGAGTGTGCAAAGTTTAGTGGAGGGGACCTTCAGGAGCCCTGCAGGAGCTTGAGCTTCCCTTCTGGATCTCATATTTTTAATATCATACTTCAGCCTATTATAGAGCTCGTGTCTGTTGAGTTTTGATTCTAGACTTATAACACGTATTAGTCCAGAAATAAAGAATTATTGGCTCAATACTTACTATCCATGTAGAAGGACTATTTGTAACTCGCTGGCTGGCATTATAGTATAATCATTAATTTCCTTTGCTTTTCTCTTCCCAAAAGGAAGTCTTCACAGCTAGCAAGGAAGAACTGTTTTCAGAACATCACTTGGTAATACTTCTAATTTCCTTTGCATATTTTAATGCAATCAGCACAGCTTACAGCACAGCTTACATCTGTGTAGCAATCAAATTACAAAGTCAACATAATCCAATGAAAAGCTGAAGAGCCAAATAATCAAATTCAGATTAATATTAATTGCTGTAGTTTCTGCACCTGGATTTAAAAAACCAAAACAAGAAAACCACATAGAACTTCCTCTATTTAATTACAATGCTTTAAGTAAAAAAAATCCCAAACAACAAAACCAAATCAGAAAAATAATCACAACCCTTCTCCCTGCAAGATCCAACCCCAAAACTTTGGATGTTTCAATTTTTTCCTTGTATCAGGAACAGGTTTTGTCAATATATAGATTTAGATACATATACCTCAGATATCCTAGTAAACCTATTTATCATTTTTCCTTTCCTTAGCAACTTTTATTAACCAATTATCAATCTTAATGATAGAAATATTATCCTTATTTGACACAGCCGTGGTTTCCTATTTGTGGTTCTAGTTCTTGAACTAAATTAGTATTGCATGTTCATTATTGAAGCAGGTCACAGACTCGACAGGGTTCTTATTTTCACTTGTTCACACGACCAGCAGTGACTACAGAAAGCCCAGCAAACAAAAAATAGATTACCATTTCCAGTTCTCCTTCCCAGAGGTGCCTTTACCCTTCCATTGGAGAGCAGCTGCACATACAATTAATTCAACATTGATCCTTGTGGGTCCCTTCCAACTCAGAAAATGCTGTCATTTTGTGAAGTAAATGTGAGGGGTGGGATCTCCAGTACAGAGAGAAATGAGCTCTTGGGGATGGGGGCAGAGGCCTGGTGATACAGATTTAATAGCTACAAATGGAGAAAAATCACTACTCTGCTAAAAACTCACGCATTTTAGTTTTCTGCCCTCATTCATCCTCTTTTGTTGCATCACATGCCTGAGGAGGTGTGTGCTGTTACACACAGCGGGAGCAAAATTTTCCAATAGGGGAGTTTCACAGGAAAAATGTGCAAATGGGAAGCTGGAGAAATGTCACTTTCCTGAAATAGTTAAAAGAAAAAAATATGTTACTGTTTTTTTGGACTGCAGTCATCGGGCTGGCTCAGCAGGTTTGCAGCCTAAGCACAAACTGGGCTCTTTCTCCCACTCCGACTTGCCTGTCCCTCACCCAAAGGACTAAACCAAACATATCATTGTTTTGTACATTCTACCAAAATTTAATAACTAAGGCAGATGGAACTTTAATATTGTGTCAAGATTTAACAGTGGACTATGCTATTGAAGTGTTTAGTTTTGGTGTTACATAAGTTCCTTACAGAAGTAGGAGACAACAACTACAATTAAAACAATTATAATTATATAGAAAATGCTCCTCACACAGACAGAATGTGAGATGTAGGAACAGGACTTTGCTTCTTTAACAAGAGCTTCCACTAGTCATTTAGGGCTGCATTTGAACTAAAGGTGTAATTACACCCTCACTCATTTAATTACCTTTGGAATTCAGAGAAGATGATAGCAAGTAATTGAGAAATTATCAATTACTACATTAACACACTTGTGACCAGTAAGATGTCACAGAAAACTCCAAATTTGGAGAGTTAGGCTTCAGCAGTTATTCAGTCATAAAGAAGTCTTAAAAATTACTGAAATATGTACTTCTAGCACCAGTGAGATTCATAACAATAACCTGAAAGTGTTAAAGTGCAAAACTAATTTGTGATTGAATTTCAAAATCACGCAGAACTGTCAATGGTCAAGTGGTAAAACAGATGTATTTGCTCCTTACCATTACAGGTTAAACCTTCTCAATTACATACCGAGCACACAAAGCAAGAGAAATGCAAATATTGCAGTGGTTCCTTCTTTCCAAAGAATGACTTTAAAAGTGAGGAGAAAGCTTCCTGATCAAAGCAGAAGGATTTGATTTTGTGTTTTCAATGCTGAGACTTGCCTCTTGACATTGCTGCTTAAATTTGAGTACATATTCAGTATAAGAGAGAAACAAGAGTTTGTGGTTATGAAAACTTGAAACACAACCCAAATGTGCAGGACAAATTCAAACTTATATCCAGTTGTTAACACTATGAGCCAGCCAGTGCACCACTTTCCAAGACACGGGTCCTTTTTCATTGTGCTTGAGGACCTTCCAAATCACCTCTCTCCTTTCCATGATGGGGCTAAAAATGAGAAGAAAAAATGGGAGTTTCACATCCTTCCTGATGAAGTTGTTTCAGTTTTATAACAATTTTCATCTAGAGAGAAAAAGGAAGTGTAAGGAATAGGAATGCCAGGTCCTGATCCATGCAAGGAAATCCATAAATGCATCTTATATGTGTTAGTAGCATTAAGACATTATATAATGACAGAAGGTCCTTTAAAGTAGCATAAAAAATTAAAGTTCTTATCACTAGCTGTGTATCAAATATCAAGTTATTAATTGGGTGTGCATGAAAAGCATTTCTAAGGAGCTGTGCAAGCTGAAGGTAGAAACAGCTTCCTCGAAAGGTTACCAACTTTGGGATCCAGCCACAGGTCAGCTCAGATTCTCAACACCATGTCTGTGTGTTCAAGCACCAAAGAGGTCCCTCAGACCTCAGCCTTCTCTAGACCACTGCACTGTGAGAAATCTCCCAGTTCTTGCATTTTCAGAACAAGACAGACAGGCAGCAGCACCATTACTCTGAGGTGTACTGGAGTGCATGCAGGACTGCAGATAGCGGTGGAGTTAGATGCACAGCTGTCAGCAAAGCCTTGGGTGAAACTGTATCAACACAACTTCATTCTTAATATTTACTATCATTATTGTTGGAGATTATCATTACAAAAATACTGCTTCCCAAAGACTGAGGCCCTGGGGGTTTGGTAAAGCCAGCACTAACAACAACAGTGATGATCTGGCCTATGTGAAACACAAGTTATACTGTAAATTCAGGTGTGACTCTGCAGACCACAGACAAAAACACACAAGAGAAAGAGATTGCCTTGCACTGCTGATCTGACCCTTTCTCAGCTGACTCTGCCTTCTCTCTTATCACCATGGGCTAGGGAGGGATCAGCTCCAGGGTCTAGTCAGGGCTGCTGGATGTGCTCTGCTCCTCTTGTCTGGGCACTGTGTGAGAGCATTCCTGTTTGGTGAGACACTGCCCTGCTGTCACCTCCATCCCAGCTCTTCCTCCTTTGTGGAGCAGTCTAGTCTTGCTGCTCCCTGACAAAAAAGGCATCAAACACTTGCTCTTGCTGCCTGTGGATGTGTAAATCAATTTGTACAGATACAATTGTTCCTGCGTAAGCAGTTGGCACTTTCTCCTGGGCATGTGAAACTCAAAGGAACCACTCAAAGGAATGTAAGGGCAGAATCCTTTGCACTGTGACATCCTCCCTGGTTAGACTGCTGATCAAAATAATTTTTAAATAATCTTTCTGACTGGCCTGAAGTCTTGAAGTATAAGGACAGTAGCTCCTACCCCCTACATAATTCTTTTAGTTTTTCAAGCTATTTAATATCTGTAATAACTGAAACTACTCCTTCAGGTGCCCTTGTAACAATTAATCCTTTATACTTCTATTGTGTCTGACACTTGATGTTTTCAAAGTATTTTCTGTGTTTAACAGGTAAAGCCTCATGCAGTTTCTGTGTATGAAACCTTACCGGGCCAACTGAGTTTCAGTGCACAAACAACTTCAGAAAAATTCAGCAGTGTCTCTCTTGCACAGCAAAAGGAAATAAGGGTAATCTTCATGAATCTCTATTGAGAAACTTTACAACTTTCAGGAGCTGAATCTTGTAGTCTACTTTTGTTATTTGTTTTTGGTTTTGTTTTTGTTTTTTTTCCAAGAGGACAAGTTGAAGTACAGAATGATGAAACAAAAAGCTAATATCTAAAAACAGGTTTCTCATTGACCCATACAGCCTTGCCCACAAGGCACAAATTTGTTCTCTAATGTGGGACAGGGAGACTGTTCCTGTCCTCACCAATGAGGTCTCAAAGGCCTGTGAAGGTGAAGAGGCTCTGTGTCACAGGACATTATAAAAAATCTCCATGTTCTCTCCCTCCATGATTTTTCCACCAACATGATATTGAGAAAGTTTCTTCAGATCCTCCAATTTTCCACAATATTATAAATAATGTAATGAATGTAGAGTTCTGGTATACATTGAAACACATTTGATTAATAGCAGCTTAAAAAAAGTTTAAATAAAATATGTTGTATTACATACATGTCAAGATTCAAAATGGTAAAATGCAACTGGTAAAAAATTATTGCAAGGAATAAGGTGATACTTAGAAGCAAAAATAGAGCACACAGGAAATCTCTCAAGCTGAAGTCACAGCTGGCAATGGGAAAACTGGAGTAGTGCCAGGAGTCCACCCTTCTCCTGTAAAACAATAAAACACTTGTCTTGGTGTGAGACTAAATAGACCAAGCCCCAAACCACTGAGCCTTCTAGGAGATTCTGTGCACCACGGTGATACAGCAGAGCCCCTGCTGATAAGGTGGCAATTCTTACAGATTGTTTTGTTTGTGCAACCCAATCAGTGCTAAACCCTAACAACAAAAGGCTGTAAAACCCCTCTTCCATGCAGCTAAATGTTTTAGAGCACTTCCCAGGCTTGCTGCATGGCTGAGATGGTAAAACATGCCTCACTGCTCTGTGACACTGTGTCAGCAGCACAGATTGCTGCCAGCTTTCTCCCTCACTTCCCAAGTACAGAACTGCTGCTCAGTGTCTCTGCTGTCTTTTAGGAAACTGGGAAAGAAATGAAAAGGAAAATGAATTCACCAGGTGCACTGGAAGAGATGGCTTTTTTCCTCTCTAGTATGCACAGTAAAATTATTTCATTTTTTAAGCAGATGTCTACAAGTTCCTCTCAACATGCCAGCTATCAGAGACAGGTATGTAACACAACTGCTGGTTCACCCTGAACACAGGTCAGAAAAGTAAGACAGGAAAAGTGCAAGATATTCAGTGCATTGATAGGAGGAGAGGAATCAGGCCTTTACTTATATCCAGTTACATTAATCTGCCTAATGTCAGACTCTTCTCAGGTCCACTAAAATTTCAAGTGAGAAAGGACACAGACAACATTTAGAGTTCAAACTTTGGCTCACAGCTTTGGGTTTTGTGATGTTATTGCATAAGCCCACCTACCTGGGAGCCTGAAGAGCAGCAATCATTTCACAGGGGCTGGGAAGCAGCTGGAAGTTTCTCTCTTACTGCTCAGTCTCGTTTTGACAGGCTGGTGGCAGAGGGGACACCAGGAGTGGCACCAGGAAGACTTGGGAGATGCTGCAAGACTTGTGGCAGCAGGGACCTCCCTCCTGCTTAGGTCTGAGGACAGGGAGATGAGACATTTTTGGGAGCACTGATTAAGAAAAGCAGTCATCACAAGCATGTGAATAATCAGTGTAACTGCATTTTAAATAAGGCACAGGAAAAAATGAAATTGTAATTACACTAGTAAGAGCCATCAGTTGATAGCACTACCAGGAGCCCTTGCTCTTTGAGAACCCAGTTAGCAAAGCCTGAGAGGGTGAGTTTTAATGATTTTAACTTTCCCATCTTAAACAGTGGTACTGGTCAGACCTTGAAGCTCAGAAGGTGCTCAAGCATCCTGCTGAGTAAGGCTTTGAATCACCAGTTCCTCTGGTTGACTGACTGGGATGCGATCCAGGCACAGAAATCTAACAACCTCTTGATGGCCTAAAGCCTGAGAAAGTAATTCCTCTGATGTCCAGCCTCACAACTGGCCATGCTTGCCTGCTGTGCACATTAAAGACCTCCCGGGGTCCCTAACAGGGAAGGCAAACAGGTGCACACAGCTTGTTGGAGATCCAGCCAAAAAGGTCTATTCATGTTAGCAAAACAGGTATGGACAATACTGGCACACGCATATACCAAGAGTATTCTGACAGTTCTGAGTGCCCTTTAACCCAAAGTCAGGGCAGTCTCAAGGAATTCAAATGTCTTCTTCACATTTGGCTTTTTCTAAATGCGGAATTCTTCTCATGCTACAGTGAAATTATATTCTCTTCTGGTTTTGCTCTCTGCCAATGATATGTTTCTTTCCATTGCCAAATTTTCCAGTGTTTTTATAAGCATGAGTGAGCTTTTCCTTCTTTCTACCTGCCAAGATCAAGCATTAACACCTATGTCTTTTTTCTTCACTTAAAAGTTTTTTCCTTTTACAAAGCCAGAATTAAACATATATTTACTGTTACTATTAGCAGGCCTGATGTACCTGAGCATAAAACTGAAAATATGTACCTAAGGACTGAGAATTCTCTAGTAATTTCATTTTGGTGTGATTAGTTGTTGAATAGTATAGATTAATTTATTTTATTCTGTGATATTCCTTGTCACATAAAGAAAATGCTCAGTGACTTAGGGCAGACTCAGAAATCTCTTCTTAATGATGTTGGAAACATTGCAAATGCATGAATTAAGAAATAGCTTTATACTTTAAAGAAAGCATTTGATTTTATTAGCCTGGGGCATTAGAAGACATAAAAGATGTAGTGAAGTTATTCCCCTGCCTCCTTTTTTGTCATGAGGAACTGAAATATAACATATATACTTCTAGCATATATTTATCCCTTTTTCCTGACAAGTCTTTAAAGAAATGCTTGACCTAAATGTCAAAAATTCATCTATAATTTTTAACTGAAAGACCAAAGAGAAGATATGTTCCTAAGATGATAGATCTTAATTTTTCAAGAAGGAAAAAGACAAAATCAACATATGTTAAAAAAAGTTGTGAGAAAATTCAGATGAGAAAGTAGAGGTGAGAAAATCTAGTTGGATTAGATGGGTACAGAGGGACTGTACCCATGCTGCACTGGCGGTCAGTACCTGAGCACTGCTGAGAAGAGTTTAGGACGCAAGCTTGCTGACTATGCAGATAAAGTTTGCTTGTGTATGTGCATTCATTCTAAAATCTGGATCCAGGGTGCATCATAACTGAAGACACTCTTGGGATTGGAGATATAGTGGGGATTGGGAATAGAGAGGAAATCTGTGTTGTAAATAACTCTCCAGATGCCCCTGCCCATGGCTCTGACAGCCCTGGTGTGCGTTACCCACAAACACGGTGCCAAAGCCTGGCTGCAGATCCAACAGCCCCCTTACACCTTCTCAAGCAGGTTTTCCCAAAGTTGATATCTATTCACTGATATGTTTTCCCATTTCCTCAGCAGCCACATTCTGAGGTGTCTATTTATCTCATTTCTGTTTTGCAAGCTGAGGTGTCCTAGAAGTTGTTGTCTTTTGGCTTTGCTGCTAGAGGTGGAGTCCATCCCTTGATAAACCCCTTGTACTGAGCTGTTTTCACTTCCTCCCTTCTTCTCCTCTCTGTGACACTGTGCTTTTCATACTCTCCAAATGCTGCTACATCTTTGGAGCTCATTTTTTAATTTAAGTATGTAATGTGTCCATTCTGATTTGGCCATCTCTTATGGCAGCAGTAAGTACATTCTGGTAGATTGTTGGCACATTTAAAAGTTTTTCATGACTTCAGGATATTCCCTGGGAGTCACAGATTCAGGAAGTTGTTCCATTCAACCTCTCACACAAAACCAGAGAAAAGGAAGCTTAGCTAATATTTTGTCCCAGTAATTTGTGATAGTTAAAAAACAGGTGAGGTAAACAGGTCTGATGAGTGAACCATGTTGAAAGTCAAAAAAAGCACTTTACCTCAGAAGACTATTTCCTTCGGTATATCATCCAGCCTTTTTTTCCCTTAAAAATAACATAATATAGATAAGTCACCACAAACAGCAATCTCCTTTAAAACATTATTTGTTATCAGTATATACTTGTGTACAATGCCATCATTATTATAATTATATATTATACATTTTTTCATTATCACATAAAGCATTTTATATTACCTAATGAATTTACTTTAAATGGGATTAGATGTCTCTAGATTCAATATTTATCACATTTCTTAAATCCTGTCCTAAACTGAAATACACACAAAGAACATATTATTTTAATTTGTGTTTGTCATTGAAGGGATATCTTCTATATAGCATTTCAGCAAATTCCATAGAATTGATCATTAAATCATTCTCCAATGTCAAATTCATGTACTTTACATGAACCTCTTATTGTGAGCTAACCCTTATTACAAAAAAAAAAGTTTTGCAACCTGAATCACCTAAAATATTTAGTGTTGATTTCACTTTAGATTTGCTTGTTTGCTTTGGGGTTTTTTAAGATATTTTATGGGGGGAAGTGGGATTTGGTGGTTTTTTTGGTGGTGGTTTTTTTTTTTGGTGCCCTAATAAAAGAAAAGTAAAGTTAAAACTAGGAAGTCTGTAGGAACCAATATGTGAAGTGTATTATCTGCAATCTGTGCACCACTAAACTAAATCCTTTTTTACTTTCTTATGCTTTGCCCCAACACGTTTTAGATAAGAGTTATTTACATTTATAACCAAAAAAAAAGTCACTGAGCATTTTACACATTTGTGCATTCATTACATGCCAAATTTAAACTCATATAGGACCAGTTCTAATTTTAAAACTGGAGTTTAAAATCTTACTAATGCTTAAAATAATTTAATCAAACTACCAAATAAAAAAAAATAATTTCATATTGCCATCTTTGTCAATTCAGTAGAAACTTAAAAAATAGAGTTGATAAGGCCTTTCATGATGTACAAAAGTAATTCTGATATCTAGAAAGCTTTTATAGACACTTTCAACTTCATGGTTTAAAGATAAACATCCTTTGGGAACACATTCACATTTCTCTGTGTTCAGCCCTGGCAAAATGAGGCATGCCCTGCTGTTCTGAAGCTCTTTGAGGAAAGGTAATTGAAAGATTTTGACACTCAGTCTAAAAAATCAGATGAAGGCCTATCTATCACTCCTTTTACAATATAATTTGAGAAAATAAGGTGGACAAATTGCTGGAGGCAAATTTGTGCACTTTTTTGTGCAGATTAAATAATATCTCCTACCTTGGATTTAGCATTTACAAATGATGAGACATTTTAAAAATCAGAGAAATCTGTTTCAACCACTTTTTGTTTCTCAAATAATTTTAATGCAATTTCTCTTTTGTCTAAAAATACTTAAGGAGAAAACAATAAGTTGCTTCTATTTCAGCAGTGCAGAAAATGACAACTATGTAGAATATTTATTGCCATATGCACGATATGAGGTGCTGGCAACCATAGGAAAAAATATTTTTTTCAGAAAAATTTCAATTTAATTTTAATCAATGGCTAGATTGTTAAATTTTTCTCTGAAGATGTTTGACTGGTTCAGGCTTTCTTTTACACATGATGGAAATAAGAAACAGAATGTTCCACACTGGGCAGGAAACACGTCCATAAAAATAACAAGCCAAGATCCTTTCAATAAAGGACAAGGGATTACCCTTTAAGTTACCTGTGATCAGAGAATCTCAGAGAACTGAGAGACAGTGTCCTCCTGCAAGAAATTTCTTTGGACAGAATGTGTCATCTCCTTTGCACTTAGGTGATTGTCCATGACAGAGATACAGATAGAGAATAAAAGATTTTTCCATTCCAACCAGGTGATTTAAAATATCTGTATTCTTCCATAATAACTGATGCTATCAAAGTGCATTGTTTGCCTCCTTTACTGAGAATCAGCATCCAAATAATATAGATAAAACAGACATACACACAATATGCTGGGGAATACCTACAGTAGGTACTCTTTCTGATCAGATTTAAGCATTCCACCTTGACATGGGATATCAAATACCATGAGTAAAGACTTAAGTAGCTGAAAACGGTGGAAATGAGAAGCAAAGAATTAGATTTAAAATAAACCTATAAGGTCAGATATCTTTTTGGCTGATATATTATTGTTTGGGACATAATACTAGGTAAAGTGTTTCAGTGTTCAATAATTTTACAGTAACAAATACTTAGATGAAAGGAAATATACAAAAAAAGTATACTTTTACAAGAAACTGAATGACATCCCAAATATTTTCCAGCTTCCATTTCAAAATATCATATCACATTTAAAAGAAACTAGTCAAAACAAGATTAAGGAAAAACACAAGGAAAAGTAGGAGGAAGAGAGATTCTAGTCAGACAAACTTAAAATAAAAATTATATATATTTATATATTTTTAAAAATCAACTTAAAATTTTTGTTTTAAAATCATAGATAAAAATCTGCATACACATATGAAAAATGCCTCCAAACTAACAAAAGCGTTCACACCAAATTTAATCTCTGCTAGAGTAGAAAGGTTTGGCAATCCAGACACAAGTGGCTGGGAGATGGAAATGTTTCCTTTTTAAATCCAAGGAGGTGATCGCTCCAGTTGAAGGTGGTGGTGGTGAAGGGGTAGGAACTGCAGTAGCCGACCAAGTAACATAATTTTTCCTTAAGGTTACTTACTACTTATTTCAGTACATGCAGTCTGAAATATATGCAAATGCAGCTGAGAGTCACCAGGGACTGTTTTGTTAGAAGTGATAATCAACCTGAGCATTACAAACATGCTGCAGGCTAAACAAGTTGGCCTCCAGCACTTCAAGAGGCACTTTGCTTTGAAAATCCTCATAATTGTTGCCAATACATCTATGTCACAGAAACAGAGCAGAAGAGTGTAATCAAGTCAAGCTGAGCATGTAAAGAATCATATGGGACATGGGAAGGGCAACTACTTCTCTACAGTGAACTTCTGTGTTCAAGCCAGATGCTTCACTGACAATGCTTTCAGAGGTTGCATGAATATTTCAGTGCAAAACGAGCCCGAGCTACAAATTAATGAGTTCTTTTTTCAAAGCCACTTAGATCTGCTATTACAGCTAACAACATTTTCCCTTTCAGACACAGCTATTTTATTTGGATGAGACAGAATGCCTTATTCAGCTCAGGAAAAAAAATCTCTATTAAAAATGTATTGGAATGCAAAGAAATTTGTGTAAGCATTTGTAACAAAAGACCCTTAAAATTATACAGACTCTCAGAAGGAAATACCACAGCATAACACAGGGCAAGTTAATGATATCCACAGAGCAATATGGTCTGAAGTTGCAAACCTTTTCTTCTCTGAGTAGTTTTCTCATACCCTATCCATATCCATTCAATGTCTTTTGTCCCCATAAGAAAACAAACAAACATAAAAAAGCCTCTGCCTCTTTAATACATGAAGTTGAATGTTACAACTGGAAGTCTGGAACTAAAATCTTGAGCTATGGTAAGAGTTACCCCTCCTAAGGTAAATTTTAAGACAGTAGACTTCTGCTTTTTAGTGTATATTGCAACAATTTTGTGTATTTCAAGACCAGAAGCAGTAATCTTGGGTCTCTGCATTCAGATATTTTTGTCTTGGACACGCCAGATGCAATATTTTACACATGAAAGTATATTTTAACACTGTTATGGTAGAATTCATTTTTAAGAATATCATGTCAAATTATTATCAAATTACATATCAAATAGATATGTAAATAAAAGAAATTGGTCCAGATTAAGAAATTCAGTAATCATCCGTCCATCAACTTTTCTGCATTACTTCTTTCATGCAATTTATTTGTATGGTGTGTATTTGATAAAATCATTTAGATGCCCTAAAAATATTTTCCTGATGTATGTTTTTGTGAACTATACATTCATTAGTGGGCTACTTTTTGAAGGTGTTTTCCATTAATTAAGGAGTTAGTCTATGCATCTTAATGGAACATATCAGGTAAATTAAAAGTGAATAAGTCTGTATGTCCATAATGCATTTTTTTCTCTAAAACTACTTTCATTTACAAAGTCTTTTGAAGAAAACCTGAATGTCTGTGCCTTGAAAACATGAGATTTTATTAGTGAGAGAAAAGAAATCAAGTTGCTCTGATGTGATCTCCAAGAAACAGGTGTAACAAAAAGATTCTCTTTACACTAAGCCTAAACCATTAGTGCAGATTTACCTCCTTTTCCTGATGTAAAATACCAAAACTGTGATTCAAGGACCTTGTCCCTGCCAGACCCAACAGTAACTGTTGAGGCTTTATCTCTGCAGGTCTGATAGCAAGTAGTTTTCCATTGTTATTTTTAGTGGTATCATTACAGATAAACTTGGGACAGGTGATTTGGGACAAAACCCTCAACAGGGACAATCCCAGATCCAGAAATATGGATGATTGGAGGTTGTGTAACTCCTGTCATTCTCTTATAGTTCTATGTTACAATGTGGCTTCTCCCTGTCTAACCTTCCAATTTTGTCTTTGTTTTTCAAATCCTGGCTAATTAGAGAATTTCTCTTCTTTGTGACACTGGACTCTTATGTCACATTTTAATTACAAGGGCTGTGTAGTGTTCTGTTAACTGTGGATTTTTTGTTTCTTAGATTTGTGCATTAATTGCTAATATCAACATTCAACTTTTTCATTCTTTTTCAAAAATATTCTTCATTATAGTAGTTAACCACATATTCAGGACAGCCAAAGTTAACCTTTTATGAACTTATTTCTTCAGCCAACATCTATGAAGATCTTGTATTTCTATTCCTGCTTATGCTGTGAAAATGAAGAGTTAATAAATACATGCCATGGAAATAATTTATCTTTTTGAGAAAGCATCTTCTGAAATACTCATGCATTTTGTTTTTAAAATACTCATATCAGTTAGGTGTTTGGAGTTTTTTTGAATTATTGCAGTTATTTCACATTTTTAATTATATTCTAATCAAATTGTTGAGCTTTTCTTTCCAGCTATTGCATCTATACATTATAATCATTATATGTATTTTGAGCCACTTATATTCATATAATTTTGAAAACTTGTAGAAGGTGAGATCAAAAATTGTCATCAAAGCAAGAATAGGCAACACAATACTGAATAAACAAATACAATTATATACTTTCTCTTCCTCAGTATTGGTATTTTTAACTGGGAAACTTTTCTTGCATTCTTGTAGTTTGCAATCTCTGTTGAATGTCTTTTGCTCTCTTTCTGCCACAGACCCTATCTTTGAAATAAGGTAGTTTTCCTTAGTTGTATCTATCATCCTTAGTTGTATCTATCATGCCTGTTTCATGGAAATTCCTTGGGGCAGGATAAGCTTTTCCTGTGCCTATACAGGCTTTTCCATAGTGCCTGGTTGTCTCACGTTGTGCAACCAAAAAAAAAAAAAAAGTATTCTATTTCATCTGTTGAAACCACTTGGGGGGGTTTTGGTTTTTTTTGGGTTTTTTTTTTTTTTTTGGTTTTTTTTTTTTTACTTTATCTCTTGTAACTACAGTGGGGAGGGGGGTAGATGCCTTCTGATAATAGGCCAGCTATTAAAACCAGTGGAGCAATGTTCCTTATCTCTTCCACGACCCATCCTCCCTCCAGGGAGATATCTGCTGTTAATGGGCCATTAAGGCTCACCACATGACTGATAAAATTAAATCATTCCATTGTGAGATGCTCCACCCAGTGGGAGGAGCCAAAAATTCTTACCTGGATAAAACCTGAGATTCAGAACAGCAGAGCATCCTCTTTTCCACTGGATTCTCAGAGGAAGACTGGACTCATCTCACCACAACTGAACCTGTCAACAGGATCATCTCTACTCCAACAGAACCACATCTGTCACTCCAGGAGGACTTGGAACTGCTTCCAACACCCTGGCAGACAGCGTGTCAGGTTGTATTCCTGACTCCGTCAGGGTTTTCTAGGACTTTTGTTTGTTTGCTTGCTGTTTTTTGTATTATTGCATTTGCATTTTTAATATTCTTAGTAAAGAACTGTTTCTCCTATTCCCATATTTTTGCCTGAAAGCTCCTAATTGCAAAATTGTAATATTTGGAGGTGGGGTTTTACATTCTCCATTCCAAGAGAAACTCCAGTTTTCCCTGACAGATACCTGACTTTCCAAACCAAGACACCAGTATAGTGTAGCCAAGTATAACAGTTCTCTAGGTGGTCTCATCACTTGCAATGAGCTTGAAGTTCACCTTTTACTAGCTGCTGCTTCAAGTTTAAGAAGCTGCCCACTTGTGTTAATGACAGGAAAGGTAGGAAAGGATATAACATGATAGGAAATATGTGCCTAGGTATTTTCTGTGGGACAAATTGCTCATTCGGAGCAAGACAATTTGAAAATTTGACATTGGTAACTAGTAAGCCCTTTACAAGGCTATTGTTATTGTTGTTTTAAAAGGCACACTTAGTCCTCTGGCTGGAGAGAGCTGGGTTTGTAATTCACCTGTGGAAAGGTCAGATCTTGCACACATAGCTCAAAACATGACTACAAGATGCTCAGAAATTGCAATAATACACTTGGAATAGAGCAAAGAACAAGTTGGAAAATATATGCTACAGCTACTGAGTGTATTTTCAGTAGTACTCAAATTGCTGACTTTCTTTACTTTAGTGACGGAGAATAAAATTCTTTTGAAGATACATAACTGCTGACTGGATTTTTCTTTGTAATATGTGCCAAAATGTTACATAATCTCAGTGGAAACTCAGTTTTCTGAGTGCCTTTCAGTGTGACTAATTTATTTGTGTGGGTTTTCTTTATAAATTTAACAAGCAGTCTTTCTAGTATGTTCATATTGTGAAAAAAAGAAATAATTTTCTAGGCACCCAAAGTATTCTCACAAGGCTTTCCTTGAGCACTGCTTTTCTGCCAACTCCCAAACAGCCTTTGATCACAAAATCAATTACTCTGAGTCATTAAGAAGAAACTTTTCTGCCAAAAGCTGATGACAATCAACTTTTTAGACCAGAGTTTCTCTCTGGTGTACAGAACTCCAAGGATCTTTGGGCAACCTATCCATGTTTCTGATTATCTAAGTAGGAATAGTCAAAAGATAATAATTTGGTGACAGCATATTATATAACACAATTTTAGGGGTTTTTTGTATCAATTTCAAATCCATGCCTTTAATGATACTTGCAAAGAGTGGAGAAGTATAAACAGAGGAAAAATAAGAAGGGAACTCAGTGTTGCCTGGTAGAAAGGATAAACGGTGATGCAGATGCAAAGCCCATGTGCTAAAGGCCATGAAAGCAAGAAATATGGCATATTTATATATTTATTATTCTCCTGGAAAAAGGAAGGCTGTATCTGCTTTTCTACAAGCTGAGCAATATGAAATATCAAACTACATTTTCTTTATATGCTTATTTTACTTTTGTCCTTGAATTGGATATAGTGTAAATGTGATTATCATGCACTCAGTTCTCTTTCCTTTAATTGAATATGAATTAACATCCTCAACCATGAAAATATTTGCTTCTCTGGAGCAAGGCTAGAAGTAGGTAAAACCTAGCAGTCTGACTAATATATATATATTTATGTGAGTGTTTGTACATATATATTCAAATCAGCATTCCAAGGGCAGCTGTTGCTATTAAGGACATTTCACTTACAAGCACAATATTAAATTAGATTAGCTTACAGAACCCATAAACATGTTATGTCGGTGTGTTATAACAAAGATAATAGAAGCAATAACAAATAGAATTTAGAATCACATTTTAATTAGTCATATGAACAGTTTAACACAGAAATACTGACAAAGCAGAACTAACAGTGTAATGAAGCTGCTTAAAGGTGTAGATAGGAGCCATCTTTGCAATATAAATGCAGTATTTAATAAGAATTTTTACTTAAAATAATGATTTCACTAAATCACTGTAACTAAATAAAGGCCAAATGAGAAGAATGCCCTGGCTGACTTTACCTAAGGGAACAAAGGCCTTTTTTTCCTCACTATGAAACTTCCTATGAAAAAAAAAATGCAATTCATGCATAAAATTGCTCATGTATTTGTTAGGATATCTGATTTGTGGTTTAAATAAAGAGAAGTCATTGAGAGGTGTGATGTTTCTCTCCTCTGGATAATTTCTTTATTTTTGAATTTGAATGGTATTAATGATTTTTCTGTATAACCATTTCAACTCTTTCAGAAATAGTCATCTGTTAACTATATTTTTCTATCAAAATTGTTGTTATACAGTCAATGTCCAGACAAAATTCAGCAAATAATTCATTTACATATTCAGTTCTTATCACTGCACAAAGTAATGAAAAGGAAGGACTCTCAGCATTTTGCAAAACAGCAATTATGAAGCACCCACATATATACTGTCCAAATGATCCAGTTAGATCAAATTTAAATTAATTTATTGATATTCTGAGTGTTCCCCAAAACAATGATATCTCTGCACCATACAGGGTGACGTGGTATAGATATAGAAAACACAAAGAAATGAATATATAAATGAAATAATGAAGCAAAAGGAAGCTTTTCCATTAATTAATGTAGCTGAGTTTTATGTAACAGCGATTAGCTTTGTCTAAATCCATCATCGTCACTAAGGGAATCATATAACTAAAAAGTTCTGTAAATAAAAATTTAATGATTAAAATAAGAAAGGAATAACTTATAAGAAGTAGTGACACTATCTTTTTAATATACCCAGAAGGAACCTCAACTACAACACTGGGCATTGCCAAATGCATTTTAAGATAGAAAATGTTATTATACCCTTTGTTCATATGAATCACTGAGACAAAATTCCTCAGTGATTTGCTCAGGATTATATAGACAAAAGTTGCACAGCAAGGAAACCCAAAGCTGATACTTTAACCTCTAAACCTGTCTTTCCTTTAAAAAACTATAGAAATAATAAAAAAAAAAAATTCAAAGAATGAGGAAATGCATATCTAAATGGACAGCAGTCAAGAGGTTAACTGAACATGACTTTCAAAGAAGTGGGTGTTTCTTTTTAAGCAAATTCTGCAGTAAAAAAATGGCAGGTGAAATGTACTTTGAAAACATAGGCTAAGAGGGATTTTAAATAGTCAAAGGCTCAATAATGTGTTATTAGAACCCATTGTCACAATACAGCATTCAGACCAAGAGCTTAGCAGGAATTAAAAAAGGATTAAACCTTTATAAGGATAATGAGAACATCCATAGTTACTTTAGATAGGACATAAAATAATATTTGTAGAAAAAAAAATACAGGCATTCCCTGAGGCATAAGGGAAGCATCAGCTTTGGAAGGTAGGTAAAAAACTCACCAATAACAAAGATATAGTGCAGATTGCAACTTCCTTTGAAGAAACTTTGAAGAGGATTCCATTAGATACAGAAAAACTTTGCAGAAGGCCCATTTGTAATTTATAGACAATTTCCTATGTGACCAAATGAGAAGACAAAAGTAAAACCTCCAGAATCACCTGTGTTACATCCATACTGCAACATTCATCCATCTCCGCTTGGCCAGAATAGCTTGCACTCCCTTTTCATACACACAGACTCACCTTTATCAAGTAGGTAGGCCAGACCACACAATATTTGACTCTGGATGTAATTTGAGCCCCATATGCTGCCTCTGCAATCCTAAGGAATAATTATTCTGTGTGCATATCAGCATTTGATTTTTTTTTTTTTGACTTTTAAGCATGTGAAACAGTAAGTATACATGCTTTGGAATAGCATTGAACTGCACTGGAGAAGGGTGTATGCAGTCAAACAAGATAGACTCCCCTATTTTACCTCATATGAGCAATTTCTGTAGTGCATTATATCCAAACTAAGAGGATCTTCACAAAAAGGGAGGCTGAGAATCATGTAACATTTTATGTTCAATGCACACAGTCGGGAACTAGAGCTGATAACGAGCTGAGGAGCCATTATTTACCAATGCAGCTGTACCCACAAAGAATATTTCCTGTTTCCCATTCACAGGGTAACCACAGACCCTTCTGACCTTCCAGGTTATTCAGAGACTCAGAACTACAATGCCCTGTACAGCAAACTCTGAGCTATGAATGTCCCCCATGCTCCCTGCAAGCAAGGCTTTGTGCCCTAAATGATGGCAAACACCCAAGAGAACACCAGTCTGTGAAGCATGGTGTCTTCTCTGTATTCAAAGAAATCAGTGTTGTGACCAGAACTGAAAGTTTTCTTACAGGAAAATAATTCCTGAGGTGGTGAGGTCTTTTGAGTTTTGCTTTCAGGAGCAGAGCACTGACTTGCCACTGACCCTTTAGCTGGAAGACAGGATCTCCTTCAATTCTGTCTCTACAGGGACGACTACATGCATCATCACAAATTGCCAGCCTTCTGAATATGGCTGATTTGTTTTTAACATTAATCACAGCGAACAAAAGCACGATTTGTATCTTGCAGTTATTACCTTTGTAATGGTAGCACACCTGAACAACCTCTTGGTGTACATGGAAGAGTGGTAGAGTTAAAAGCATGCTTCTTCTGCATACTGTAATTCACCAAATATTTGAAATTTACAATACTTTTCAGAAGATTTTTACACATTAGAAATTACAGGGAAATATAATTTAAAAATTTGTGTCACAAGTTCTGGTTTAGATACATGCCAACAATTTTTTGAAGTTCTAAGTATTTAGACAAGATGTGAATAAAAATGAGCTAGCCAGCAGATGAAAAGACTAATAAGATTTTGATCTTTCCTCTTTAAGTGAAATTAAATTTAATTTTCAGTTGCTCTGAAAATACACTTCTATTTCCTCCTGCTTTTTTTCTGAAAATTCTGTGAAATCATATGTGTAGAAAAAAGCTGAACAGATATGCCAATATCCAAACTGCTATATGAAAAGGTACTTAACACACATGGTTTAGGAATAGAGTTTGTCATAATGGATTTTATCCATGAAACATTTTGGGTGCAACATCATATTGCCAGAGACTAGGGGGTAAATAGCTGTTGCCCCTTTTCTATATTTTTTCCCATGAGTTCTGCACCTGCCACCACAGTAAGCAGAGTTGGATCACACAATCTGCAGCTGTTCTTGCCCCCTTATAAAGACTGCTACAGCTCATACTACAAGCTTGTCATAATAAACCAAGCAGTTCTCCTTTTTTTTCCCTCAAACTCCTACTATTCCAGGCACAAATGATTTTATTGAAGTTATTTACATTTAGACTAGCATGTAGTTCTTTGCAAGAGAAAGCTATTTCACTGACTCATAAATCAAGTAAAAAATATGAGAGTCTACATTGTGTAATGATGGTTGTAATAATAAGATTTTGACTAGTCAAATTTGTTGTTTTTAACATCAGAAGCTGTTGACGCAAGGGATTTTGTTGTTTTGTTGTTTGGTTTTTTTTAATGGTAACTACTATTTTGGTTTAGATTTGCTAGCTTAAAAATCACAAATCCATTTTCACAGCTCATATAAAGCTCACTGTACAATTTCTAGCACAGCAAGGAGAAACTCAGAATATAAGTAGAGAAAATGATTTTGAAACTAAGTCAGCATTTTTATGGAATTTGATTTATAAAATGCAATTTTTTGCCTTCAGCAAATCCTTGAAAGTCATTATGGCTTTTTTTTTCTAGTTAACTTTCTCCAGCATGCCTCATGATGGAAATAGCTATTTACTATATTGAAAGTCATTTTACAAGTGTTGTGTGAAAACAATAGTTACCTTTATTTCTCTGGTACTATTTTCATTAATATTTTGGGAAATAAGAAATTATATTTTCACAAAGACAAACAGGATTGTAGGAGTTAAGCCCAGTCAAATTAAAATCAGGGATGTAAATATGAATGAAACAAGAGTTCTGTCATGATTATACTGCAAAGTAACTACCATTCTATCTTAGAGAAAACTAGAATAAAATTTCTACAGGATGCTGTGGTCTAGAGAAGCTTGGAAATTGTGTCTGTAATGTAATTTGAGGTTCTTTTCTATTCTAATTTTGCAGTCACAATTTCTGAGTATATCCTAGAGCTGCTCTGAATCAAATAATCCTTCACCATGTCCAGGAGGCTCCAGACCTGCCTGGATGTGCCTGCAGGGTGCTGACACCTCACAGCAGCCCACACTGCCAGTGTTCCCCCCTAGAACATGTAAATTGAAAAAAAGTGTTGGTGCAAGAAACTTCTGATGTGGCTTTTCAGGCAAATTTGAGCTTAGCATCCTCTCATACAACAGTGGCAGTTTGAAAACCAAATATGGGGTTTGAAAGGTGTTTGCTGTGTGAAGGTCTCTGTGAGTGCAGGCATGCACCCTCCTGATGCGTGGAGGGATTATGGTTTTCCCTGAATAATGGAAAACCAGACCACAAAGCCAGAGAGGACCAGTGATGTTAGCACGGTGGGAGATGAACAGGATTTATGTGCTATTGTTGCAGCTGCTTTTACTAATTTATTTAGTGTTCAGACTAGAATGTGGTGAGGAGTCTTTTGTCACATCATTTTTTAGAGCCACACACCAGAGAGATGGAAGTTAAACAAATTAAAAACCTGTTCATTGCCCCAGGCATGTTTTACTTTGTCATTTGGTTCAGTTCATTTCAGCATTACACTTTTAATGGCTCACTTAGTTAAACTTGAACTTATGATTACTGTTACTACTTCTAATAAAGGCCTGTTTTGTGAGAGCTTCATTGCTGTTGCCTCAGGATAACAGCTGCTAATTTGTTTTATTGCTATAATATATTTTATTTAGATTTTTCTCTTAAAAAACTGCTGGCTGTGCTGCTTGCAGTCATTGTTTTCTACTCTAAAGCTAGTTTGCAGAGCTGGCATAGTCTACAGGACATTGTATATGGCAAAACTGTGGACTGATGAGTCAGATCTACAAATGGTCCAATTTATACCATGGGTTTGCCTCTGACTTTGACAAAACAATTTTTTTTTCCCTCCTGTAAAACATAGACAGCAATATCTGTATCCCTTGTTAGGGCTAAAGATGCTTGCTGATGTGCACTTCCAGGAAAGACCAGCATATTTTCTAGCAGAGGTTATAAACTGCTTTTTTATACCACTTGTACACTTGGGCCAACTCAGTGTCCTCAGTCCAGTTATTAAGAATTTTCTTTGGTGAACTCTGGAATAATAGGTTTATGGAAGAAATCCAGTTCTTGTTTGGATTGGTGCAATAATTAAAAAAGTATTGCACTGTTATCATGTAGCAGTTATCTCGGAAATGTAGAATTGACAGATGAACACAAATTAATAATCCAGGGGCAGAAGACAATCTGGGTTCTCAATAAGTTATTTTGGCACTTGCAATTTTCTCTCATGTGCCTTTTAAACACATTATTATTCCCTGTTAGACCCATGAAGCTTGGCTGCTCTGGCTGTGCTTAGCAAGCATAAAAGCCTCCCATTGCCCAAGAGGGTCCTGGGCAGTATAACAGGATAACAATTGCCCCACCACAATCCATCCCAGAGCAGCAGGGTACTCCTCTGCAGGGAGCTGGGCCTCCAGCCCACCATCAAGGCTCAAGGCTGCATGGAGCATTGACCTGCATTTTCTGATCTCTAACTCAGAGAAAAGAGATGATAAAGCATACTCCGTGCTTTATTTTAGGATTAGGCTATAAATGCAGTTCTAATTTTTTTTTTTAATGTATTTTGCAGGTAGTTGCCTATTCCATCTAAAGCTGTCCATTGAAGTCTTCACAGTAACTGAGAATGAAAAAATATGATTCAACAAGCCAAGAGCAGAGGAGGAAGGCTTTGTAACACTCAACTTTGGACTTGTACTTTAGGATGGAAGGGTTTGGTCTTCCTAAAATCACTTTCTATTTATTGGACCGATGTCAGTCTTTTCAAAACATCTGGATGAAGCACCTGACAACGATTCTGCCAACTGACAACTCATGTTTTCATGCAGAAAGAAGTGATCCAGAGGACATTACTCCTCACCACACCACCAGGACCAAAACTAAATCTAACCTATGCAAAAACCAAGCTTGCATTCACTGAGAAGAGATGGAGTGAAGAAACCTCATAATACAAATTAACATTCCACACAGCAGAATCTTGCAGATTTATAGACACAGAGAAAGTGAATAGTATCTTGTCCAGTGAGAGTCTGGAAACTTGGGCACATGCCTTAGGAACAGAACACAGAAGAAATTTCCTCTGTTTATCGGTAAATAAACCTCCCCAAATCTTGTTATTAAAGAGGACTGATTGTATCAGTAAACCTGGAGTGATGAATTTGTAGCTATTCATCTCTGACAACTCAAAGACAAGTGATTATGAGCCTTAGGCCACCTGGTTTAGATAACCAGTTTCCAGAAGCTTGGTCTCCATGCACTTTTGGGACAACTAAAATCTTAATAAACTGCACCACTGACCTCTGCTGAAGATAATAAGAACTACTCACTTTTTAAAATGGTTTCTTATCAGTATGGACTACAAGGGATTCTCCCTTCAGGTTAAACTGGAATGGCTGGAGATTGGAGCTAAGACTGTTTGGTGATTCATTCAAGGAAGTAAAGAACATAGATGGGAGAGAATGACCTGAGCTAGGGGAAATATTGGCATAAACCCACTAAAGAACACATTTGTCATGGAAACATTTATGCTGCAAGTGGAAAGAAATATCCCTCTGTGCAGCCAAAAATGTCAAACTGGATAGTGCTGGAGTTTGTGAAAAGAACTGTATTTCATACAGATATGAAGGGGGCAGAGCTTTAAGCTTTGGTAAATCCTTTCCAGTCTTAATTCTTGTCACGGTTTCCGGTGAGTATCACAGAGCTCCCTTTGAGTTTAGCTGCAATGCTAAGTCACTGAAAACCTCTCATTCTGTTCTAAAGTGACCAAACATCACTGACACATATCAAACTTCTTTCCTCACAGGTGACTATGAAACGAATCATACTTTGAGTACAATTAAAAACTTCATTTTCTGTTCTGTCAATACAACCTCAAGGTTTCCTTTCAGATACCCTGTATTTAACAAACCAAGACAGCCATATTTTGTGGTGTCACTACTAATCTATTATTCCAAAGCTGGAACTCCATTATGATTCATAGAGAATTCAAACTTGCATGTGCCTGTAGCAAAAAAAGATGGGGACAACATAATGTAGCACCATGATCATCTAGTAGGTTGCACAGGTTTTCTTGATTAAATCAAGAATTAAGTGCCAAAAGCTCTCAGAAGGCAAGCAAATGTAAATTAAAGACTGGGATAATATTTTAAACAGTTTTAAGAACAGGCAGAAGAAATATGGGATACACTATGAAGGGAGAAATGAAACGGATTCTTACAGAGGAAGAGCCCAATTTTCTTCTGAGGGTTCATCCTCTCACTGCATATTTCCATTTCTCCTTTCTTTTCAACTTCTTTCCCAAACCATTTCCTTAAAAAATAACAGTGAAACAAGGCATCAGCAATATCATGCAGCTATTCTTTGCAGCTTTTTTTTCTTCATTTCATATCCTTGATATTTCTCAAAGAAGTCTGAGTAAGACTCAGCGCTGAATCCACAATAAACAATTTTCATTATGGAAAACAATATCGAAATAAGACTGTCATAATAACTGCATTCTGGTGAGTTGGTGTGTAAATTTTTGGAAAAGCAGTAGTAATCTTCATGTTTCAGTGAAAGAGGATAAAACAACTCTCTTCCTTGTTCCTCCAGGGAGCTGAAAGAATTTGTCACTGATAAGGAAGTCATTTAGAAGGCATTTCTAGGATATCAGTCAGGCTTATATGCAGCACAGCAGGAACCATATCAAGGAGACCAAAGCAATTAGCAAGAAAAAGCCAATTCCCTGGTGAGACTGAGAGATGTCTGAATTCTACTACTAGCTGGTGTAATCTGAAGTTTTAACTTAGCCTTGCCTGAGTTTATTCCTGATTAGAAAGGCCATCAAATATTGTCCTTTTGAAAAGTGGTATAAATACAAAGCATATTTGACAGTCATAGGCAATATATTTTAAATGATTAAGTAGTGCAGCTCCTCCAACCCCTCAAGGAATTTGGGACCTGTATTTTGGAGAGTTTAGAGTCTCCAAACCCTATCAATTCAATAGCTGAATTAACTATAATGCTCTGAATAATCCCTAATGCCTACATCTCCAGGAAATAGTAAGAATAGGCATGTGGAGTCCTAAATAAGTCTGCTGCTTCTTCATCCCAGTATAATCGTCTTCAAAGTCTTCATTCAAAATCCACTTCCTCAATCAGTGCAGAATTTTTTATGAGTAAGTCAGAAGCTTCTCCAAAAGTATGTAATTTTGCTCCCAAATATTTCATAATATTACTGTTTATTACCAACCCCTGAAATATTTGTCAGGTTGTTGAGGATGTTCCTGCACTTGTGATAAATTTTTACTTGCAACAGTTGTTGAAATCAAAATAATTTTTGAGCAATCAAAGGATTCATTACCACATGCAGTCAAAGAAATTTTGTAATTTAATTACAGGGAGCTTGGGCTGCTCAAAACTTTACGTCTAGACCTGAGCAGAATCCTAGCTCATCTTCCTAATTACAGATAATATATCATCTCTATATCTTCCTTTTCCTATAGGTTGTTCTGGATCTGGACAGAGATGGAGAGGAAGTGTTGGACTGTAGTTAGAGTATAAAAGAAACAAAAAGGTGAGAGAAAAGGTATAAGAATGAGAGAGTATCAATGAAAGAGGGAAAGACAAAACTACAATTTGCATGTGCCAGATTTGTCACAACACTAAGAAATTTCTATCTTATTATTATTTGCCCAGATCTCCTCAAGGGAGCTTACCAGTGAAACTTAGAGTCCTGAGATGGCATAAACCATCATGAGGCTTTTACAAGCTTGCTACAGAAAAATCTGCAAGAGAGTGACCATTTGGCTTGTCTGGGCATTATTTATGCTAAAGTATCTAAGCTATAACATATAACTCTTAGTTATTCAGACTCCCAGATTTATGTTCATTCTCGTTTATCAGATATAATGGTGGCATGGCTCTGGTATTATATAATTGAATATTTTTTCATGAATTGTAGACTATTTTGAGCTTGAAAGGGTCTTTAAAGTTCACTTCATTTCAATATCCAGCCCATCCTTTCAATGCTGCCCAGGTCACACTTATGCATCTGGTCTGTGAGTGCATCTGTGAGTTGCTGTGTCATGTGAGCTCCTTGACAACCAACATCCCAAATTCTTCTACTCAAGGCTGCTCTTAATCCATTGTCTGCCCATCCTGTCCATCCTGCATTTCTGTTTTAGATTGCCCTGACCCAGGTTAAGGACTTTGCAGTTGGCCTTGCTGAGCTGCAGGAGGTTCCCCTGGGCCCACCTCTCCAGCCTCATGAGGTCCCTCTGGATGGCATCCCTGCCCTCCAGGGTGAATATCCCACAGATAGGGTACTGGATGCTGTCAGCATTGCTGAAGTGTTCTGGATCCCACTGTCCATGTCACTGACAAAATACTAACCATGCCCACCACAAAACTGGTACCTGAGGGGTTGAGATTTTTTAATTATTTTGAACTATTTTAGTCTTTAAGCGCTATTTTTCTATTTTTTTTAAGTTCATGTCTTGATTCACTTTGTTAATCATTTGCAACCACTAACATCTGAGATACTCTTGGGTCAGATTTTTTTTTCCTGCTGTATTACTCACAAATCCAGTGACATTATGTCATCCTGATAAAGATTCCTTGAACAGCTCTACTCACCAATGTTTAGGTGACTGAATTATATTCATATCCAGTTTCTACACACACTGAGTACTTCCACAGACATTTTGACAAGATTATTTGTTCTACCTACCTTAAATGTCACATTTTGGTCTCTCAGGTAGCACTCTCATCTATATTGCACTTCCTGGGCTGCCTAACTGTCTCCATTAAGCATAGAGTAATTTAGCATAAATATTTGATTTTTGGAGATTTAAAATCGGTTTAAGTGACATTTATCCCATTTGTCTATCTGTCATACTGCTTTTACTGACATTCATTGTTTTAGGCTACAAGTTACAGTGAACTTGCACTCACTTCTCAGTTTGAGTTACAAATTAATGTAGTTTTCCTTTAGTAATGCTTTTAAGTAATATTGAACCCAAAATATAGTGGTTGAGGCCTTGTAATTGTATTTAGAACACAACATCTTAATTCTTTGCTTCCAGGTATTGCTAAACTGTTATGGAATACACATGAAGTGTAAAATTATGGCATGAATTATGTCAAAAAAACTTTCATGGAGTCTGTTACTAGACAGTTAAAGCATATGAAATGCTACTGATGTTCTCCCTCAGCTTTGTATTAAATAATTAACAAAAAAGGAAAATAGTTTTTTTACAATATGAAGATAAATTTGTTCTAACCATAGATAAGGTAATCCATAAGTAAATTTGCTATAGTCACTTAACCATCCCATGTGTCATTCTTATGATATGAGGATGTCAAACAAAAATAGGAGATTTTTTAAAATCAACTACTAGAAATGGAAGGGGGAAAAAACAAAACAAAACAAAAAAAGAAAGCAGCAATTCTAAAAGAATTTCCTTGCCTAGGTTGTATCTATACTATAGTGGTTTCAGTTCAGTGCAGGGATGACCTACTTAGCTTCATGGGAGAAGGTTAAATGGTAATCTAGCACACCAAAAAAATTGGTATACATCCTCTATAGAAGCAAAGTAAATTAGCCTTATTCTTAGCTTGATGTTACACAGAAAGAAAATTTCTGTTACCCAAGCTAGCTTGTCTGTCACAAATGTGAGAATGCACAATAGTCACTCAGGTCTATTGTTTTAGTACTAGCTGTAAGAGTGATTTCCCCAGTGATTCCTGATTTTTTTTCTAAGTAAACAAGACACTTATGATGTCTGCCTAAATCAATCTATCTGTATGTATTTGTCAGTATCTGGCATTTGCAGACAGTAGAAACAGAGGCTTTTAAATCAGAGATGAAAAGATTACAGCTACCCCAATGGAGCTGTTCTATCTGGAATCACCTGTATTGCCAAGGGCTGCATAAGAAGTGCCTTGATGCATTTATTAGATGTTTGTGTTTAGAATAGATCTCTTGATACTGGATGTCAAAGGTTATTCTGCATCATGTTAATGTGCAAATCTCAAGCAATTTGTAAGTACCTCAGTCAGGCTGACAAATAAGGTTGTTGACTGCCAGTGGGGGAGGAATTCCTCACACAAAAAACAATCTGGCACCAAAAAGCTCAGATCACCTGAGAGATGAAAATGTCTCCAAATTACACTGCCCAGTGTTGAATTGTGTGCAGTTATGACTGTAGATCTCAGAAGAAATTCTGCATAGTGACTGGATTAAAATCACTGCCACAGACATGTTGTGGTTTTTTTTTTTTTGTCATTATTTCACAGCAGACCTCAGTTTTGAAATTAAATGTGTTTTCAGATATACACCTGAGAATGTCTAAAATGGATAAATAAAGACAAAGAAAAGAGGATGTCACTGACACAAATAGGGTAATACACAGTTTAAAGGGAAGTTTCTTGGACATAATTTGCCAGTAACACAGTTCAGTCACATTATGTTCATAAAGAGCCCAAGGCAAAATTTCCCTTGTAGGTACAAGTTCGGCTCAGCATGTAGCTGGTAGGATCAGCTACAGGGACACCTTGACTCTGACATTTCTGTAATACAAAAGAAAACAAATGCACAGATATGTAAAAAAAAGACCAAAAAAGAGACCACATTTTTCACTGGTGAAAATTCCCTATACTCTGATTCCAAACAGAAAGTATAATTGGCCAATTAGACACAATATTAAAAATGTTTATGGAAATCAATGTAGAATTAATATACTGCATATAACTATATATCTTATTGTGTTAATATATAATCAATACATCGTTATGACTATCAGCAGTATTACTGAACTAATTTTCTCTTCCCAGGTATTTTGTTAACATTAATTCACTGACACAAGGTAATGACATGGCTAGCAATGCAATTATTCAAATCAATAACCTTCCACTTAATAAAGACAAAGTATAACATTAACACTGGATACTAGATCCTAGCTTATCCTGATTTTTTAACCATCTCTGAAAAGGCAAAGTTTTCAGATTCTAATGTGGAATAAATTGCTAATACAGTAAAAGCTATTTTCACCAATATAGGGTATCTACTCTCCATTGATGATACTCTCCTTCACACATCCATGGTCCAGATCCAGAAGGGACACAAGTATTATGGAGCTAGATCCTACTGCCAGAGTGAGGTATGCAACCCTCAGTCAGATTTCTCTTTCTATAAAGGAGAGAAAAATGATACATCCCTTTAAGCAGTTAATGCAATAGAGCAGAGGTCAGCCTAATTACCCTATGTGATGGACTCACTTCATTTGCCTAAGGACAGCAACCAAGTGCTATCTAGGGTATCCTAAAGTAACATTGTCCAGCATTCAGGTCCAGAGAGACACAAATCTCCCTTGTGGGTTTTTTTCTTACATGTCCCATAGCATCCCAAATGGCAATCCTAGTATATCACTTTTCTGCATTTCCCAAAAGATCCCTCTTAAATATGTGGCAATAAAAAAGAGATATTTAGGTTCTGTGCATCAAAGAAATGCATGGAATAGCTTTCTACTTATAATTTGCAACCATAAGCATTAGAAGGTATATCTTCTTCCTTTAAAGTGAGGATGAAAGTTGTGAGAATTGCATTATCTTGTGAATCTGAAAGTATATCCTTAAGAAGTCATCAAAATAACTGCAAGGCAAGCAGTGAAGAAGTGACATTAGCAGGAGTCTTCTTAAATCATTTATACACTAAAGCTTCTGAGATATCTGTCTTAGAATAAGAAAAGCTAAAATTCTGTGTGAATTAATATCCCCATCCATCCATCCATCCATTCATTACCTTAAGATACTTCCAAAATTCATAGTACATTTGGCCCATAGACTAATTATTAGATGAAAACACAGAAACATAATTATGGTAATATAATTTCAATCCATTCCCGAGTTAAAAAAAAAAAAAAAATCCTAATCTATATCTCCCTAGCTAGAATCCTCCCTTAAAAGTGCATTAACCCCTTTGTGGGAAAAAGATTTCTCTGGAGAGATCTTTCCTGTTTGATCCCATGATTTTATCTTTTCAGTTTAAAATCATTCTGAACAGAGGCATCACACCCAAATACCTGGAATGACCTGTGCCTGGTAATTTAGGTCACTGGCCTAACTGTGTTTTGCATATGTTCAATTTCCTTCAGGCATTTTGGACTTGCTACAAAAGACCAATCTGTCTGACAACTGTTACACTGGTGTTACACTTACCATGCACATATGAAACCTTGTTTGTTTTTCAACTCTACATTTGCTGTTCATAATCACTTGTTTGACCAAGACTGCAATGAGCAGCATAGAAGCAATCACGAAGAAAAAAAGTAAAAAGAAAGCAAAGAGTGCTTTAATAAATGCCAATATTGAGACTTTAAATTTCTGAACGATTTTTCAGTCAGGTATTCAGAATTAAAAAACAGAAATTAATTTTGTGCTTACTAAGAAAGAAAAATAAAGTAAAATAAAGAGAAAGTATTTTATTCCCTAGCTCTCTAAATATATTTTTGCAAATAAGTGTAATTTGTGTAAGAAAATAAAGCAGCCGAAAAGGATGCACAGTGGTTTACTAAATTATTCATTCAAACATTATTGATCTCAGCTGAATTAGCAAATGGCATGCTCTAGCCGAGCACAAAGTTATTCATCTTTGATTTTAATCTTAGGGAAAGCTGAGTTACATTATATTAATGAAAACCACAACAAAACACAATAGGCAATTTTCTCACAAAAAGTTTAACAACATAAATTAAGAAACAGGTTATGTTCACATAGTTCAACAGCAAAAATCAGAATTACGAAATTTCTGCTCCAATCTAATCAAAATGATTTAGGAAAAGTACAATGTGGTAAAAGTACTTTAAAGAGAAGGTGCAGCCCTATGACTTTACCATGAGCCTGGAGTGTTCAGTTGCTACTAGAGATTATCCATCAGAGCCATAGAACTCAGACATTCATAGTTTTGTCTAAAAGGAGATAATATAATTTCACTTCCAGCACAGTGAGGGTTTTTTGTTTGTTTGTTTGTTTGTTTTGTCCAGTGATCCCTGAATCACAGGTAAAAATTGCTTTATCAAAACTTTCTGTTAGATTCACATTTTGAGTGGCTCTGAGTGTTTGACTGAGAAGATATTTGAGAGAATATAGGAGGCAGAAGTTTGTTAACAAACCAAACAAACCCAAACAAACCATAAGAAACAAGCAGATAAGAAGACTTGTTGGATATTAGATGTATCAACAAATTCAGTCCAGGAACAAGGCAGAGCCATCTTGATAGGTGTGCACAGAATGTGGATAAGATGAAGCACTTTGCAACAGACCATGTGGAGGAAGATGAAGGTTTTTATTGTAAAATTAGTTGGCCCAAAGATACGATAGCATTATTGTCTAGCACAGTGTCCTGCCTGACCTCCAGGTGTTAACCCAGTGAGTTACATGTCTCCAGTACAGACTGCATGATATTCATTCATCCTTTCAGAGGGTCTTTGGGTACCCTGAAATACCACAACAACAACAAAAAATACTTTATAGATAGAAAATCAAAACCCACTTTCAGGTTCATTTTCTCTTAAGTGTGAGAAATTTAAAATGCAAACAGCCACCTGGCCAAAATATTCTGGTCACTTAGTTACAGCCAAGAAGAAGCTTCACCCCGTCTTTGAAAGCTGCACTGTTCTGCAGCACAAGATTTAAATAGTCATTAAAAAAAAAAAAAAAAAAAAAAAAAAAAAAAAAAAAAAAAAAAANAAAAAAAAAAAAAAAAAAAAAAAAAAAAAAAAAAAAAAAAAAAAAAAAAAAAAAAAAAAAAAAAAAAAGAGTGTGATTTCTGGAGGGGTTTTTGTGTGTATTTAGTTAACTCTGCTAATAAAGATAAAGCTTTGAATACAATCTTCATAGGAAGAAGTTCTGATTTCTACATTAAATAATCTTAAACCTTATGACAAAAAACATATCTCAAAAGTAATTTCTCTTAGATCAATTCCCTAATTCCAGTGCCACAAAAATCTGTCCTACTCTTTCACCAGACAGAAAAGGAATTTGCCCTTCCTTTTCCAAATTGTGAAAAAGATACAAGTAGCAAAAAGCACCCATGTTTTTACATTATAGCTGCTGTTTTCCCCCTAGATTAGGCCTTAAGTGTCTCCTGACTCACCTAGATCTACTAGATTAATGTTTTATTCTTCTAGCCATTTTATAAAAGGTGCAAAATCTTCAGACTCTTCTATAAAACCCAGAGTTCATAGTGGACCCCCAAGAGGATCTCAAAATGAGATGTTTCTGGTGGTGACAGAGACAATGTCCATTCTGCAGACCACCCCAGGATGGGTAGTGCAGAGCTGACAGACTCAGCCCAGTTCACCCTGAAGGAGAACAGGTAGAGGGGAGCTGGTGTGTGCATTGTGTGTGCCAGCAGCCTGCTGGCCAGTGGGCAGGGAAGAACCTGCCACAGCAAAGGGGCACTGTGATCCTTGCTGACATCTCACTGCTGGGGAATGTCTTGGGTTATGTAACCAAAAAAAAAACCGTGTATTCTATTTCACTGGTTGAAAGCAGCTGGGAAGATGTTTTTCTTTATCTCTTGTAACTCCACAGGGCAGAGGGGTGGGTGCCTTCTGACAATAGGCCCTCCGTTAAAACCAGGTGGCAGTGTTTCCTATCTTTTCTTTTCCTATCTTTTTCATCAACTTTGTCCACACTCTGGGCGTTATCTTCTGTTAATGGGCCATTAAGGCTCACCAGTGCCATGACACATGACACCATCCCATTGTGAGATTCTCCATCCAGTGAGGGGGGAGCCAACCATTCTCTACCCAGATAAAAACTGAGATGTAGGAACACCAAGCAGCCTCTTTTCCACTGGATTCTCAGAGGAGGACTGGACCCATCTCACCACCACTCTTACAAGATCATCCCTACTCCAACAAAACCATGTCTCTTTCACCAGGAGGATTTATTTGAACTGCTTCCAACACCCTGCACAGGGTGTCAGGTTGTATTCTGACTCTGTCAGGGTTTCCACGGTTTTGTTTGTTTGTTTTTGTACTACTACACTTGTATTATTTAATATTCCTAGTAAAGAACCATTATTCCATTTTCCATAATTTTGCCTGAAAACCTTTAACTGCAAAATTTATAGTAATTTAGAGGAAGGAGGGTTTACATTCTCCATTCCAAGAGAAAGTCCAGTTTTCCCTAGCAGACACCTGTCTTCTCAAACCAAGAGAGGGAGAAAGAACACCATGGCAAACAAGCAGGGCTCCCTGGATTAACACAGCAAAGATAGCCAGTTTTCACCGAGATATAGACAAGCCCTTTTCAGTTTATCCTGTAGAGAAAATACTCTTGTCTTAATAATTTTTGTTTTAATGTATGTGAAACACAGATACATTTTGATACAAGAAGTCAGATTTAGACCCATATGCTCAAGGATGTTCAAATGAGAAAATTTTCATAGAAAGACACACACCAAAACCTCATAAGTAATCCAACATTCACAGCTGTAGTACAGCTGTGCAGGAAAAACAGGTAAGAGTTCTCATTTCACATATAAAGAAGCTGCCAAAGGCTCATTAAAGGATATCTCAGAGGATATTAGAGACCCTGTGGCCCCTTGGCAGTTCTGTCAGCTCTCCCACTCCATCTGCTGAAAGAGCATCTGCAGTCTGTTTTGTCAAAAGGTGTACTGTTTACAGGGCCTATAAACATTTGACAAAGAATTAGCTTATAAATTGGAAATTTAACCCAAATCTTGTTGTACATACACTTTATAGGAAGAAAAACGGAAGTTTACCTGCAAAACTTGCAGGAAGAGTAGACTTGGGGTGCCTTCTGCTCTTCTCTTACAGGACCTGTGTGGACTTTTCCATCAGCTGTGACATGAGACATTCAGTTGATATATTAAAACAGTGGAAGTCTATACCTTTTCCCATAAATACAGTTTTATTTCAGAATAATTCATTTTTAATCCATAAATCATAAGAATTTTGGTTCAAGCAAGCCAATAATTTTTTTCAAGTGAAAGGTATCTTCTATTGGTCTTTCAATTTATTTTAGTTTATTGAACTTCAACATCAAGACATTAAAACATTTGTAAAACTTTAACCCAAACAATAGATAGTTTGCCTCATTTAGTACAAGTTTTACATATGCTTGTGGGTAGCCTAATGCTATAGATGTTTGGTTTTTTGCCTCTTGACATAGCACACAGTTTTTAAATGAGGTGGTATAAGGTTTGCTGTAGATTTATATCCAAAGATTAGAAACTGACACAGAAAATGGTAATAGAAGAAAAAAATGGACAAAATTCTTGAGAAAGAGCTCTAACAAAAATTCAATATCACAATTCTTGCTCTAAGACTTGAGAGTTGCAATGAAAGTTAATCAATAAGGAAGAACTAGGAAACTGCAGCAAGTCTCTGTTTAATAAGACTTTCACAGCTTTTTTCATGTGAAATCAAAATTCTTGTTACTTCAGTGGCTGTAATATATAATGATTGTATTATACTAGGTTATATATAGTACAGATTGGATTTTGTGTAGCTCAAGTTTTTCTGCAAATCTTCATACTATTGGGGCATCTTCTTGCGTGTTTGGAATTTGTAAATTGATGAGCATAATTAATTCAGAGCAGTTACAGACTGCTGGAGCAATCAGTTGCCTACTGCTGGTAATGGTGGTTGGATTAACAGAAGAAAAATACTCAGTGTGAAAACCAACTGACAATTTGAAGGAATTTAAACTAAAATTATTTCTTTTTTATTAGTGGATTGGTATTTCCTCACACAGCATATACCCACTTATCCCAGTACTGAGTGAAATTTAATGCATTAAAAATGTTTGCTCTCTTCATGGACTGCTAGGCCAGAGCACCAGTGACTTGAACCATCTGCTGGCCTTTCCTGCACTTCACTGGCATGGATAGATTGACTGGTCCATGTGTCCTAATAAAACTCTTCCTCCTGAATGGGAAACCTTCAAGTGGTTGTGAAGCATGGCTGGAAAATAAATGTGAACAAAACTCAGTCTTATCACCTGATAAGAAGAATGCTGGAGAAGTCCACAGGGATAAATTCAATTTGAAGCATTACTGCACTGTAAATGCATAATATTATTTTCATGACTCAAAATAAATGTCAGAGGTGACTCAGTCACTCCATATCTCCCTATCTCTGCTGCTGCAGCTACATGGTTTGAGAGAGGCTGGATGCTGAAATGTCAGGGGGAATATCAGGTAAGAAGTCTGTGCCCTCTGTTTTGTTCAGCAGTTATCCTGCCTTTTTATTTCAAAGTTTCTGGTAAAGCACGTTCAGTTAGGATTAATGGATTTTTAAGTACTAATATATGGAATCCAAGATAAGCTGCATCAGGCCAGAGAAAGGTCTTTACCTCTAAAACTCAAAGGTCTGTTGAACACTAACTGCTCCCTTTGCTGCCGATCAAAGAATGAAATTTGCCTTAAATGGGAAAAGCCTTTTTTTTTTTTGTATTTCTGTACCAGCCTGTGCCTGTGGTGAGAACTCAGCTGAGCTGACACTGCTGTGCACTAGAGAGGTAACAGCATTTTGGTCACCTGTCAAGGACACTGGAATGCATTGATGGCTGGGCAGCTGTTCTGAAGTGTTTCTCTAACAATCTGCATGTGAAGGGCCGTGGAAGGGCCGTGTTCTGCACACTCACAATTAGTCCCACATAAATAGTGCTCTGAAGTTTTCATCTTGGTTCAGTGTTTCTCTTCCCAACAGCTAGATACTGATTAACACTGGAAGACATGCAAATGCATTACTTCAAGAAACTTAATAAGAGTTCTTCATTACTGGTGTTAACGTTCTCTTCTGGAATAAAAATCCAAGCTTTTTTGACAACTTTATTAAAATCAGGTGTCCTTTGTAACATGCATCAAATACTACAAAAGGCAATGTCGAAAAATATGTGTCTGATAATAGTTCACAGTCCCATTGCCAGTTCACTGACAATGTTTAATACATTGCAGAATAACTTCCTGAGAGGAAAAATAGTTGTGACTGAAGTAGTTGTCACATGAAGATGAAATTTTGCTGTGTTGCAAGATATTGTCCTTCTGCTTATAATAAGAATAAAAATAATAAGACCTTATAATAAGAATAAAAAACACATTAGAAAAAAAAAAAGCAAAAAGCAGTAAGTTGAGATACTACAACTCTACAGGGTTTGTTTCCAAGAATATCAGCAGTTCCCACTAATTTTAGTAGCCATTAATACCTCTCAGATCTTCAGTCTTTTTGAGAGGGCAGATTTCCCAAGTGATATGTGTTGGATTTTTTTCCAGCAAAATCAATTAATGGATTCTATCTACTTTTGTCAATATAAAATACTTCAGATGTGTGTTAATTTAACTTTTAGAAGAGATAGTTATCATGCTTTTGACTTTGAGATTAATTTTAAATCAATATTAGACCAATTATATTGTCTATACAACTCATATTGCCACATTTTTTTTTGATTTTTGTTATTACAAAGACTATATGCAAGAATTGCTAGTTTAACACCTGTGACATTTAGACAGCTCTTGATAATGGCAATCTCTGCCTCTGTCTCTATTGAGTCTCCAACCCACAGTGCTGAAGAACAGCAGAATGATCCCCTGCATGAGAGTGTTTTACCTCTGAGCATCTGGCTGCCCCCACTCTGATCATATAATCGTGAACTAGAGGTTGTAGAAGCTGTTGCCACCGTAAATTGAACTGCAAACTAATGCAAACAAGACAGTGAGAAATAAATGACTCAGCAGAGAAAGCTCATGGCTACACCAAGTCAAGCCAAAATATGTGTTTAACAGTGTTAATAGCAAGGAGATCAGATGCAGCAGCCATAAGTGTGGCATTTGTTAGTTATGACAGAAAGATGTTTTCTGCACAGTGTAAGCACATAAGGGCAAAGCAGAGTGATGAGTGGAACTAAATTCCATTGAGCTTCGTGCATGAAAAGTGGTCTGAGATTATAAACACCACGTGTGTGCCTGCCTGTTTTCATCTGCTCCTGGGAATTCCCTCAAGGAATACCATGGCTACATCCAGGTAGGTAAATTGTGTATAAACACTATGCCAGTCAACTTTTGTGCAGAAGATTTCTTTCCACTCTGTTGAATATTTTGACAGTGTTTCATGCAAGGAGATCAGAAAAAAGGGTCAGGGGAAAAAATAAACTTGGCCACTCAAGAAATGGAGTTCAAAATCAAGAAAATTAAATTAACAAAGATAATACCAGAAGTTTTCCACCAGGAAAGAGAAACAAAACATACAAACACAAAAGAGAAAAGACTGAAATAGAAAGAAGAAGGGATCTGGACTTTAAAGCAGATAGGTAGCAAAATAGCAGTTAGAATGCTATTGCCAAAAAGGAAAAACCTCATTCTAGCTAAATAAAAAACTGATATTGAGGTGATTATGTCAAAGACATAATAAAAATTCCTTAGAAACAGGTTAGACAACTGTTATAATAAGTGTCTAACTGTAGCAACTTTAAAAAATATGTAAATTAATGATGTATCCTAGAGTAAACAAATACACAAAAGTTATGGAATAGATTTATTTCTATAAAAATATAAAGATTTAAAAAGAAAAAAAAACCAAGAAAAATGTTGAAAGAAGGCATAGCAACTTACTGTGTAAAAAGCACCTGTCAGTCATTTTTTAAATATTCTAGGGAAGAAATTGATCTAAGTTCAATAATGGTTTGATCTAAGTTTGATAAAGTTTCAATCTAAGAATTAGGAAAAGCTTTTGATTAGTTTCCTAAGGCCATGGATCATGCTACCTGGAGTTACCTTCCCAGGACCATTTAAAGAGCAGTATTTGTCCTGGGAAAATACATATTAATGTATGTACATTCTTACCAGGTTTGTAGCATTTCTCATATTCATAGCAATTTAATTCATCACATGTTTTTACCTCTTTTTTAGCCATACAAGACACATAAATTAATGTGTACATTTTTATGGAGTCTAAAGCCAATTTGTGAATTTAAAGTATATACACTTTACTAAAAGAAAGTGAAAAACAGTGGTGTAAAACTGGAATAGCAGCCAATTGTGAGTGAATTAACACCTCTTTTGCCTTTTATTAACTGCATCAGGCATCAATCCATTGTAGTTTAGAGGTTCTGGATCCAAATGAATGACTGGCAAAATTTAAGACTTCATTGAAGTGGGTTTGATAACAAGAAAACTCTTAGGTGTTTTAACATAGGACTTTACCCTGACTTCCATTCTACAGTTGTTTTCTTTATTTCTAGTCCTGATTGCATTTAGTGAGACATGCATGTAAAAAAGCAGCATGCAGGGATGAGAGATAAAATGACACCAGCAACAAAGGCATTGCAAAATAATTAAAATGTTCTGCCCTTGCTGCTACTGCTGTGAAGTGTCTGAATTGTATGATTCAAAATCAGAACCATTATCAGATGTGAATAGGGAGCATAATTTCAGCCAATAAGACAGAAATAATGCCTTTGAAATGACTGAACATTGCAATTATGGAAGTTATACAGAGGGTAGAATTCTCAGGGGATTAGCTAAAGACAGCAGAAGAGCTGTTCAAAAAGTGGTAGGTTTGCATATCAAAACCGGATCCTTTCTTTAATAGCATTTTGCTTTTGGGGTATTTTAACCTGGCAAACTTAAAATAAAAACTATAGGCAGACAACCTCAAAAAAACCCCAAACCAAACCCAGAAACAAAGAATCCAAGACAAAACCCAAACCACCCCACCAAAACATGACTATGAAACTGAAACTGTTCCTGTTGCTTACACAATGGAATGGTTTGGGGTTTTTTTTCTGCAGCTGCATGCAAATAAACTTGAAAAAGCATCACTAACCAAAATAACGGCAACGTATGTTGTCCACCAATGTCAAAACTAGATCTAGTACCACTTAAGACTCTGTTCCAAATTTTGTTATGAATCCAGCCTACATTTCTCCTCACGATGGGCTTTCTCTCCTGCTCTTTCTGCGAAATGCAGAGCATTACTGACATAAGCAAAGCTGAACTTTGCTGGGCCCCCTTATCACCTATCAAGACTGAAAACACTTTTCAGAATATGATTGAAAGGTGTGTTGATCCTGCACATCTCCTCATGTTGAACCCTTGTCATGGGTGAGATGAACTGAATAAAATCCTGTATGGATTTGAATACTGGGATTTACTTAAGACCTTTCAAGCTTATGGCTTTTACCCTCTTTGATTATTTCACACACTCACAGATTTTCCAAAGCCACATTTCCTCAAGCCTTCACTTTCCATTGCTGGGAAAGCTGAGCAGAGTCATGCCAGTTGTATGCCACAAAGTTTTCCAGCTTGTTTTTACATTTTACATTTTACAGCTTTTTTTACTCCATTTGAACACTGCACATGGGCAATGTATCTGAACTGGTGGTTCTGCCTTACATCTGGTATTGACCACAATTCAGCATGTGTCACTGCTTTTAGTTCCAGGCCTTGCCAAAATTCACAACCAGTCTGTGCCTGTTGCAGGTAGCAGACAGTAGGTTTAGGCTTGGGAGTTCAAATATTCAGTCACTCACACAGAAACACAATTATCTACCACTAATCAGCATTCATAATCAAAAGTATTTCTCATCTACTCCAACCCTCCTGATTGCCTTCTCCTTTTGAGTGTTTGGGACCTTTCCACATCTTGAGTTGCATTTACTTCTCAGGGATATCCAGGGGTGGAAAGGGGTGCCTGGTCTCACCCCAGAACCGAGGCTGGGGGAAATCACTTCATCCCTTAATATGGGGCATTGCTTGTTCCTAATAATGGTACAGAAAAGTTTTCTTTCCCATTGATTATACAGAGTGACTGGGGAAACGAGCTAGGCTGAACTTAGCTTCTGTGAATGCTCTTCGCTATGTCACTTACACCAATGACCTTAATTTAAAGATTCTGACAAAAATTATGATCCTTTAGGCATCTATGCATTTTTTCTAAATTTGAGTTTTAGCTTGTTTCCAACCTAAGAGTCCTGTAGTGCCTAAGCACTTTTGAAAATGCTACAAGTTGAAACAGTTATGAAGAACTGCACATAAACAGGTCCATTTAAATATGCCTAGAAAATTAAAGCTGAAAAATCCAAAAATGAACACTTGCAAATATAGTTTTAGCTACTGTATGGTCCTGCTTCTTCCCCCTGTAGGTGATATTTCTTTTCTACTTGTATGTTCCACCCGCAAGTGGCAATATTAAGAAATTCTTGATGTGGTTTTACTTCCAGGCTATCTTATCTTATATGATTTACTATTCATCCCTGAATATATATATATATATATATATATATATATATATATTAATCTACAAACTCACTGGCAGGTGTGCATGAAGTTGAATTTATGCAAGAGCATTTGCCTGAAGAGGACATTAGAGGTAAATTCCGTGTGTGATCTGCCTGGGATTTTCTCATGTTTTGTGTGCCTTGACCTGCTCATCTCTTTTAATGTCTGCAGGCACCCCTGGGAAACTGCAAAGAGCTCTGACGGGCTGCTCTTCTCTGATAAAAGGCAGCAAGAGAACATTCAATTTCAAAGGTTTGTTTCTAAAGGACAGTGCTTGTTGCAAGGTGGCTGCAATAAAAAATAAAACTATTTTTGCGGGACCAGATTTTGCTGTCAGTTAAAGTGTCCTGCAATTTCAGGAACAGCTGAGATTTGCACCTCTGCAACTGATAGGAAAGCAACTTTTTATGTATTAAGGCAGAAGAAGCAATTTCCATTACAGTTTTTTTTTTTTCTCTGTATTTTTTTCCCTTTTCAAACTCTTCTCCCTCAGTTTCTTGGAAGAACTTGAAGCTGTTACTTTTCAAGTTGAAAATTCCACACTTCAGAGACTTAAATGCCCAATATTGTACCTCTTGAGCCTGCATTATCTCTGTGTATCAGAGTGCATCAAGTGTTTATCTCTGCTGTTCTGGTTTGAGAAGATTGGTGCTTTCCTGTTCCTTCATAAATCGTTTCTCAAGTATGAGAAAAAGTGAGAGTCTCTCCAAAGTGGATTTCAACGAATTAATTTATTTTTCTAGAAAGCTAAGAAAAATATTTGGGAACTACTGCAACATTTCTATTGAGTCCTATTTTAGATAACATTTTAAGCACTTTAACCCTTCAGCTACTGAAGCCTGCTGGACTGCATGTTACTTTTAGAGGTCTCAAACAGCTCAAAAGCCATAGAAATCACTGATATGAAAATAATGCTTCTTAAAATGGCTGTGTTGCAGGTGTGCTGTCACTGCACCTGAGGACTCAGGGCAGCCAATCCAGAGCTGAACCTCTCTGCTTCTTGTTTTCACACGTTCTCTTTTGTCTTGGACCTCTTTGGGGAGCAAGTTCTTAATAGATGTAATCTTAATATGCCAACTGGAGCATACCTACCTAGCTGGTAACTCTCAGGCATTGCTACAAATGCAGAGAACTGAGATGTTAAAACAGCAATAGTGGTCAGCTATACCTGAGTGTGTTCTTCATGTGAGACAGACATCACAGGGTGGTGATGCAGGATGTAGGATGTAGGATGTAGGACGTAGGATGTAGGATGTAGGATGTAGGATGTAGGATGTAGGATGCAGGATGTAGGATGTAGGATGTAGGACGTAGGATGGTGTCCACTGTAGGAGCACACTGAGGCCACGTGGGGTACACGAGTTTGTAAGAAAATTTCACAGCACTTTGAATGTGCTCTGTAGGCAGCTGATTGCCTCCTTCCTGAATTGCACCAAGAAGCCCTCTGGAAAGGAGCTACACTGGACCTGCTGCATCTGACGTCACTAAATCCCCAATCTGAGCACAGCTCCTGTAAGTGTTTTTAAAAGAATGAAGTGCAAAACTCCTGAGTTTATTTTTAGAGCAGCTATGAGGTGGAATGAGCTTGGAATAGCTCTGGGCATATGCAGTCTAGGACAATTTGAATGTGTTCAGACGAGGTCCCCATATCCAGAGGGACACAATTACAGACCCAGCCATGTATAGGTGTTGCTATTAGCACATTATGCTATCAAACCATGAATTCTCCCATTGAGCCTCGCTGCCACTAAGGGGATGTGCTTTCTAAAGTGCTATAAATACAAATGAATTTTTCTGCTTGTTAAGGTCATAAATGGAAGCACAGTTTGTTTTGTTTTTTTTTATCGTGCACAAAGTTTCTTCCAGCTCCTGTATTATTTTCATATTTATATTTGCAATTTTAGGCTATAAAGCTGAAAGATTTTTAGGATGCGAGTCAAGACCTTTTGAAAACAGCTGACTATAGGATATAATAAGAATTCAAAAGGCATTGTACTGTTTAGAGTGCCTTGATTTTCCTGTATTTATCACTTATGTTATTTTAGCATTGTTTCTCATTCATTGTTTTTCATTGTTTTTTTGTTATTGGTATGAAACTAGTCACTATTTGCTTGCCATTTTTTTACAAAATAATAAGGTGGTTTGGTTAATAAAAAAAAGACAATGTAAAACTTAGTCTCAGTAAGCATACAAAAACTATAATAAAAACATTAAAACACTTTTCTAATCTATTCCAGTGGGGTGCCTAAATTTGACTGATAAAACCAAAAGCTTCACTGAAAATGTATACGTCTGTAATGAATTGTTCAGAAATATCTAAGCCACCACTCAAAAAGGAAAAAGACTTTACTGTCTGGATGTGATCCTGTGTACTGCAAGGTCATTTAGCTTGGCTCAGGTCTTCCCATAAATGTGTCGAGAACCACATACAACAAGTAATAATCATAATAAGGCCACTTGACAAAAATGATGGTCTGTGTGTTGCAAATTAAACTCTTTCCTGGGAGCTATACGAAATATATAGTGACAGCAAATAGATGTAATTCTTCAGTTCCTTGCTTGGAACCAGCCAGAGCTTATGTTCACACAGAGAAAAAAAAATACCCATAGTAGCTATTCAGTGTTGAAGCTTATAAAGTGGACTGTCACTCTCACAGGTGCACAGGGATATTAGTGAGGCTCTGCTCCTCCTGAGGGCTCCAGGAGCAATTGGTCATTTTTCTCCTTTCTGTGTCCAGCAATATAGAAGTAACTAGATCTGTGCCTGAAAAAGGATGTTTTTTTGCAGAGATGACCCTGAACTGAGTGGAGGAGGGCTGAGCAGTCACTGCACTGACATTCTGAATCCTCGTGGGTGTTGTGAGTACTTCCTCTCCTGCTGTCCCAGGCAGCCAGACTGAGTCCAGCAAAGGCAGCAACCATGAATGTTCCTATGGGTGCAGAATACTTTCTATGGCTTTGTGTTTAAAACCACTGTAATACCTGCTTCAGCTGACAGTCTATAAATTTGGGCCATATCTGAAAAATTTACCTGCCCTGCATCTCCCCTTCCAACCTGACCCATTCTGTGATGCTGTGATTCTGAGTTGCAAAGAATAACTACATGTACATAAACAGTGTGATCCTTTTCAACATTTTCTGGGTATTTACACAGACTGCCTCCACACTGGCATCCAGAATCTTGGTTTTAAGCATGTTTCCTAAAGCCTATCTTGGAAAACTTATCTAACTTAGGACTTCCATAGAGGTTAAAGATTGCTGAATTTAAAGATTTTGCTCTTTTTTGTGTCTCTGTGTACTAACTACCAATATGTTCAAATCAAGTGGTGGATTTGGATTTACATGTTCATTCCTTTAGCTTGGGTATTGAACAAATGATCCCCAGATCTACCTTCTGACCCTAACTATTCTGTGATCAAACATGGGATTAATTGAAGAGAACTTGTGCAACTCAAATAAGGTATTTTTGTTAATTCTTTTAAATTTTTTTCAAAAATAAGTTTTTCCTTCTAGGTTAGAACTATTTTAATCTATGTCTAGGATTTTAGTTCTCAAAAAAACAGCATGAAAAAGTAAATTTCATGACTATGCTTTGATGGTGGCTAAGTCACAAGTATAAATACATTCCTACATGCACATGAGAGGAGGAAGATGATGTAGCTAGTTTAAAGAGTTATTGGTTTTGAAGGTTTTGAAGTATCCTCTCAAATATTGAAACTAATGTGACTTTAATGAGCCACATGCAATCGGTAGCCTTTGCTTTGTCGAATATTTTTCTCAGGACAAAGTGAGTCATTAGTAATAATTAAGAATTGAGTAGCCAGTTACAGGGTTGAGTAAGAAGTGAGGTAAAAACCATGCTGTTGGGAAGCAAAATATCTGCACATACACAGAGAGGGAGTTTGAGATCATTAAAAGCTGTGGGCTGGGATTAGTGGGCTCCATCATGTGCATTAGTAATGAATCTACCCAGCTCACTCAATTGAAATTTCTGATTAATCGTAAATGAAGTATCTGTAAATAGAATAATTCAGCATGAGGTAAACAACCGGATTTTAATTTCTAGTGGATGGAAATTGTAGCACTAGATGGTAGATGGATTTAAATTTAGATTATGTACAGAGTTAGATAAATATAAATCAATAGGAAGACTGATTGCATTTCCTTTAAAAAAAAAAAAAAAAAGTGTTTGCCTGACACTTGCTTCATTTGCTGAGAAAGTTTTTGTTAAGGGAATGCCTTTGTGTACTTAATCTTTTCAAGATTTTTCTACCTTTACAGATTTTATTATGAAAACTGAAAATCTGCACATTCTGTTTTCCTTGCTCTGGTCTCACTAGACCAGGTTGCTCAAAGCCCCATCCAACTTGGCCTTGAACACTTCCAGTGATGGGGCACCCACAACTTCTCTGGGCAAACTGTTCCACCACCACCCTCACAGTAAAGAGCTGCTTCCCAAGATCAATCTAAATCTACTCTCTTTCAGTTTGAAGCTATTCCTCCTTGTCTTACACTGCAGTTCCTGATGAAGAGTCCCTCTACAGCTTCCTTGCAGGTCCCCTCAGGTACTAAAAGGTTGCTATGAGGGCTCCACACAACCCTTCTCTTCTCCAGGTTGGATTTTCTCCCTTTGACTTCACAGGGGAGGTGCTCCAGTCCCCTTTTCAACTTGGTGGCCTGCTCTGGATTTGCTCCAACAGCTCCATGTCCTTATTGCTTTGGTGGCACCAGAGCTGGATGCAGAAATCCAGGTGTGGTCTCACAAGAGCAGAGCAGACAGGCAGAATTCCCTCCCTTGACCCTCTGACTGGGACCCTTTGGATGCAGCCCAGGATTCCATTGGCTTTCTGTGCTGTGAGCACACTTTGCCAGCTCATGTTGAGTTTCTCATCACCCTCAAGCCCTGTTCCAAAGGGCTGCTCTCAATCACTTCTCAACCTGCAGGGGTTGTCCGAACCCAGGTGCATGGTCATGCAAAATTGCAAGCAATACAGTGTATTTTTTCCAGAGAATTCTTTGTTTCAAGACCACCTTTAAATAGGAAGGGTAATAAAACCTGACCAGATTGTGCCAAACCCTATTTCTGTAAAGCATTCAGGTACTTCTGTAGAGAGTGGCTTAGACCACGAGAAAATTAATTATTCTGCCTTTAGAGCAGATTTAACTTTCCCATAGTAAATAAATCCTGGCACCACACAGGGGAAAAAAACCTTGAGTAGCTCCTCATTAAGTAATCATCACCCATCCCATCCACTAAATTATATGAGAGTGTGAGGGAAAATTGTGCAAATTCATAGAATTTCATATAATACCAAATACATATCCACCAGAGGGCAAATTATGGTAACATTCGAATTATTCTGTTCAGCGATTTTATACTTCTCTTGCTGTTTCTTAAAACATTATATCTGATAGCTATTAATGGATAGTGTTTCCCTCAGGAGGTTTGCTGATGTTTATTTATAAGTCACCATATTTTACCTGATTGCTCTACTTGCTAGCTTGGATTTCATATCATTTGTGTACTAGTGCTCAGACTGCTTGGGGCCAAGGAGATGGTTAAGCCCCAAACCCAATCTGTTTCATTGCTCATTTGCTGGATTCTCATAGAACATAGCACCTAGAAGCTGGACTGTGATTAAACCTAAGCCACCATAACATGAGTCAAGGATATGTCAGCCTCTGAGGCCCAGTATAGGAAAATAAACCAAGCTGACAAGGGAGATCCATGGTAAATTAACACACCTTTTATAGTGTCTGCAGTAACTCACTGGCTTTGAAAAAAACACAGGATTAATTAGGGATCCTCCTTGCATCTGCATCAAACTTCTTCAACTGCTAGACAGCCACTGGAGTTCAAATGCCTTGATGTACCAACTGCTAGGAGATAGATGAAAACCACTGTAGCTCATCTCTAATAGACTGATTTTTCTGTTTTATCGCTAAATACCTAATAATCTCTCTAGTGAGCTCTTAATGGTGGCTTAGATGACAAAATTGATATTTCTAATGACAAGAATTCAATATACATCATTTAAACTGGTTATTTCAGAAAGAAAAGTTAAAGACGAATAAAGAGAACAATTCCAGCATTAGTAGTTGGTTGCTACTGCATGGCATCTTTCAGCAAAGGATCTCAAAAGAAATTATAAATATTAATTCCTAAAATTAAACTAAATCAAGTTATACCAGGCAGGCAGAAGACACACAAATTTTTTTATCACTTTCATTCAAATTATGCCACTTTCACAGCATTTTATTTATATAAAATATAACCTTCCTTTCTAATTTGAAGCTACTTTGTAAACTCATTGTCTAAGAGGAATGAGAACTGCATTATTTATTTGTCCAGTTTTGGTATTTTGATGTGAGTGTACTCTTCATAAACTTCTATAAGACTTCTGAAAATCATAAAACAAGGTATTGCTTTACATGACACCTGAAAAAGAGCTGATCAAGAACATCATAAACATGGTTTAATTTTTCATTTATGTGGCAGTCTAGTCTTAAGTTTGTGTTATCAAGAACAAGCATAAGACTGTTTAATTCAGTGATACAACTTTTAGGTAGAGCTAGAATTGATGCTGGATAATTTTTTAATTATATGCATTTTATTGGAGAGTCAAAAGGAGCAGCTCTTATTCTCAGAAATTTTTTCACATAGGTTGCCTAGAGAACAGCTGCTACCACAGCACCTCAGTTTGCTCTTGAAAGTCATCATGGCCTCAGTTCCAGGTACTGGATTTTGCATCAGCTCCACCCCTAATTGCAACTTTAGTTCTACAAGACAAAAAAAAAGTATTGAAATAACAAAATACAATTGAATGCTTCTTTTGTTTTTCAAGATGAGACAGTGCCCTCTTTGCCAGAGCTCTAAAAGCACCAGAGGGGTGGGGAGCCTGAGAGGTTCTCTGGCTCCTTCCCAGTGTGCTTGGCAGCACTAGCACCAGCCTTGCCAGCCTGGCAGCACCAGGAGGAAAGCACAGCTCCCTCCCCAGTGCCCTGGGCAATCTTACACCTCTGGCACAGCCCGCAGGAGGCAATGAGAAGAGGCAGGCAAGCACAGAGTGGTATCAGTTTTACAGCTTAAACCAGCACTGAACACATCTGGGTGAGATATCCTTTTCAGGGGCAGGAATACCACTTTTTTCTAGATGATAGTCTCTTTACAGTAATATTTTCTTTAAGGTTAAATTTTTATATATATTGAAAAAAAAAGTAGCAGCCATGAAAATGAAAAATAAGATATCAAGTGTCTTGTTAAAATGGTTGAGGTGTCATTTCATGAAGCACCCATTGTCCAAATTAACATGTATTAGGGATAGGCTTACATTAAAGAATCTGCTTGAGAGCTGGCATATTCTTTCCCCTGAACTGAGGTCTTATTTAATCAATCTAGCAGAGAACTCTGCTCTTTGTGTCTCCTTAAATGGCTATATACATAATATGGCATTATCTGAAAACAGAGACTTTCCTTTGTGGAATAAAGGTAAATTTTCCCTGGCATCACATTGTTTTGGATATACCAATAAGCAAGTCCACTATTCTGAAACATATCTCAATAGGTAGTATTTAAATCAGCGTACATAATAGAGAAAATGAAATTTTCTAAATTTTAAAAAAGATTGCTTACAAAATTTTCTATTTGAAACTTATTGTGCTATCTTCACAAATTCTTCATTACCTTTATGAAACAAAAAAGCTCCTTCTACAGTGTCATGCCCTAAAGTGTTTTCTTTCACAATGGCATTAATGGACTGATATTTGTAAGGGTATTGATGTGGTTACTGATTAATTTACTTCAGTCAGGGCTGAGTCTCTTTTCTATCAACTGTTGTAAATACATGCACGAGTGTTTTTTCTTCCCTTGATTTATTGGAAACCTGAAGCATAGAAAGACACATAGTATTCAGTGGTTATAATTTAAACTTTTTAGAGTCCATTCCAGTGTACCCTAGTGCTTCATTAAAAAGCTTTAAATCTTTGTTGATGTTTTTGCTGACAGTCTTTGTGACAGGCTGTTCAGACAACATTTGAGAAATATTATTGAAAAGTGCATGGAGCAAAAGGTTATGTCTAGAATGATAGCTTGTGGATATAGTAAATATAAAGAAAAACATCTTTCAGTCACTTTAGATGTGTAAAAGAAGTGTTCATATAGTGCTGCAAGGTATAGGCTGCTAAAAAAGAAAGCTAACAAAAATACATAAAAAATAAAAATAACAGTAGTTACAAAAAGGATTTCTCTGACTACTGGAATACTACAGTGCTAACTATTAAACCTTATAAATGCAAGTAAATAATAGAATTTAGAGTACTTCCAGCAAGCAGAAGACAGTTTTCAAAAACATTATAGACACTGCAAACTCAAAAGTAACAGGTAGTTAGGGAAAAGCTCCCTGCTTTAAAATCATGCTTTTAACTTCAAAGCATCACAGAGTCAGCTTTTATACATAGAGACAGAACTAATTGCAGTGTTAGCTTAGGGAACTATATTTTAAATTGTTTTCTTGGAAAATACACTTTCCAGTGTTTTGAGATTAAGTAACTTATACTTTTTGGTATAAGTTACAATTCCTGTACATTACTCTGCAAGGATGCAAATATATGAAAGCATTTTCCTCCTTACATAAAAAAGAATTAAAGCACTCGATGAATAAAAAAAAAAATCACAGAACAGAAAAGAGAGTTATTTTTTAAAATGATTTTCCATATTTTAACTTGTGTCCATTCTATGTGCCTGTACTGCTCCTGGGCACCAATAAGGGTTTGGCTGTGCCATCTTTCTTACCCTGCTCCAGGCAGGGGTGTGCATGCTTTGGAAAGAGCCACCAAACCCCCTGAGTCCTTTTTTTCTGAGCTGAGAAGCCACAGCTTGCTCAGCATCTATTCATGTGTCAAAATCTCTGAATCACCTAATCACTCTCATGGCCTTCACTGAACTCACTCCAACATCCCTGTGCCTCCTGACCCCTGGGAGTCACAACTGATGATCCATCTTCACTTGGGCTTTGAGCCACTGATCACAACATTCACCACATTCTTCTACAACACAACACAGCATTCACATATTGACTTAGAAATGTCTATAACAATTACTAATTCTTGTTTTCAATTTAAAATAGCCTCATTGTTCTATGCTGCAACACAGCTAGCCCCCTTCATTCTGAATTATGTGTTTCATATGTAAACAAATGAAAACATAAATCTGATTTTTAATTTCCCTTGGACAGTTTTCTAAATATATTTTTCTCCTATTAAATTAAAAATGGCACTTTAGAATTTTCTTTCCTAGGGTGTTTTCCCATGAGTATTAATTTGAGACATGCATTTTTTTAGTAGAATTTCTAATTCTCCTCATGTCTGTTCACATGCATACAACATGGATTTTTCATGCATGAAGCAGGACTGGAAGATGTTGTCCAATAACACATCAATTCTTGCTAAAGGCATTGAGTTAGAGAGATTCAATCACATGCAGTCTGAAATAAAACATCATAAAACACACAGAGTCCACATTATGTTGATATTAAATAACATCAAAGTGAATAAGACCTAATCAAGAATAACTCTTGATGCTCCCAGAAAAAAAAAAAAAAGTGCTGCATAATCTCTATGGAGAGCTTAATTACAATACAAAGAAATTCCTTGTATATATGATATAGAAGGATGACATTCTGTAGCTCCCAGTTGAAATCTAAAATTAACACAAAAATGATGGAAATTTTTATTAAGTCAGAATGGAAGATTTCTAGTAACTTGTAATTAAATCTATAAATTATTGGAATTAAGACAAATAGTATGATAACTTACCAGTTATATTTAGGGAAAAAATCAGATTAACAAATACACTTGAAAATTAATTTTAAAAATGAGAAGATATTCTGAACAACTTTAAAGGCAGAACATTTTGCTAAATTTCTCTGGAATTTTCCAAAACCCTTTGTGGGAAGCCTTGGCATCTTTGAGATTTTCCTTTGCAGTTAGAAAGTTTTAGGAAATGTGAGTCCTTTCTGAAATGGCATTAAGGCAATTACTTTGAACTAACTTTGTACATTTTGGAAATGGAATTAAGCTGGTGTCTGTAGATCCCAAAGAAAGAGGAGGATGAGCTGCACACACCCTGTTCCTACAGCAGAACTCTTGCACCTTTTGTGTGGCATGGGGCCCTCAAAGCACTTAAAGTGATGGAGCTCCTTTGAAACTCACTGGCATATGGTCATTACACTTGCAAAATCCTTGTAAACCCCTTTAGCCTCAAGTCCCTCTTCCACTTGTTTCATATTCATTCATCATATAAATAATTACCTGAAGTGATCTTCAGGCCAAATGATACCATTCACATTTTGAGTGAGCAGTTCTCTACTCTTTCCCTCAATACACTCACTCCAAATGCACTGCTTGAGATGTAAGGTACCAGAGGAAGCTTCACAAAACCTGACTGAAGTATGAATTTTTTGATTGTCCTCAGTATGCATTAGGTGAAGCTGACTGAAAACAAGTAGCAAAACCAAGTTCTGTGAAACTGTTTTGATTACCTGCCTAGAAAGCAGGGAACAGTTTTGAGCATGAGTCAAGAGCCTGACCTGTTTTTTCACAGATGTGCCAAAGTCCATCTTAGAATGGATTTTTGACAACATGGCTCTACTTGAAAGGTATATCAAACCTTACTGTAAAATATCCTTTCCCTATTCCATCAGTAAACAATTCTGGAAAGCACTTTAGCAGTGTTGTTATCCCAAGGGAGTTTTTTTCACTTTTAAAATATATGTGTTTAAAATATTATTAAAATCTTGGCAATTTGGAGACTTTAAAAGCGATGTAATTCAGTCATCATAGGAAATTTTTCTTAGTTCTTAACCTCAACTTCTTTGTGGTCTTTGCTACATTAAGTAAAATGTTTTTCCACCTCTGTATAAATGAAGAAATTTTATTCTCTTTCTCTGTATTTTATATCAGTATTTTCTATAATATTGCCTATATTATTTTTCTTATTTTCTGTAGCCTAAATAAACCTGGTTTTCCCAAATTTTCCTTGTAACATTCCATTCCTTTTAGGCAATCTGAACATCTTTGTTGCTTCCATCTCATATATTCTCATCTGATCATATAATTTGTAAAATACAGTGATCACAATTAAAAACAGTATTCTGGTTTAGGATCCCTGAGTACAACATCAGATTATTTATTTTCCATCACTTCAGGTAATGGAATTAATTATCTTTATTCCTTCTCCATCCTATATATATGAAAATAATTTTTTTGTCTATGGATAGAATTTCACATTTCCATATTCAATGGTCTAGTGAAAAGTGCCCCTATTCATAGTAGGGGACTTGAAGCTAGATGAGCTCTAAGACCTCTTCCAAACCAAGTCATTCTATGATTCTATGAGTCTATGAGTCTATGAGTCTATGATTCTGTGATAAATTGCAAATATATTATCTCAGGGCATTCAAATTTTTCTAGATAATTTTAATATAACACATGAAGCCAGCCATGTCATCTGCAATTAATTAAACTACCTTACTTACATCAACTGAATTGTAGATAAATATTTCTGATATAGCCCAAAGCAGATATTTGTACACAGCCACTAAAAATGGCTTTACACTATGGTTTTACACACATCCACTAAGTTTTGTCTGGACTTTGTGGTGTTAACAAAGAGAGTTTGAAATCTTACTAGCATTATTTGTGTGTCTATGACTTGTCTATTTACCTGTATTTATGCTAAGTTTAGAAGGAAATCAGTTTGGCTCTCTGTGACTTTTTCCTGACAAATGCATGCTGGCAGTTAATCATCTCTGGTTACCATCTCCATCGAGGTTGACTCTTACCTAGGGAGTAATGGGTACATCCTCACCAGAACTGTATGTTAACTCTTGGTGAAAGCTTTCTGAGCCTTACTTCTGTCTTGTGTTTCCTGCAGAATGTGCATTTTGAGGGTAGCTCAGCTCCACACAGGCTGTACTGGTGCTGTAGCTCCACTGGAATTTCTCTGGCTAGCTCTGAGGTACCCCCTCAGACATGGGACTGACCACCCAAATTGATGGACACTCTGTGGCACCTAGGTTTTTATTGAGTGCTGACCTGGGTGCTCCTGGTTCCAGGGAGATTAAACGAGGCAGATTTTCTGAGCTGACAAATAAAACCAACAAGTTCTCCATGGCATTCATTCCTGCCTTGCTCTTGCACAGTGTTCCTCTCTGGACATTTTGCTGGCTTGCTCCCAAACTCAACACAGAGAGATATATGGCAGCCTGAGAAGTTAATGGAAAGAGTGCACTGACAAGGTGCTTTAAAAGATAGTGACCTATTTAAAAAGTATAATAAATTAATAGTCTTGCCTTACCTAGACAGAAAGCCTCACTCTCTTGTTTCCTTTGCTTTTGTCCCTTTAGACTCTGCTGCCTTACATGCACACGCATAGCACACATAATCACACAGACATGCCCATCTACTACAATATTTTGTGTTGCACTCCCTACCAGCTACAAACATTAGATCTGTCACTGATCTAGGTAATATTAACAGCTTGTAGTTTTTTGTAACACTTCCCATTCCCAGGAGTTGAAAATAAGCTAGCCAAATCCATAGCCTTGCTTTTCCAGTTCCCTTTCTCACTACCACCCCTACTTTTAAATACAATCAGATTGGTTGGATTTGGAAGCTCAGCCACCTATCAAAGTTCTTAGAGAAACTTTCCATATATAAGTAGCCCTGGCAAATTTTATCAAATCTGAGCATTTGAAAAATAACCAAATATTCTGATTCTCTTTCTTCTTCATTTCAGACAGGAGCTGTATATTTTTGTTAATGATGATAAACATGTTAACCAACTGATTGCAATTCCCCTTTCCAGTGGTCAAAATAAGGCACTCAAATAGTAAAAAAAAACCCCAAAAAACCCAAACCAAAGATCCCAGCATGATAGTTTGCTAGATTTTTCTTGCCCCAGCAAAGTAATTGTCTTCTTTGTTTAACAGTTTAACAGCAATGCAAGGCTTTCCTCTGCTGTTTTATATCCTATGCTAAATAGATGCTCAATGTTAAATTGAGCTCTGACTCTCTGAGTGTTGTATTTTTAGTCTAAATCTATTCTCAACCATGATTCTGTATATCCTTTTGTTTAAAGATCTTCTCCCAAAAGTTCAAACCCTTCTCTGGAAGGTTTTATAAACAGCAATGTTAGCCTCTCTCAGCCTTTGTTTCACTAGACTAAGAGGGTAACATGCAAGTAGCTCACACTTTGATGACAGATATTGCATTTCCTCATTTATGTAAGTACCTTGTCTCAGCATCTGCTCCTCTCAGAGCCTGCCTTTCTTTTTGGTCCCTTGCAAACTTTGTTTCCAGACCCACAGCTGTGGCTCTGACAGGAGCCCTCTTGACTTTCTCCTAAGACAGTTGATTATCTTTTGCATTTTCTTTTAGGCACGGATTACATCCATGCTCTTTAAGTATAATCCTTTTCATTTTTTCCAGTGAGGTTGTTTTAATGAGGAGGATGAGGAATATATCCACTTAGCAATCAAGATAAAATCAGATAACATTAAATTGATAGAGTACAGATATATTTTTCTGACTGTTATTTTTCACAAAGTGCTTTGACCTTGTTTCATTTAATTTTCCAACATAAATCATTTTGTGACGGCTGGTTAAATCCAGTCCACATTCAGCTGACTGTGTATCTTGAAAAGGAAACAGAATATCAGAAAATATCAGATTTTCTATTAAAGCACAATCTTATGAAATTTTCAAATTTTCAGGCCCAGCCCTATCAGACTGCCCCAAAAAAATCATACTCACTCTCTGATCTTGATTTTTCCACCTGAATACTGCTGAATGTTATTTAGTTTTTAGTCACGTCTTTAGTGTCATTTGATGTTTAAGTAATAATTTCACATTTAGACGCGTTGCAATTTACATCCTTACATCATAATATTTTAATGGGTTTACTTCTAAGACTAATGGTTGACCTTTAAATAACCAAGTATGATGTGATTGCAAGAATCAAAGTTCAATTTTATTGTTATGATATGTATGGATAAATTGCACAAGATTATGATACAACAACATTGGAAAGGGGCTGTTTTCATTTGTTTCTTCAAAAGTTGAAAGATTCAGGTCCTGGCTTATAAAATAGAAAAATGAATCATTTTTACTTACACCTATATATACGTAAAGTGCAAATTTCATTTATCTTCAGGAAAGATTATATATTGCATATAATAAACAGGTTATAAAAATATACTTATTAATGAGGATGAAAAATGAATTGCATCATCTAGTTTAATCATGCTTACTCGTTTCCCACAGTAATATTTTTTTTTTAACAGACCAATTAACTGGATATTTAGAAGGGTAATCTCAGAGTTTTGGGCTGCCCGTGAGCTGATTTTGTTGTCCACTAAAAAGAATTTCAGAATGTGAGATAGTGATGGCTTTTGAGCTTGAAATCTGTTTACTACTTACAAATTTTTTTTGTCTTAGTGGCCTGAAAATATTTAGTGGAATGCTTAACAGAATGATAAATAATAATAAAAAAAAAATCTATTATTCTATATTAGCCTTTACACTTCTCAACTATTGGTTCAGATTGCATTGGATTTCTTTTTTGACCAAATTAATTCTCACAAATTCACAGAGCATAAGAAATCCTTTCTCAATTTTACTTCCTCCTCTTGGAACCTGTGATATTCCTGTGCTCATGATGTGCATAGCAGGTGAACAGCTGCTCATGTTTAATCTTGTGTTGCACTGAACCAATGGGACATGAGCTGCTCAGCAAGCCACGGGTACCACATCTCACCACTTACCCTGGTAAGCTCCCAGGGTGTGTCCCTTATAAAAACCATGAATAGAGAAGGAAATAATTTGTATTTGAAGACATCCTTTTATTTTGAAACAGCTCTTAGTATTTTATCTCATGGAAGGTGGACAGTGATGTCACTCATTTAAGATACAGAAAATCCTTACATCCTTCCCATGCCTCCCATGCTTGGAGCTTTCCACTTCTGGCTGAGGTGTGATGTTCACATTCCATGTGTGCAGAAATCACACTGGGGTTTCATTAGTTAGAAGTGTCCAATATGTGCTCAATACACATAGGGAATAAATGTGTCAGCTATAATATGAACAGGAAGAAATATCTCTGACAAAAAACTGACTTCTGGCTGTAACAGCATTTGAAATGGCTCACAACAGATTAAACAGCACTCTTTTCTTTTTCTTAAAAAAAGAAGACAAAACCTTTTTTCCACTCTCTTCTTCACACAGAAAATTTCTTCAAATCAGGCTGAATAACTGGAATCTAGGAAAAAAACCTTCTAAGTATATAAAGAAAGCTTTGGTGAAATGTCAGATACTGTAATTCATCTAAGCTTTCAGAGAGGAACTGTGATGATACTCCCTGTCAAGTTCACATGAAGATCTCTTACCCAAAGAGATAAACTGTCTCTGCTTTCATTTGAAAAAGCCTGTCATAACTGATGAATCAAGAGAAGTTGGATGCACTGTTTCTTAGGAACCTTACAACTCCAGCTAATCAATCAGTTCATGAAAAAATGAAAACATAGGCACTTTTCACTTTTATTCATCTTGAAAGAGGTTAACAGTGATGCAACGTGACCATTGGTTGATACTGACCCATCTCCAAAAATGGAAAAACATCCAGTTTATATTTCACTTCTGCTGGTTAACAGTAGTCAAAATGTCACTGACCGCACCAGTTTGTCACTGTGAGAAGGCAAGACAATCCAGATAAATTATAACTATTAGAGTAACAGGATGAGTTCTGTGCTGAAGGCAAAACAGATTACAAACAAGCATTCAAGGAGATCCACATCAATGGCAGTGAAATTTAACATTAATGTTAACACAGGAAAGTATTTGACACAAGAATATCTGCTCTCAGAAAACAATTCCTCATAATGACTGTGGAAATCTAACAGTCTAAATATGTCAGACCTAAGTTACTTTAAACTAGCGAATTTGATTTAGAGGTTTATTATGTTGTAATTCCTGAATAAATAAAGAATTAAATATTAGTGCACAGTCAATACACAAGATCCTAAAGAGTCGAGTTAAGTGGCTTAAAACACACTTAACTGAAAATAAAGGCTTCTCAATTTGGGTCCATCTTTATATCACAGTTCATGATGTAAATGCTTTTCAATTGGCATTGTTTGAGAAAATTAGAGATATTTTGATTATGCATCTACCATTCTTCTGTCAGTGTTTTTCTGCTATTTTTGGCATTTTTAACATTAGGGATAAATTCATATTTTGGCTTCCTTGTAACATCTGTTTTATGGAAGCAACACACTGTGTGTGTCATGTACTATAGCCAGGAAACATATGCTGCGAATAAACAAGAAATGTATGAATTTGTATTTAACACTAGGAATCTAGAGGTTCTCCCATTAGAGATAATCCCCTACAAATAAAAATGCTGCATGGTTCCTGCAGAAATTATATGGGCAATATTGAGAGTAGGACAATATATTCCTGTATTTTCAAGGTTAGCCTTCAAAAATCCCTGCTGAACAATATGTTGCCAAGCTTTACTGCTGAAACCAGCAATTAGGATTTTTTCCCCCTGGCACTTTGGCTGATGCATAATGCCTAGTAAAGTGCATGTGTACAAAGTCTTTTGTCTCTGCTGTGTTGATTTATATCATGATCAAGACAGCTGTGATTTGTGATTAAAAATTCTCACCTCTCCTTCTCTGCCCAACCCGGGGCTGTCCATAGAGCCAGCAGTGCAGCTATGGGGTGTGGCTGTCTGCTCTGCCATGCTAGACCATCCCACCAGGTGAGCTAAACCCTTGGGATGAGAAAAGGAACTCACCACAGAGATGACCTCATTTCTTTCCTTGTACTGTGCAAAGGGTTGTGTGCCCTCATCTCTAACCCCAAACCCCAAAAAGCAGACATTTAAGGAGGAAAGTTACCCCAAGTGAAATGAGTGGAGCATCAAAGGGAGGTAAATTACATCAACTCTGCTCACGTAATGAAATTAGAGATAGTACCCAACTGCAGCTTTTTACCTCAAGCAACCTCATGGGCATGGTGTAAAGAAGAGACTGGATTCCTCCCTAGGAAATTGTTCATTTGCCTGTGATGAAATTCTTCCCCTATGTGAGATTGAGATGGAATGATTGCCAGCCTCAAAGGCAGTGTGGGAGGTTATATTTGAGAACTGGTTCATTTGGATTTGGGAGTAGGAGACAGACCTTTTTCACCTTTTAATGTTGGAAACAATTAAGTTATTAATATTTACTTGATATTTAATAGTTAGACACATTACTGTACCTTGTAAATTGTTAAATATCAGTCTATGACCAAAACTCAGCATTACAGATCTTTCTTTATTTTTCCCTTTGTTTTGGTCCTTTTGTACTTGATATCCTCTACCTTCCTCCTGTAAGTATAAACAGTTCCAGAAAGAAGCACAGTTAATTTATAAACGGATTCCTAGAAGGATTCCACTTTTCAAACAAAGAAACACACAACTATGCCAAAGCTGTGAGTTGTAATGTGGGCAGGGAAAGGGATTTTTTTTCATTTGAAGGTAGAATGAATCTTGAAGTAATGTGCTTACAATGCTAAGTGTATCATTATGTACTTTTAAGATCCAGCATATTCATCTGAAAGAAAAAATAACCTTGCACATTACAGGGATTATGGACCATCAGACATCCCAGGTCAGTTTTTCAGCTCCCCTGTGTATGCAACACACAACTTCCACATTTTAAGGATACTTGCCAAAAACTCTGTGAATTATGTGAGTCAATAGTTAACCAGTCTACAATTGCTATTAGTTTTCATAACCCAGGAACAAGTTAGGTTTATATCTCTGTCTCTACCTGACTTAAAGGTTTTTCCTGTGTGGTTTGACTCCTAGGTACATTTTATATGTAGATTCAACAATGAATTTAATTATAGTAAGCTCATTACGGATGGAGCCATTGCTTATCTTAAGTTTTGTAACATAGTGTATATTTACAGCACTGTATAAGCAGTACTTAATAATTAATTCTCTGTACTCTGTTATATTAATGTGAAAGCATAAAAGGATTATCAGAGGTAGAGAGGGCTTTATACTTCTGTGAAGAATACAGAGATGAGTCTCTTTGAAAATGAGAATGGAAAATTAAAGCCTAATGAAATGTGACCTTTTTATGTTTCTTTCCAACAGCTTAGAGCTGGATATTTTATTATAAGACTAGTTTTTTAGTTCTTATCAAGTTTAAATTCTCTCAGAATAGTGGCTGATGATGATGGAAGAATAAGCAAATTGCTCCAGAAATACTTATTAAAAGATCTGGTATCTCTAATATTTTATTACTATACACTTGATCAAATGTGCCAATGGCCAAAAATAGGATAAACAGGAATATCTTGTGTGATTGTATAGACTGAAGAGAAAACAGACTGCAAAAGTAGAGAATTGTTGATGGAGCTTGTGAAGAGCACAGAAAAGATTTTCTTTCCTTCCTTCCTCCCTTCCTTCCTTCCTTCCTTCCTTCCTTCCTTCCTTCCTTCCTCCCTCCCTCATTTTTTTATTGTCTTCCCTATCAAAATTTATTCAGTGGCAAATGATAGCATGAAAAATATAAAATCTCTAAAGCTTTCAGAATACTGTATGAGAGGTTACTATTAAATTTACACTGTGATCAGTGATGTAGCTAGAAGAGGAAATATATGTAAGTTGGAAATTGGTCAAAAAAGAAAAAAAAGGGAAAAGAAGAAAAAAGTCACAAATGACATTTTCATGAGCATGAATTGATGCAATGTGTTCAGGTCAGAAGAAATGTGTATCACTGTATGTTTCCATCATGAAGCTGACATTTCTGTCATGCTGCAAAGAAATTTAAAGTGACATTCCTTTATTTTCCACAGAGACATCTGCTATAGTTCCCAGCTGAAAATTGGCCTCAGCTGGCATGTAATAAATGGGAAAACATGTAGATAATAGTAATGAAGCAGTGAGAACTGCTGGCTGACCAGTTGTCAAATTGCTGATAAGCTGTAGTTTCAGCTGTACCTCAAGATGACATACATACTCTTTTCCCTTTTTGTCTCTTATCATTTACATTTGCAATAATATTATGATTTAGAGCATATTAACACCTAGCTGTCAACCATTATACTTTTGGTGTAAAAGGGCTGGTGAACACTATTTTAAAAGAAAAAAAACCCAAAAACAACATTCCTTGAAGATTTTTTTTCTAGTAAGTATCAAGAAACTGTTAAAATGTAAGTCCTCTTACAAAAAACAGCTGCAAACACAGATATCTGCTCTTATCAAGCTCAGTCCTGTGAACAAAACCTGTCAGGAATTTTGCAGTGTACCTCTATGTGGAGAATGATGTCTTGTCAAAACTGAAGCATTGCATGGAAATAGATTCATTTTGATGGAAATAGATTGATTTTGATGCACTTTCACCAGCACAGAGTTTGGCTGGGAGTTCAGATTTCATAGAAACATAGTTTCAGGCTACTTCTGCCCTGTAGGTCAGATATAGCAAACCTTCCTACCACCTGCAGCTGAGCCCCACCATTCACCTGGGGATGTGCAGCAGGGAACTGCCCCAGGGAGCAGGAAGATGTTGAATTCCATTTCCATGCAACTAAGCTGAAATATTTGTTTTCCTGGATTATTTTTTAAAATTTCCTTTACGTAGAAAATGTGGAAATAACTCCTTTTCTTACTGAAGAGAAGGAAATACATTAATTTTTCCCACTGTAGAAAATTATATATGCTTATTAGTCCTAATTTCAAAGCTAAGGAGTAGATGATGGTTGAATGAATAGAGCAGAAATTATTCAACAGCAAACACTGATTTCAGTGACAGACAAACAAGAATCTCTGTTTTTAGAAATTATTTAAGTGGTGATAAAGTGGGTATACTACCTGTGATATTTCTGCTGAAGTAATTCAAATAATACTGAGGATGTGATTCGACTTTAGAGTGACAATATCTTTCTTGGGCTGACTCTGTCTTTTGCTGTGTTGGGTTTGAACAACTTCTCTCCTTCCCAGCCTTCTGCAGCTCTGCCCCATTGTGCTTGTCCCCCTCTTGACTCCACACAGCATCTCTCTCTCTTTCCCCCTGTTCTTATACCCACACTGAACCACATCTCACAGTAAAAGCTCAGCCTTTTCTCTGATCCCAAATCTTTTGCTGGAACTCTGTCAGGTGTGATAATTCTTCCTCTTCACCTTTATTCAGTACTTATTTGGTTTTCTTTTCTATAGCCAACCACAGCTAAAAATGGCATAAGAACATTAGAAAATTAATTAATGGGCATATGTGTATATATATATTTGTGTGTGTATGCATGCATGTGATTTTAATGTAAAAAGTGGATTAAAAATATTATCCTTATTTGACAGTAGATTTCTTCTTCCACCCCTCAGCCACTCTTGTCTTTTAGTGTAGATGACTGGGAGAAAGGTTACCATGCAGTATCCAGCACTGATCTTCACATGCTCTAATTCCACATAATCCCTTGAGTCTAGTGCTTCATACCAACTTATTGCCTTCAGAAGCCTTGTCTAAGCCATAAGAAAACACTATGCAGAAGTGGTATTTATTACTTTTGCCACAAGGAAAACCAACAGCCCAGCTATCTATAGACGTTTATAGGGAAATTTGTAGAAAGAAGGGATTCATGCAAATCAAATCTCTAAAGCATCTATTAATACCATGTCTAATGAAATGTGAGAATGAAAATACAATGTAGGTCTTAATGTAGTTTTTATTAATTGATGAGTTTTCTGGCATTTTTCAACTAAATGAAAAAAGAGACACATAAGGAAATAAATAATATTTAGCAGAAAAAAAAAAAGAATGGTAAACTTAAAGGAATAAATTTTATTACTGTAATATATTAGTTTCTTTTAACCAGAGGTTTAATTGTGACTCTTCTTGTCCACTGAAGATGCTCAAGGATATCTTTACCAAACTGGAAATAAAACCATCATCACTTTTATGCTATGTGCATTTACAATGTGAAGTTATCTGATCTAAATTTTTCTTCTTCTTCTCATCAAACCCTACGTGGAATATCCACAAGAATGGCAGCTGGAATTGATGGGTTTAAGCAAGGATTTTATCTCTACAGAGTAACCCTGCTGTGGAAAGGCAGAGCAGATCTGCAGATCTCTGCTCCCAAATGGTCACATCAGAGAGAGGAAATGACAAGTGCAGAACAAACTCCCAGATGTGCTTCAGGAGGGCTTTGGCTGGAGATTGAAGGTCCAAGGAGCCGAGTGCTGCAAGGGAGAAGCCCAATTTTGAGCCAATTTTGACAGGTTTGAAATCAATGTTTCCCATGCATTTCAGAAGGATACAGCAGAGAATAATACAAAGGTTCAGGAATGATGTTGATTTCCAGCTCTTAGATATATAAAATATTGATGACACCACTTCAGTGCACCCCAATATATATACTGTTATTATACTCACCCCAGGCTTTTACTGAAAAGTTTAGCCTATACTATTAAAAAATAAATAAGTTCTGAGTTTAAAGGGAAATGGATGGCTTAGATTAGATTAATAAGAGCTTGATTTTGCCAAGAGTAAATGCTTTTGACTGTAGATAGGTCAAACTTCAAATTTAGGAAGCCTCCACAGAGAGAAAAATGTCTATCCTTAAATACTGTTTCTGAGGTTTTTTGTTGCAATACAAGTATCCACATGGTAGAAACTGCACATTCGTTTCCTGAGGAATTCATGGTGTGATAAAGAAAATGAGAGCCTCAGAGGGAATAATTGCTTCACCATGGGAAACTCATGCAACTTAACTTGAACTTTAAATCGATCTGCTTTCATATTTGTTACTGCTGGCACACAGCATTATGAGGAGGAAATTGTGCAGCCATAAAATGGATGTTTTTTATATTATGCAGCATGGTAATACTGTGACTATTTCTATAAATGTGTGTTTGTTGGGTGGGAGCTTTTTGCCATCTCAGTTCTAAACAATTTACATAAAAAGCAAAAATATAGAGCTAGGCGCTTCTAAGTATGAATAGCAACAATTGTTCTGAGTTCATGCAAAAAATTTGAATAATGAAACTCTCCCTATTTTTAAGAAAGTTTTCATTATTTTGTTTGTTTCCTGGGCTGCAGACCTGTGATCATTACCATATTTCGATAGGTGCCCCTGTGTGCTCATGCCATGACTGGGCAGAGGGCTTACAGGATTACATGCTTGATTTGCCCTGAAAGCCTCCCTTTCCAGTAAATATTGTGGCAATTTGAAGGGATTACTTTCTTATGTCCCTTTCAATTTTTCCAGCCATTTTTTGATTTGATAGCAGCAGCTGGTAGTCACTTAAGGGTGACAAGAGCACTCTCATCATCTCCTTGTAGGGTGGACACACACTGTGCTCCCCACATCATGGTCAGGGTTCTCAGGAGCTAAGGGACAGAGCAGATATGGGAGGGAAGAGATTCAGTCTTGTCTCAGAGACTACAAGTGTATTCTTTTTCTTTAAGAAAATGCTACCTACTGTATGCTATAATTTCCAACTATTAAGATTTCTAGCTATTAACAATATGTTCAAAAAGCCCAGTTAATTCATGTAGGAAGAAATTTTCATATTTAAGCCATTTTACAGACACAATTATTCAGGGAAGATGGAAGATTTGCTGTCTTTTGATCCGTGTTTTCATCTAATTGTGCTGCCTTCATAACTGATTCCCCATCCTTAAAAACTAAAATACACACATTTATCTCATCTTATAGAACAAGACTGAAAAGAGTGAAGCATGTGAAGCACAGGGAGTAAAACAAATGAAATATCACCCAAAATCATTTTATGATATGTATAGAACTGATATTTAGTTGGGTTGCTGCCTCTACAACTGTACTTCACCAGGACATTTAGCTTAGCTGGGAGATTGGGGCATTGATCCTTATTCCTCACTTTGTTCAAAGGATTTCTTTTTTTGATGATGAAAAAGCAAATAATTGGATCCTCTATTGTAGATTAAGAAGAGAGGTGAAGTAACATGTCCAGTGTCACATTATAGATCTGTGAAGGAGTTTGGATTTTTTTCAATTTTTCCTTAACCTCACTACTGGAATTTAATCAAAAAAACCTCTCCTTGTACCTGTATCACTGAGTCTGAATGTAAAGTGATTGTTCAGGCATTGTTAATGCTCTTTAAGAAAAGATCCTACTCATAATTTTCATCTAGAAAAGCAACTTCTTACTGTGAATAATTATATATTTAGAGAATATTTATATTTAAAATACACGTAGCTAAAACAACAACACAACGACACACTACTGGTTTTGACTCATCCCCAGGTCAGTTTTTGGCAAAAAATGCTTGGGCATCTCATCTATATATTAATGAACTCATCTCATCTATATATTAATGAACTTTTCCCCACCACCAGGGAACTAGTTTGGTCTCCTTTTTAAAAAAAATGGGAAGCTCATAAATACTGTTGTAGTAAGAACCATCAAATGGTGCTTTTTTATCATTTGCTGGACTTAGAGAATCATTGAGTAGCTCCATGAAATGCACAAAAGAGAGATCTTAGATGCTGAGTAATCATTTAAAAAGGCATTTTTTACTGAACAGATCTATAAAGCAAATACCTAAACACACATATCTAGGATAAAGTAAAGGCACGTCTGAATTTAGGCCCAGCAAAATTGTAGATCTAAGAACACACAGGTACAAATACCAGTGGTGTTATTTCAGTCTTCCCAAGCACACTGTAGAAAGTAAAAAATGGAATTTTGTGTTAAAAAAATATCACTTTTCTTCTGGTAGGTCTTTTCTTTAATTGGGAGGTCTGTGTTCAGAGGCAATCTCAGACTTCAATGGAATTGGAAACAAAAAATGTGTTATTTAAATGTTTGTGTTTGGTGGGGTTTTATCATTTTCAAACATAATATTAACAGTGAAAATACTTAGATTTTCCCATTTTAACCAATGGTAAGACTTATGGGTGACCCACAAATCTCTTGCTAACAGATTTTATCTCTACACAGAAAAGGGAGAAAATAAAGACAATTCATCCAATGTTGATTTGGAAAGTAATTTCAGAATTGTCAATAAAAGGGAATAAATACTGGCAGAAAAGAACAGGCTGTCAGTCTGGACAGACCCTACACAGCTTACACAGCAGAAACAATGAAATAGGTTTATTACATTTTTATGCCTTTCCTGATTTTTGTGTTCTAGGGAGAAGTAGAAACATTATAGAATTATAAGAATATAGTGAGAAAAATTTGCTTATATCAGCCAGAAAGGCTGTAATATTATATTTGTTTTTAGCTTTCTGCTATTCTTCTTACTATTAACTTACACCAAATGTTGTCGATTTAATGTTATTAGTGGTTTTGGATAAAAAACAGATCAAACTTACATGTATTCTAAAATGAGTTGGAATTTGGAATTTATCTTTTCAGTGTTTTCTTGCCCCAGTTACAATTTCCACACATGACCTGCAATGTGGTACTTTTCTGTCGAGTCAGTCTGGGTCTGCCATCATATCAGGTGTAGAAGCACAGAACAGAACAAGATGTCTGCATTTCACACCATATATTATTTGCATTTTCAAATTCTTGCAGTGTAAGGAGATAATATTAAAATGCCACAGAGATAGCCTTTACTGTTTATTTTGTGAGTTGAAATGCCTTTCAGATGTGTGAATAAAGTTAGCAAACTTTAAACTCAAGTTATTACAAAATAATATTTTGTCTTTATACTACATTAGAAGTGCTTCCCAGTCTTGCTAATATTTAATTACTTCAGTGCAAAGTAGGGCAGGAGATAATCATAACTGCATTTTGCACAGGGATTCTCATGTTCTTCCCTTCTGCAATCAGTCATTATCAAGGAAGCCCATGTGGTTAGTGAGAAAATCACAAATAACACTTACCTTTAACTAGAAGGGACCATTACTTTCCCTGATAATTGGTAAAACCTGCTGAAGTGGATGAATGATTTAAAATAATTTAAATGAATCATTAATTGATTCATTTTAAACCCTAATCCTGAGTCTTTCAATGCAAAAGAAATCCCCCTAGGGATACATTCTGAAGAACTGAAGTATTTTCAAAAGTCACTTTGGCCACACTCATGGTTTCTCTGCCTTAGACCTGTGCAGAGCTGGGAGCTGTGTGGCTTTTGCTGGAAAAGGCTGGCTTTGATGTGATGGGGCAGCTGGGAAGTGGGAATTCCAGAGAGGGCAGGTGAAAAGCACTGGAAATTGGAAAGAGGAGCAGTTTGAGATCTGCTGGGACTCAGAGATACCCAAACATCCAACAAGCCTGAACGTAACGCCCAAATCCCTTCTTCTCACAGACTCGTTTTCTCTTTTTACAGAATAAAAACTTTTCCCTTGTTCCCTTTTACATCCAGGCTCCTTGAATAACTTATCCTGAAACCCCTCTGTCCTTCCAACCCCACGTCCCAGCTCTTCTTGGTGTCCTACAACCACTCTGCCCCCAGGAGCTCTGCTACCCCATCCTTTACAGCAATAAACTTTGCTACTGTTTATTGTACTGGACATAGAGGTCAGAATCCTTGGGCCAGCTAAGGGGGCCTCAGAATTACTTCAAGACTCAGACAACAGCAAAAAAAAAAAGGTTTTCTGACAATGTAAGTGGAATTAAAAAAAAAAAGTAACATCTTCCCACATTCATATGACATTCCACATAATGTTATTTGACCTGACATTTGCTTAATAATCTCTTTTCCTCCGAAACATCTGTTAAAATAGATTTTTGTTTTATTGCAGAATGTGATTAGAAAAGTTTCAGTCTCTGTTATGAAGAGATTAAAAAAAAATCTTTAATCTGACAGATTTTCATTTTAATCTCAAATGATAGGAAAATTGTAGTAAATTGTAGCTGTCAGTCCATTGCACTTTTTCTGCTCTTTAGAAAGGAGTTTTCTAATGTGACTCAAAAATCAAAAATTTGTACCATTCAGCAAACAATTTGGTTCCTAAAACACTTTTCCTTTATATGTCCTCTTTTCGTCTAGATCTTGTTCTCCCATTGTAACTAATTTTTTTTCCCCTGTTGTCATCCTAACTGGCAACAATTAATTGCAAATTCTAGCTGTTTTTCACAGCCAGTGACTTGCTACATCAGGTTTTATAAGACTATCTTTCCTGCTCACCCAGCATTCCAGCTTTGTTTTACCAACTATGAAATGTGGATTTGTCACCTATCTGAATACTTTATCTCATACTTCTGGCATTTTTGTTATCCTACAGTGATTTGTCCACCTTCCCATGAGTCACAGCTATCCAATATGTTTTTAAAACCCTGTTTATTTGCTTTTCTTCTACAAAGTTTCAAAAACACAGAAGACAATATTTTTATCCAAGAACATTTAAAATTATATTTACAATGTACCTCTTTAAAGATATTTCTGAAGTTTCCTACCTATAATAACAATACCCTTCTACACCTATTGTTCATATCATTCCTGATTTCTCAGATTTCATGTGTTCTGTTCTTGAAAAGCCTCTTCTATCTTGACCGTTTATTCTTCTTATTCCTATACTGATATATTCTTTACAAAACCAAGAATAAATGGCATCTGATCTAAACCAGCAAAAATAACAAAAAAACCCCTTCAAATCTATGTCTTTATATATAACAAGGTTGATTTCTCTTTGCATAAGGTTTATAATCTATAAAACCAAAGTTCAGTATCCCTATTAAAAATTCTCATGTGTAAGTTAACTTAAACTAGTTACTTTGACCATTCCCTCACCTTGTCCATAAGATTTATCACCAGAAATTAAAAAACTCATTGTGTGGAAACATAGTCCACCTTGTAAAGTTGACTGTGTAAAATGTTTAAAGGATGTGGTTCTTGAACATAGTGATAAATTCTTGGGAAAGTTGCAGAATAAATACAGCTCAAAATGGCCATGTAAATCTAACTACCTAAAATACACCTGGTTTTCTCCAAAGATGAGCCAGTTGAGGTCATCCTAATATCCTATCAGCCTGTAGGAGAGCCATTTATTTACTGGGCTTTTTCAGCTATGAACCTGAGGGATTTATGGATATTTTTTTGTGATAAGTGGTTACTGCTCTACATGCAAGGAGCTGATGGCAGAAAGACCTCACTGCCCCAGCTGAATCTCATCTTTAGCATTTTGACAGTTTGAAGGCCACTAAGAGAAAAAACACCAAGTGAAAGTTTTCATCCCCTTCTTTCAAACCTTCCACAATAATGATTTTGACACCAAGAAAATTATGTGAAGAGGGTTTTTTGTCCAGCTATCCCCTGGATCTCTTGAGGAGATCACTTATATCTAAAACAGAATTACTGATTACATATGCAAAACACCTAAGAAATCAGGTTTCAGGGAGCACCAAGATGTTGTTTATGGGATCTAGCAGAGCTTTAATCACCAATGCATTGCCATGGTACTGCACTCCTTTTGCCATGCCCTGTTGATGTGGCTGCAGTGCTAATGGGCTGCACACACCACACTGAGGTTTGCAGGCATATTTGACTGACATGGAGGTGTGCTGAAGACATCTGCTCCATTATCCAGAGTAGCAGTGAATTAGGATGCAAACTCCCATTAAATTTTCATCTGTGCTTGTAAAATAAAGACTTTCTTTTGATATTTAACTCTACTGTATATTAGCTGTCAAACATTCAGTAGAAAACACTGTAATTTGGTCTTCATTCTATGACATGTGATTTCACAGACTGGAGGAGATTAGCAGAAGTTTTGACATTTGATTTTACCTTTGAAGAAATCATCATCTGGAAAGCTCTTTGTGATACCTTGTGAACTACAGGGTCCTGTCTGCAGAAATCAACAATAACCTCTCCAGCAGTCTAGAGCTATAATTATTTTCACTTGTCCGCTTGAATGTGTTTTGCTTATGTTTATTTTCATACCTGTATTGATTTTTATCAATAAAGCATTCCTTTCTTTTGCCTACTCTTCATCATGTATTAGAAACTGAAAATGAATACACTCTTAAGTTTCTATTACCATTTAGCATAATGTTTAGCTCTTTTGCCTTGCAGGTAAGAAAGAACAACAGGGCTTTGACCACGTGGAAATAATGATTTTCCTCTTTCTAAATCCCTTTAATTGTTCTAACAGATAAATTGTTCTGTGATTCTGTGAATCTTTCATTTTTATCCCATATAATTGATCTTTAAAATATTTTGTAATGTTTTTTAGGCTTTTTGTTGCTTGTTCTTAAAAATATGTTTTATTCCAGCAGTTTCCCACTTGTTATTTACAAAGGAGCTTAAAGAACATACAGTACTTTCTTATTACATTATAAATTATTACCTACTTGCTCACCACAAAACAGCAGCAATTTCCCAGAGATCTTGAGCAAAGCAGTCTCTTCATAGAGTTCTGTTCAGCAGTTACTGCACCCCAAAGGCTGTATCAATTTCCCCTCTTCCTCCTTTGGTGAAAAATACTGATGCTTTATTTAGCTCATGACTTTGAGCCTGCCTGTTCTCACTGGCCCTGTCTGTAGAAGAAAGGCTGCACTCTCTGGGGTGAGCTGGGGAGAGAGGAAGATCATTTGTAGAATTCCTGAGCAAGGGCAAAAGGAAATGCAAAAAGGGAAGGCCGTAGCTGGTATGTCCCAGTGGTGTTTCTAACAGTGTGTGTGCCTCTCTTTTATTCAATAATTCAAAGGAACAAAACTAAAAATCAGAAAACTTAAATCTAGTCCTGAAATATCAAGCGGGAAAAAAAAAAGAAAAAGAAAAAGAAAAGAACTCTCTTGTCTAATTCTTGCACAAGAACAGGCAAGCAAGCAAGCTGCTTTCCCCAAGAGCAGCCCTGCACACAGAGAGTTGCCAAGTCCCATCTCCTCCACAAATGCTGAGAAAAAACTGCTGCAATGCCAGGGGTTAGACAGAGGTGCTGGAAGAAGATGTCTCTACAAGGCATCAGGGAGACCAGAGAGAATGTGTGCTGCTCTCAAACCTCATTCAGAAGATGCCATCCTGTACTGCAGAAAAATTGTTTTCAGGTGATATTATTTCTACTGGCTTTAAGATATAATTCATCTTCTCTGTTCTTTACTATCATCTTCACTGTACCCTAGCCAGTTCTATGAGACTGGCAGGGATACTCACTGACTTATATTTTTCCTACCAGATAAGAAATAAGCATTGAGGAAGCAGTAAAAAGAAAGTACAGGGAGTGAGTGTGCAAAAATAGTAAAGAATGAATCTTATGCTAAGAACTTCAGCACTTCTTCAGTGCTGAGCTAATAACTTCAGCTACAGAACAGCAGGTTATTCTGTAAATCTGAATGTATAGACAGCAGGAGATACCCTGAGGATATCTCTAACTGAGCTATTTGAAGTTTGCAGACTTATTAGGCATCACTCATATTTCCACCAGAAGCTATTAGCTGCTGTTTAGAAAGGTATAAATGCTTGATCTGTGCTTGTCTGTAGGTATAAGGAGCAAATACTTCATACTGGGAATATATACTGGAATCCTCTTATTGAAGATGACTAGGATCTCAGAATAGAACAGAGAGAGCATTTAAAAACTGTGCAGGTTTCATCTCTGTGAGGCTTTTTGAGGAGTTCTGTGCTGCCAGTTTTTCTAAAGCACAGGTTGAAGCAGGCATATATGTGTTAAATGCCATTTCACAGTTCTACATTATCAAAATTCATCCTGCTCTGCCACATGCACACGAACTGTAGAGACTTTCCCATGGACATTACTTATGCAGCCCTTGTTCAATAACATTTATCTTGGGTGGACTAAATTTTTCTTCCTCCACCATTACTTAAAATAGCCAGGCTACAGCCCCCTGAATAATTTGATAACAGAAATACCAACTGAGGCTTTACTCTGGAAGCATGCATGGCGTAGTGGTAACATCAATGTTGATGACAGATGTCATTAGTTTAATGACCATGGTTATCTATTATGGTCATATTTAAAGTGAGGTTACTTAATGGAGTTAAATCTACTTTCCTTAATCGCTAAAATTAAGGAACAATGTCACATCTACATTAAGTTTATTACCTGTAATTTGTACAAAGAAACCCCTAACTTGAATAATTACTCCTACTTAATATACCATTAACCAAAAATTGATTGAGACTTAGAGTCTGTTTGTGATTTCCAGATTTGTTTAGCGTCCCTGTTTGGCCCCTCACATGTGACTTCATTAATGTTTTATATTTAAATTGGATGAAACGATCTGCACTGTGGAGTCATTTCATTGCTGTACTGTGATAATAAAGCAACTTTCTAAATGCATAATATATGTTATATGCTTAAACTCTTGCATATTGTTTTTTCTTCAAGTGCTCTGTTATTTTAGTGATTTGACTCTGAGTTCAACAAAATTATTGGTAAGACAACAGCCAGCTTCTATGAGTTCTAGATCTCTTACCTATGCCTACTGACTGCTCCTCCAACTTCCCTACTTCTCCTTTAAATCTTCTTACAAGTACAGTAGTAGCTTGAAAACATTTTCTTTGAAAGAAATAAAATAGTTCAGTCAAATTATTTTTCTTTTGCAATCCCCATTTCTGCATTTTATTTTTCATTTTAAGTGGAACGAATAATATTATGCGAAAAGTAGACACAGGCATTATACAAGGTAGGAATAAATTTTCAACTGACAAGGAGCATCATGGAAAACATAACCCATTCCTAGGCAAACAAAAACCTGTTCACTTTAAGCTAATGACAGAGTGCATTCTCTCTGTAGCATTTACTTCAACAGTATGTGAAGAAAATTTCATGTCGATGTGTAAACCATCCATTCCTCTATCTCTGGGTTCAGCTATATATATATATATGTAATGTTAAACTTTTCTACTTTTACGTCCTACTGAAATCCAAGATGGAAAATAAAGGAGCTGCATCTGTTATTTGCATGGATTGAAAGACTTTAATCAGTTCGTTGATAAGAGGAAAGGTCACCAGGGTTGTCCCCCTGAAGGCTCCTTCAGGCTCACTGAGGTGCCACAGCCTGTCTGAAACCCTGTGTGAATAACGTTGTCACCACATTTGTACACAGAATAAAATCACCTCTTGCAATACATTAATTTACTTAAAGGGTTTTTTTTTCTATCATCCTTGTGGTACTCCTTCCCTTCTCATAGCTCACTGAAGCTGAAGATATCCTTTATGTGTCCTTTCTGTTCCTTTTCTCCTCTAACTAGAAAACCTCTTCCTTTTAAAGTATCAGCTCTGCACTGAATTATGTACCAGGGAAAGAAAGTCTATGTTCTGACCACATAATATTTGACTATATATTTTCCTTAACTCCTGCCTTTTCTCAGCATTTTATCACTTGCTGAAATTTCTGTAGTCAAAGTGCATTAAGTGGACAACATAAAACAAAAAATAGAGACCATAAAATATCATAAAAATACTGATCTTGAAAGCAAACTTAGTAAATTTTTTTCTGTCATTTATTTGTACTAGTATACTTTTTGTCCCACATCCCGTGCAACACAATTCACTGTTGTTACTTATGAAGGGAAAAAAAAGCAGAGTTGTAATGGGAAAAAACAGGAATGTGTAGCTGACTCCTTAATTTCTAAACCACAGGAGAAAAAAAGGTGGAAAAGAATTTATTCCATACACACAAAAAACCCCCAATCAATAAATGTTTTAAGTCCATCTCTGATGATTTTATAAATGATGATTTTCAATAGATTTCATAATCTTGGAAAGCAGACACAGAGGCAAGTCAAGTTTCTGTATGCTGTTGGCTAGGGTGCTTTCTTCATGCACTTTTTCTCTTTATTGCTAAAGAATGTGACAAAAATGTGGAGAATCAATTAACTTATGCTTCTCTTAACAAGAAAAGAATTATCTGTATGTCATATTTTCAACATATTCCTTAAACAGAAGGTTAAAATTTAATATGAATAGATATTATTAATTAAACTTCTTATTGTGTTGAATAGGGCAAGATTGTCCCTGAGTCTAAGACCAAACTTGAGGATTTAGTCACACTGCCATTTCCACATATTTTAATGGGAAGTTTGTCTGAATCAGGATTAGGGCACCAGGTACCTTACTAAATTATCCCTTTATGTAGCACTATTAATGTAGGCTGATCCTTTCATCCATGAACTGAGAAATTAAAAATGTATTAATAACAAAACCTCCATAATAACTGCATTGATGGACAACTCATAGTTTATATTTAATCACCTCTTATTCATAACATGTCATAATCATCCATCATGGCAGCAGGAAAATTGTCCAGCCTAACTCCTACATAGTAATGAAAATATAATAGAGGAAAAAAGTTCAAGGGGAAATCTCATTGCATAATTGGTGTCATGGACTGGTGATCTTACAGAAGATGATGTCTGTATTCTGCACTAGGGTGTTTTATTCAAGCACAGATACACATGTGAAGATGTACAGAAGTTACATCTCTCTGATATCTCACACTAAGCTTCTCATATGAAAAATCATGATTAACTCTCATGAAGCATTCAACTCCACTGAACAACAAGAACCGTCATCAATTTGATATTTTTAGATTTCTCTTAAATTCTAGTGTCAAATATGTGTTTAAATTCTCAAGGAAAAGAGGAGTCTACTTCCTTTTTCTCCCTTTGTATTTTATTTCATGTATTGGTTAAAGCAGATTTCATAAAGAGTTTTCCTTTAGAGCTGTCCTAACCAGCACTCCTGGAAGTGTATTCTGTAACTATAAATTATTTTGCATATTTCAGAGAGCTTTGCAGATGCAGATGAAAATTATTGTAGTTTATTAAGTTCTTGAGTGCATTACCTTTTAATAAATTATAAGCAATAAAAAGTCCCATTCTTGTTGTTCTCTTCTCCCTGGATATGGGTTTACTGCATCATATTCATTCTCTGACCTCTACCAGTTTTTAAACTTTCTTACTTAGGGTTCTGTTGCCAGCTTTTTCTAGGCAAAGGAGAGTTCATTTCATTGCACTCAGCATCAAGTTGATAGAGGGAGCCTTATATTTTTTGTTGTCAGACTCATCCTTTGCTGTGGTTATTTCTTTTTCATCAGTTCCCACTTTATCAACACCAGGCCCAATGCTGGGCTGATAAGATCTCTTTACTTCAATGCAGAAGCTTCAAAGATCTCAGTGAATGATGATATGAGTCATGGAGGCTGCAAATATTGCATTAGCAGCACAATAAAATCTGTCATACAGTCATTGGTTTAGTAAATTTATGTGCAAGAATTTCCACCAGCTTCACTAGGTACCTCCACACTTGTGAAGCTGTTCTTCCATCAGTCATAGATTTGGGAAGGGAACTATGACAGTTACACTGGTATGATCTTCAGAGTTTCTAAAGTGAAAACGAAACAAAACACCTTGCCTCCCCATCCCCACAACCCCCCAAGAAAGAAAAAAAAAAAAAAAACCCAACCAAAAAAAACCCCACCAACCAAAAAACCCAGAGACATTAATGATCTCACTCAGCAAGGGAAAATATAACAAAGACTAAAAAATTTAAACTTCTTGATCTGTTAATGTACTACCTATAATCTGAAGAATTTGTATCCAAAATGTGAGTTCTTGCACTAAGAATGATTTGCACTGCAAATTATTTCCTTTATAGTCTCCTTTTTTCTAAAGTATATGGCTAATCCAGCCTGTGAAAACTTCCACTTAGTTTAGAAATCATGGCCCTTTATGACTAATTTCCTGTGCCAAACTACAATTACTTTAATTCTACATTGCTGGAGAGAATTTGAAAACGGGATTTCTTTAGAACAAAATTAACTTATATAATGAATGAAAAGATAAATCATATTAGCTTAATTACAGTATATTAACATTTTTGTTGCATATGAATAAAAAACCAGACACTATGAAAGCAGGTTTCTCATAAAAAGGAAATTTATGGAGATTTATGAAATTTTAGGAACTTGTAAAATTCCATTACTTAACATCTCTATTAAGATCTTTACAAGCATACATAATGAAAGACTTAATAAAATATTTAATAAATGGACTTCTGTTTGAAGTCACTTTGATTCAATATGAGCAAAGGATTTGAAGTTAATTTAGAAGAAAGATATAATTAGTATTTAAAATAAAGATAGTATTTTTTTCAGAGTTGTTAAACAAACATGGAATAAGCAAATATTGCCTTAAAATGCTCTTTAAATCACTCCAGTACTGATATTTTCAGCATTTATTTTACTTGAAGTTTCAGTGTATGTCTGACCAAAAATTACTGAAAATCTACTTGGATGACAAATTCTTGTTTAATAGAAATTTTAATTTAAAACTGAACCCATTTTAAAGGTTACACATCAATAAGAATGTCAGGACTATTCAGGCTAATGCATATTATCTCATGGTTTCCTTGTTGTCTTCCAGTAATTTGCTTTCTCATTGTTTAATACCTAAAGAGTTAAAAACCTAGAACCCTAACGAGCTATTTTTAGTTTTGTCTTTATTAAATATCCTGTGAAATGAAATCATGGTCCATGGTAAGATACATTAGTTCTCCTGTCAATCATGAAGTTATTATCAATGTTGTATTTCTATATTTTTAATGCCCAAATCTTTTTCTGAGGTTTCAGTCGATTTTTATCAGCTACTCACTTACCTCAGAGTTCTCCTGGTGCATGTGGAAAATTAGCTGGGAATGTAGATGAACATGTGAAAAATATAAACATTCCATTGTGTTGACTTTTTGTCCAGTGAAGTACTTTTAGTCCACAAACTCTTTTTTATTGTGATGCTCTGGAGCAGTGGAGTCTGCAGTTACTGTCCCTTTTGCTAAGACATGTAAGGTGGGAAGGTGATGCTGGAGGATGAGCTAACAGTTTGGTTCTGTCAGAACTTCAGAATATTTGTAAGAATCTTATTGTCTGGATGAAGTTGTCTGCTAGATTTTTCAGTGTTATATCTAGTAAAAAAAAATATTGCTCATGTGCACACAATCTCTTCCTCTGATCACTTGAGTGATGTGATCCAATGGGATAACCTAGTTACTTAATTTGAGAGAACTAGAAAAGCTTTTCTACATGTCTCCAGAGAAAATTCAGTGTCTTCAAAATACATATATGGCAAAACAACACAAGAGCTTTTCTCAGGGAGATGGTCTCAATTCCTTCTCCCTGTCAGTTCCCCAGCCCTGACCAGGTATCTGGCTGTAGTATCCAATTTAGCAACAGTGTATCTTGCCCATTAAAATTTGGAGTAAGAATAACATTGAATAAATAAGATACCTAGTGATAATAAGGTACACTTTCTTTCATTTCATGTTCAAAGGGAATATAATGTCACTTTTACTTTCAGGTTTGCAACCATCCGATTATAATGTCAAAATCCATTTGACAGAAATCAATCAGGGTAGATCCTGAAACAGACAAACCCTTTTATCTTAACAGATTCTAAAATGTTTGCAAATTATTCAGTTTTGAGGTTGCTGAGACTACCTTTCTGGCATAAAGACTTAATGGAAAAAAGCTGTAATTAAACAGATTTGTATAATTCAGACAGGCTTTTTGATCATTGTGTTGAGGTACCCTGAATCTCATTTATCTGTTAAAAGAGCATCCTTTGTCTGGCTTTGCCAGCTCCATACAGACAACAGATATTTGTGGGTAAAAAAAGAAGTAAGCCACTCTACATAGAATAAGTAAACTGTAGAATAAGAATATAAAAACATATGGCAAAGCACCTTGCCTGGCAAGCTGTCAAAGAAGAGTCAATAGGTTTAGATCTAAAATCTAAAAGCAGTTAGAGAAGGAAGAAGAGACTGTGGGATAGAGAGAACAGAAACCTCTATTATTGCTATGCCACTGTTTAAAGGGCTGAAATTGCTTTCTACCTTCAGGCAGCTGCTTCAGCCCACCAAGGCATTTATCTCCACAGTGTCTAGAGAAGGCATCCATGGAGAAACCTGAAACATCTGTTGTTTGTCAGAGAATCACAAAATGGTTGCAGTCAGAAGGGGCCTCTGGAGATCATCTTTATGAACCCCTCTGCCAAAGCAGGTTCAATTTAGAGCAGGTTGAACTGGTTCATGTCCAGGTGGGTTTTGAATATCTTGAGAAGGAGACTCCACACCTCCTCTGGGCTGCCTGCTCCAGTGCTCCTTCAAAGTGGTTTTTCCTTGTATTCAGATAGGACTTCCTGCCTTTGTGCCCATTGTCCCTTATCCTGTCAAGGATACCACCACTGCAAGGGCTGCCCCCATCCTCTTGTCCTTTTACATTCTATTATTTAGAACTACATCTTTAACTAACGTGAAAATATATTGGAAAATCATAAATCTCAAGGACTAAGCCTGAGACACTCAGCAGCAGTAGTAATGGCAATACAGTGCTCTGAGCTAGCATACTAGCAAAAAATGAATAAAAGTGATTTCTAGGTTTGAAGTACCAGTATCAGTTCATGAGGTAGCTATATCTCACTGCTGGTGTTGCTCTTATCTCCTGTTATGTGTTCTTTCAACTGAGGTGAGAACAATACAAATATTTGACCTCCAAGCATCCTCCCAAGGAATGAAATTCTTCCTCTGAAGGGCAGGAGGAGACAGTGAATTACCTTTCTGAAGCCCTTCATATCCACTCTGGAGTTAGGAGCCTCTTCCTTGCTCTTATGAGCCTTGAATGGTTGAGGTGGTGTTTGAAAATCCTCACAGAGGTTCAAAGTCAACTTCAGGTACCTGATGGCTTCAGGAAAGATGCTGTTATCAACATTCTTACTAGACAGAAAAAAAAGAAAGTAAAACTTAATTGTAGCATCCTGGCAGCACTGAATGTGCATGAATTTTCACAATCTGCACAATGATTTAGAAATTTTTGAATATGATCCCCCTGAAAAATGGAAGGAAAAGAGTATATATGGACTACAATATATTGCAGTGTATATTCAGAGTTTTAAAGCTGAAAAAAATGTATCGACTATATATTTGAATTATTTATTTCACAAAATCCTTAGATGGTTAGCTTCAAAACAGAAATAAATGTCAATTTCTAGGATTTCTGTGCACTAGGAGCTCATTTTTGAAGTGTGCCACAATATTCAAAATTTATAAAATTTGACGTTGTTTTTAAGGGCGTAAGAACAGTGAAGTTTTTAGGCTTTTTTTTCTGTGGTAGGAATCTCCTCCAAAGGAAATTTGAATTTGTAGGTTTACATCCCTCCTGTTTATGAATCAGAAACAACTCACAACAAGGCTTTCTGAGATCAGAGGTGATGTTCACTATGGTAATTCTACAGTAATAGATAATTAATCTCATGTTAAAAATATGGCATTTGTTCTATATTTAGTTTCACACACATAAAAAAAAAGAAGAAAATGAAAATATAAAAATTATCACCGATAATAAGAATTATTAAATACATTTCCAAAAAAAAATTTTTTTTACAATAGGATTGCTAACCACATTTTCTCAAATATTAGCAAATTTTCAAGGATTTTGTATTTTACCACAGACTATGGAGTTTTTTAAAGCATTTTGAAAGGCAGTTGAAAATTATAAGAAAAAGAGAAAAAATAAGGAAATTCCTCACTTTGTCCTAGGTTTTCTTAACCTTATTTAAAAGTGTAAGGCGGGGACAAGGACTTGGACAGATTGGAGTGGCTCAGGGGATTGGTAATGGGCTATGGAGTTATATACCTCTAGGTCATCATTTCAAATCTGGAGTGTTACTAATTAAAGAGATAGCACACTCTGTTATTTGTATTTTTAAGGTCTATAAACTTCTTTGGGCTTCTTGGTTAATGACTTGAATTAAATTGATTGTGAAAAGGAACGTCTGTCCTTGAATGACTTTACTGAAGCCTGAGGTAAGAGGTTATTTCTCAGTAGAATAGTAACAATTCTGTTGTTAGATGTAGAAAATAAATATTTCAGCTCTTAATAGCTTAATTGAACTGAGGAGGGGATGCTTTGTTCAGAAGTAGGGGCAACTAGGAACACTCTGGAATATTTATAGACACCTAATGTTACCTGTCCAGTTACCCCCTGCCTTCTTCCTATAACAGTAACTATTCATTTGCACAAAACTCATATTCTTGTAACATAATGCTGAATATGGAAGCAGAGTCAAAGCCAAAGGGAAGTGGAAGAGAGTGGAAGAAAATGGCAAGCAAGGAAATACCTTCCTGTAAACTGCAAGAAAAAAGGACTCAGAGAATATGAAAATTCTGTGTTCTCAGTCTAAGCTTATTTTAGGCTACTGCTGTGGCTTAAGGAGTATTGAGAGTTTGAGGTAAAAATACAAAGGAGGTTTTTCTCAGACAGGAAAGTTGATGGAGGGTAAAACTGTATAATTTTAATTGCCTTAGATCTCAGAGTAATTAAGCCTTGCACACAATTACAAAGTTGTCTCTGGTCATACAGATGACTGAATTCACAAGTCATTTCAAAAGGGTTTTGATTCACACAAATTAAGAAACTTCTTAGATAAATGATTATAACAACACTCCTTGCCTGTCTTTCATGCCACTAACTACATCTTTTATGACAACAACAACAACAACAACAACAACAACAACAACAACAACAACAACAACAAAAAAAAAATCTCACTGTTGGAATGTCTGCTTTTGTAAAGAAATCTCAGGATTTGACAGAGGACCATCATGAGTTGATCCCCTGGAAATAGGAGGTGTTTTTCAGGAGTTTATTGAAATTACATGTTCAATTTAAATGGGCCAAAATTAATTTAAATTTTCAAGTAATAAATAACACTGGACCTGAATAACATGATAGAACTTACTGCATTTCCATTTTCTAGAGGGTAGAATAGAGCCTTAGTCACAAAATCAGGAAATTCAAGCCCTTAAACACTTCAGGTTCATCTTTTGTATGTGGAGGATGTGGAAGTGGAGGAGAAAGAGGGGCATGTGGGAGTCTAAGTTTTCCATACTTTCCTCAGACATATTCTCTTACTTAGTTTGAAAATGTTTACTAGAAATGTGCACTTCTAGCAGCTTAATCAAATGCAGAACATTTTCACTGAAATTTAAATACTGCTCTAAATAACAAGAAGCATCATCTAAAATTTCCTGTGTCCGTTTCCTCAAAAGTCTATGTTATTCTTGAATATGGATTTTAAAAAGTACTCAAAACTATGCTCAAAAATATCCTTTTTCTTAACTTGAACTCTTTCATCATCTTGCCCTGAAGTTTTCAGTTACAACCTGCTCTACTGCAGATACCAATTCTGTCCCTGCTATTCTTCATCAGTGATTTTCATTCATGGCTGAAAAGATAAAAAGGCTATAACAATCTTTTCCTCCATGCTTCTAGAAACATGGACATCCTTGAATAACGTTCATGGTTCTTCATGGTTTGCTTCTGGGGACAGATTTTGGCCCCTTCTGAAAATGGCAAAACACACAACCATTCTTACTCTGTTTGGCCTTGCCTGTGTAGAATGAAAATACAGGAGCAACTACCATATGTCCCATCAACTCGAATTTTCTCTGACAAAAGTGGAAAAATAAACCTATTTGCTTTCAGACATTTCTCGTTCCCTTTCATGGGATCCGGGCAGAATCTGCCACAGTGAGGAATGAAGACAACATGTTCCCTTCTCCCCGTGTCCAGCTGGAACCAGCCTCTGGACTCTTCTTTTTGTCAGGTCATATCTTCCCATCATGAGTCCAGATGGTACAGTTTTTTTCCCTCTTACATTTTTTCCTTCAGCTGCGAAAAAAAGGAGCCCACAGCAAAGTTCTATTATTTTAGTGTGAGAGCTCTCTCTAGTGGCAAGGATGTTATTTGCCTTTATGTTTGCTTGAGGTATAAAACATTCCAAAAGGCTGCCTGACTTTGTCCACTCTGCAAGTCTTGGTATCACATTATATTGACAAGTATTTTAAAATATTCTCCTAAATTTTTATTCCAGATTTTTGTTTTTATAGTAGCATGGCTACAAACTGTTCTCAACTCAAACCAATAGGATTTATGTCTGTTTACATCTCAGCCATTAGAGCCTTTAATTGTTTTCAGTGTATGATCTAAAACACTCTGGTGTGGAGAATGAGAGGATGTTGAGAATACAGAAAGAGAATACAGAAAGACATCCTTTGAGTCTTCATGGGAAAGTACAGAGTGAGCAGGTTTGAGAACAGACTTCATGTTAAAAAAGCCATAAGGTTTGTTAATATTCTTCAGTAAAGGTGGAATTAAGATCAGAAGGAAGATTTCAGATGGATAAAAGTAGACCTGTTTTAACAGTCGTTGCTGATATTCAGGACAGATTTTCTCCAAAAACATTAGGAATCTAGTCAAATCCTATCATAGAAAAAGTTAGGCACAATGACAAAGTTAGATACAGCTTTGATAAACAGGCAGAATATTTATGCTTTAAATTACAAGTAATTGAACTCTGGTCTTTTAATTTGGGGCCAAATAAAATTTAGAAAGTATTTTTCTTGAAACAAGAATAAAATGTCAGAAAAAAATTTGCTAGCATTCCAGTTCATTCTGTTGACATTTGAAGTTTCTTTTTTAAAATTGAGAAAAATGAAACTGAGCTCAAAAATTATTTTTAAAATGGGAAAATATTTCAAGCTGACCCAAACAGGTTTTTTTTCTGAAATAGACTTTTTGACAAAATTTTGGTTGAGGAACCCAATCAAAATGCAACCGTGTGAACAGCTCTATGTAAAATGTCATTTTAAATAACTCCTGCATTAAACCTACATACTGCTGTATCTAATTTAAACTTTGGACTTCATTAAAAATAGTGTGGTCTCATTCAAATAATCCTCTACAATAGCAGCTGACTGGAAAATTACCTGAATGTAAAACTGAAATTTAACTTTACTTCACACACAAACAAAAATCCCCCACAAGCCCCAGCAACAATCCTAAGGAATGCTAAAGTACATACAAGTACATACACAGTGCTAAAGGTAAGTACATTTGGATTACATTTGTATTTCACAAATCATTTTTTTGTTTAAAGAATTCCCTTTTTACTGTATTTGCAATGCATTTGTTGATGCTTTTTAAACATGCAAGCATATTCTCATACACCTATTCTCTAACAATTTTGGATTTCCTCCAGTGCCCAGTACCAGGTCTGGTTTAGGCTTGCCAGGAGGCTGGCTTGTGGGAGGGAAGGTCTGGGCTTTGCTCACTGAGGAGTTTGTGCTTCCCACTGCTGCATTTCATCCCCCAGAGCTGTTACCCCTGCTGCTCTCCCCTCTGCAGCCCTGCAGTGTGGTGGGTATGGATATCCCTGCAGGTTTCATTCAGAAGCCCCCAAAGCCTCAAATAGTTTGTTCAGAAAAGGCTCAGACTAGTGAGCATGTCTGAATGACATATTCTCCCTGACAATAGTAAATTAGCACATTTTTATCTCTAAATCATCTCAGATATTTCAATGATGAGCAAGTACTTGCAGTTTCAATTCTGCTTATCCTTGCTGACTCTCAAATTATTCTGAAGCCACCAGCGTTTCTAAAAGCAAGACACATTGATTTCCTCATTATATTAGGAAATGGCAAGTTAAGCAAATTTCAGAAGTCTTTTCAAACTCCAGAGTCTGTTCAGAAGTGATAAGACAAGACATCATATTCAGCTCTGTAAGCTTTTGTGTGGAGATAGTTCTCAGCAAAAGTATTTCTGTCCTAAGGAAAAAAAAGAAAAAAGAAAAAACTATTTCCCTTTTCCAGCTGGAAACGGAAGGGAAGGATGGAATCTTCAAATTTTAATTCATGTACTACAAATGCTTTACTTGTTTTTTTTTATGTTTAGGGAAACAGAGAATTTTGCATGCTAAAACTGACTTTTACACTGCAACTCTCCATGCAAAATTCTCCTAACCTCAACTGTGCTTATCAAAGACATACAGGCAAAACAAATAAATAAATAAAATATGACCACTATGGAAAATTGCTTCTGTTCAGAAAAAAAAAAAGGTAAAGTTTTTTTCACTAGTAAAAAATTCTAATAGTGTACATGTGAAAATCATTCCCACAGATCAAATATTTCTGTATTTGCCCAACAAATGGCTTACATGATCATTTATTTCATATAAATTCCCCAGTTAATTTAAAATGATTACTGGTTGTATCACACAGCAATGACGATTGTTATATGACTATTGCAATAACTATTGCTGTTGACAATATTACAAATAAAAAGCAAATGCTTGCTACCATTTACTGCACCCAACCAGGTTGTTGGACCCAGGTGTTGTATTTCAGGTATTGGTAAAGCATGGAGATTACTGTGGAAATCATAATAGTTCTTACTGCAACTCCACAATCTCTTAAAATTTTATTATTTTTACAAGAAAATATGTGAAAGAAAGATATCTACCCAAAAGGCCCTCTAAATTTCTGCTTTTATTTCAGCTGATTCTGCTTATTTTGTTCCAAATACCTCATAGTCATGGGTATAAGCAGAGACAATACCATCCTCTTTGTTTTTTGGGGGGTTGGTTTTGGGTTATGGTGTGTGTGTATGTAGGACTTGTGTAGCTTTAGAAAAAATATCTATTTATCTAAGTTTTCTTGTGCCATAACAAGTGATCTCAGGTTTGCTAGAGAGCCACTTGACTTGCTGTGGGTTTTCTGTGACCTCTGTGTGGAGAAGGAAACACAACCTGCAGCATTTACAGGGCCACTTTAAAACCTCACACTGCAAAATATTTTGAATAGAATCTTATGGAGGATAATTCTGTTTAACAGTACAATGTGTACAAACACAATAAGAGCAGGGTACAGGCACAACTACATGGCTGGGAATGAGCAAATTATTCCAAAGGGAATAATATAGCTGTCTAAGCATCATTCCTCCAAGAGTTTGGCTTGTAAAACAGATGTTTGAAACCTTCTGGTTAAAGCAAACTGACCTTCTCTTGGAGTGAATACATTCAAAAAGATATTTATTTAGATCTTTGGATGAGTATGCTTGAAATAACAGTATAGATTCATTTGGTCATGCAGTTGGGTAACTCCATTCTAATTTTAATAGACAAAGACATCCGCCCCATCAGTTTGCATTGATTTGCTGGGAAAAAAAAAAAGAAAAAAAAAAAAAAAAAAAGTGTGGTGTTGTGGCACTCTTCAGTATTGCTGCTCTTTTTGGGGGTGCTCCCCCAGGCCCTGTTTGTTCCAGGGTCAGTGTAAAGGATATGAGATGGACAGAGCTTGCAGATCCCAGATTCATTTATTATAAAAGCACAACATAAATCCAACCTAACTCAAAGACAGAGCAGAGAGTAGGATCTGAAAATGTCTAAAACCAAAAGTGAAAGAAAAAGCTCTCACCCTCCCAGGGTTTTAGAGGATTACTGAGGGTTTTAAGGGACTATTTTTGGGGGCGAGTTCAAGATAAGGATCCAACAGGGAGGAGGGAAAAATACTGAAACCAATAAGGGTACACAGCAGTCTAAACAACTAATAAGACATGGAAGCTTGGGAGATTGATAGGGGAAAGGGTGGAAGAAAAGGCTGGGTTAGGAAAGGATTGACAGCTACAGGGGAAAAGGTGTGTGGGGGGTACCACTTAGGACTAAACTATTAGCACAGGAGACAATAAAACAACCCACTGAACATAAAAACACATATCACAACAGTGTGCTGCTCTGAAGTGCCAAACATCCACAGAATACAAGGTTGTATAGAGATAAAGCAGAGTGTTTGAAAAGACACGGAGTACTTTAGGTAAAACATGGAGCTGCACAGGCTCCAGGGGCACTGACCTCTGCTCCTTTGGCATGTGCTGTGTCCAGCACAGAATGTCTGCAGCCCTGTGAGCTTGGAGAAACCGTGCTGAGCTGGCAGTGAGGTCAGTCAGAGCCCAGAGCCTGCAACCTTAGAGGGTCAGGCAACCAAGAAACAGCAGCTGAGCTGGAAGGGGGTTCACCTACACAGGTCTGTGCAGCCACTGAATCCTAATTTTTAAAGAATGAAAATGACAGCCCCTGGGAAAATATAGCAGTAATGTAAAGATCTATGCATTACAAGAAGCCTGTGAGTGATCTGATTGGTCAAAAGTATAAAAAATGGAATTATTTGGTGAACCATAGGTTTCTGAACTGTGGGGAAAATTCTACATCTTAAGCAAAAAAGGGCAAATTTGACATTAGTGTAGTTTTCTTTGACAAACTGATCTTTCATTTTTGATTACTGGAGAACTTTATGTGTTCACCTCTTGATTTTTATGTCTGTCAATGCTGCCTGAAAAATGAAAATTTCATGAACACTTATGTTCTTCCTTTGTAGAGCACAGTATACACAAAGGCAAGAGATTTAACAGGATTTACAAAATTTACAAAGTTTCCAAATTTGATATGCTAACAGTGAAAAAAGAACAAAACTAAATTCCACAATTACAAAAGGCTAACAAAACCCCTAACAAAACCAATAGTGAAGGCCATTTTCTCTCCATGTCATGGGTTAAAATATCTATTCTTCTGAATGATTGCTTTTTCAGACTTTTTTTTTACATCACTGCAGATATCAAAATTAGTTTTACTTTTATCAAATCACTTGATTTGTACTAAAATATTAATCTTTTTTTCCTGTTTCAATCCAAATGTATAACTCTTATTTCAAGCACATGGGTGTCTTTAATCATCTTTATGCATCTTCAGTCAAATGAATCATTTTCTATTACAAAATAAAATTACTTTCTGGGCAGGTTTTTCACTCTTAATGAAGAAAAAAGGATCAGGTCTTGGTTTTGATGCCTTAGGTTGCCCACCTATTAATGTAATTTTTATTACATTATATTATATTTTGTATGCAAATTTACAGACTTTATGATCTTTTGGATTATATGATCTATTGGATTATTGCTGTTGTCCTCATTTAGATTCTGCTTCACCTTTTTGAATGGCATCTTCTTTCCCTCTTCTCCTTCTCAAGTCTTTCCCAGCAGCTGTTTTGTACTGCCACAATGCTTCCAGGATGGCATCTTCAGTAACATTAAAAACTAAACACAGGGATGCAATTATCTTAGCTGTCTTTGAATCTTCTGCATTTCCACACCATTCCTCTTAGTGAAGTTTAACATACCTGAGGTTATTTCTTTTGCTTCTTTAGGAATGAGCCAATTGCTGTGGCATTTCTGGGGTTTTTAATTCCCTATAGCAAGAGGAAAATGCTCTATTTTTTTTTTAAACAGATTGGTGTTAAATCTTTAGATTCATAGAATCAGAATATCTTTGTCATTGAGCCAAGATTGCTCTGAAGCAAGTCTAAGGCTGTGGTGCTCCTCTGGGCCTGTTATCTGGACACTCCATGGAAACACCTAAAAATTTAATCTCTGATTCACATTCCATTGTGACATCTGATCAGTCTGCATGGAGTTATTGCAGTACAGTTGTTTTTTCTGCCCTTGGGATGTCTGATTTCTCTCAGCATATCACAGTCAATGAACCCATCTCAGTAAGACAACTGCTAATACAGAATCTACTTTATTTGTTATTTTGGGGGTTGAGATTTCAATCCACACAGATTCTGTGCTAGTTACTGAGGTAGTTAAACTGTTACTTTCCTTTGCTTTGATCTCAAGGTCTTTTAACACACAAGAAAATTTTACTGACAGCAAAATTAGGTGTCTTTTCTGTATGTTTGGTATGATGCTATTACAGTGTTCTCCTTGCTCTCTTCACATGGCTTTCTGACCGGTCTTGTATATTGACATCTTCATTCAAGGATAAAGACTCAAATTCCTCTTTCTTTGCTTAAATTTCTAGCATTTGTAGAAAACCAAAATCATGCTGGAAATGATTACTGATTTTGATTTGAAATAACAATGTGGGTTAGACTGGGGAGCAGTCTAATTTGGTTTAATTTGACTTGTTGTTCTAGCAGCAGACAGTGAGCTCCTTCAAACTGATACAGAGAAGCAGAACTGAATTCTTTTTTTGACTCAGCAATAAGAGGTGCAACAATCGTTTCCTGAAAGCAACTCAGTTGTACTTCCTGAGGTCTTCTGCTCCAATGATTTATATTATATGATAATAGCAACAGAACCTATGAATCCATTAAGCATCCAAAACAGTTAAAAAAAAAATCTGGGCATTGTAAGTAAACCAAAGACAAAAATACTTTATCCAATGTATTATCAATTTATTATTGTTATTTTTTTTCTCATCTAGGCTTCTTCTAGCAGGTAATTAAAGTTCAAACTATGATATGCCAATCCTCATAATCATTCTGCATATCTTTCAGATGTCTGCTTTATCAGCTCACTATTGATCTTTACAGAAGCAGAGTTAAGAAAATTATCTTCAATCCTGAAGTAGGACATAGTTGTGAAGGAAAAAAAAAAAGGATAAAAAATCAAAAAGAAAAGAAATATTGGCATAGATTTGGCGAGGGAATTACATTCTTTTATTTCATCCTCTAAATACTCAGGAAGCTTTCCTATTTTAAGAAAATCACTCATTTTTTTTGCAGATATTTTTATATTTTATTAAGAAGTTGAAAAATTATAAAAGCCTAAAGTAGATAGATTGCTATACACACACACACATATAAAAATGTAGCTAAATATAGATAACTATTGAAAAAGGAAGGAAAAAGCTTCTGAAGTGCAGCAAAGAATCTCTCAGAAGGTAACTGACCTGAAATAGAAACCCCGTTTCCAGGGGATTCCATCTGCATCCCATGCACAAGCCCAGGTCTGCAGCACAGGCTGAGCAATCAGCAGCAGCTGCCTGCATGCTGTTCCTGAAGTATAAAACCTCTGTCTTTGCTCTTCACACAGCACTTTGGGAATAGATTTTTTTAATTTTTTTTTTTTTTTTTTTTTTTTTTTTTTCTCCAAGCCCTTTGGGAAAAGATTTTTTTATTTTTTTTTTTTTTTTTTTTTTTTTTTTTTCTGACAATACAATTGTAGGATCTTTGGTTAAGGGTTATGGGTGCAGGGGTTGCTGGGGTGCACAGGGGCTCTGCTGCCCCAAATGCCCAGGTGCCTGAGTACCAGTCCCTGGATCTCTTTAAAGGACCTGTGGATGTGTCATTGAGGGACAGGGCTTGGTGGTGGATATGGCAGTGACAGTGATAGGTCTGTGACTGAACAAATGATCTTAAGGGTCCTTTCCAACATTAATGGTTCAGATTTTAGGTTTCTGATACCAGCTCTCTGAGCAAAACAGCTTGCTCTGAACCCATCCGCTCTTACAGAAATGAAAACTTCAGTCTTTGCTGTTTGTTTGTTTGTTTTTGTTTTGTTTTGTTTTGTTCTTGTTTGTTTTTATTTTGCATGGGACAGTTCCCTGAGACATCCATCCACTGATCCCAGTTACTCACAAATTTTCCTAGGCCACACTTGTCTTTCATTCCTCTCAAGCTGCACTGCCGTGGCTTCAAGCGATGGCTCTGTTTGTAATAAAGATGTACTTAAGCATGAAAAGCAGGCATGGCCCCCTCAAAACATTGTGTGAATGTTTATTTGATGCTAAAAGGTGTGGAGGGAACAACCGAGTGAAAACCCAAGAGAATAGAAATTTTGATCATGGAACTATAAACTAAAGTCTGATTGATGGCAGGCCTTCCTTTTAGAGAGATTAATCTGGTTTAGGTGCAGAGAGTTAAATGGAATAAAAAAAACCCAAATAAGCCTAATTGCTCATTCCAAATTCACAACACTGTTTCTTGGGAAGGCTTAAAATATTTTTCTGAAACTGTATCTTGCAGGACCTGAAAGAATTTTTGCATTTGGACAGGAGTCTCATCTTTTTCATACCCAACCTAAGTAGTTTCTCCAGCATTCCCTTGCTGTAACTGGATCTAAAATTCACCTTTGCTGTGTTTCCAGGCAACAGAATTACTTATGAATTTTCTGTAAATCTGAAATATAGACTATCCCAAATTACTTAGGAAGCAAAGATAATACATGAAGAGCAGCAAAGTGCTGTGATGTTTTTGTTAAATGGATTTGCTTTTGTGGACAACTATTCAGACTCATAGAATCAGAATGCCATAAGATGCCACTCATGAGGATCATGGAGTCCAAGCCTCTGCTCCTTGTAGGACTGTTCAGCACTAAGCAGGTTCACTGAGAGTATTCTCTAGATGCTCACTGGACACTTGGATGCTCATTGGACAGCTTGGGGCTGCAGCCATTCCTTTTGGGAGCCCCTGACCAACCCCATTCTGGGTGAAGGATCTTCTCCTAATGTCCAGTCTGAGCTTCTCCTGATGCAACCTCATTCCATTTCCACGTGTCCTCTTGCTGATCACCAGAAGGAGATCAGCACTCCTCTGCTGGAGCCCCCACCAGGAAGTGTAGCTGCAATGAGGAACCACTCAGCCTTTAGTTCTGCTTCTACTGTGTGTCCCTTCAGGGCTTCAGTGTACTCTTGTGTTGACACTTCAAATATCACTGCTGCCTGTCCTGCTGTTTCAAATTCCATGTACTGCATGTCAGTGGGGTTCTTTTTGCATTGTTGTCAGGTAAATGAGAAAGAGTGCAAGGTAGCTGAGGGTAGGATTATGCCCTTTGCATGGCTTGCTGTATAGTCAGAGCCTGCTCTTGCCTTCTGTACAGTTGCTGAGTCTTGTCATTTCCATCTTGCCCTTGAAATGATCTCTAATGCAATGCAGCAGAATCTTATTCCCATCGGAGATTGATTATTGTGCAGTTTCACACTCATTTAGCTCTCCCTTTTCTGTTAGAAGGGCATGAGCTGATTATTTACACCACTGTCCACAGCTTTCCGCTTTCTCAATTAGGAAGTTTCTACAGCTTCTGCAAATTTCTTAATGGAAACAGTTTCTTAGTTTCTGAGATTCTTTATTCTATAATCATCAAGAGAAAAAAAAAGTTGTTTCTCCCCTAAAAATAAAGGTAAGAAATTAGTAGAAATGAAACATCTAATGAATTTTAAGTGGAAAAACATAGCATATAACAGGCAGGAAAGGCAGAGGAAAACAGTGATGATGGACAGTGTGGAAATGAGAACAGAAAAAAAAAATAAGGAAAAGAGAGAAGGGGAATGGAGAAGAAAAGGAATCTTAATCATATTATGACATTAAAATCAAGTTGCTGTTAGTGCCACTTCTTTGTATTCTGCCTCTTGTCATTGAAGTTCTAATATGACTTTTACTTGATAAGGAAAGATGGAGAAAACATTCCCAGTAATGAAACAGAGGAAGCATTTCTGCAACAGAGAAAAACATTTCTGTAAAGGGGAAGGAGGCAGGAGACATTGAGGGGGAAAGAGAATTTAAGGGTCTTGGCTCCAGTTGTGAAATCAGTTTTAGAAAAGACTGAATGCCTGATAAAATTGTACCTACATTACCTACACTCTTGATTATGCAATATATGCACACAGGATATGCATCCTGGAGCACTTCAACTCTGTTTAAATCTTCATGCCCTTCTAATCTGCAATTTAATCATATAGGCAGTTCCAAAAAAAATTACTGTGCATTATAAACAGGAAAACTTACTGGTGCCTTCTCCATGAAGACTGAACCATGTCATCCTGACAATTTAAGTAGATATTTTGTTTGTATAATTAGATTATGTAAAATAATATTTGGTATACAATTTATAACTGTTTATTGGCTAGCTTGACAGTAACTATGTATGGATATTGTTCTATATAGAGGGTATTTCACTCCTACTCAAGACTGGAATTTCCCTCAGTGTTCAGTATAATTCTAGAAGTCTTCTTTCAAATCTCAAAGGTATTGATGTTTTCTAGTCTCATTAGGGCCTTGCCAGCTGCTGCCTTGATGACTTTGCAAAGAAGGTTGAGTGATTTAGGATACTTCTTGACAGGATCAAAGATTTTCTTTTAACTTCCTTGTTCTGTGCTCTGCTCTATTGATGAATTTGTGGTGCTTTGCCTCATCAGTTGTATCTCCCAATCAAAGTCCCCACATGCCTCTCATTCATTTTCACGCTATGATAGTCCCTTGATTTCAGCACTTGTCTCTCATTCACAATACCTCCTTCCTCATACAATATCCATGCTTATTGTTCTTTATTTTTGATCCTGGCCTATGACAGCCTGTTTGCAGAATCATGTTTCTTTGATCTTTCCAGCATTGATGTTACTTGCTCACTTTTTGATATCTCAGATCACTTATAAATGACTGCCCAATAGTTATAACATATTCTCACAAATATATTCTGATAAGTTTTTTATTGTAATTTACAATTTGTGCACATGTAATATAGAAGCTGTAATTTCAACAAGCTACAAAACAATTGCACAACCATAGTTAACACTACCAGTTTCACCTTAGATGAAAATCAGGTGCTTTCCCATATATAAGTCCAGTTCACAGGGTTTTTTTGGTTGTGGGGTTTTTTTTGTTTGTTTGTTTTTCTGGGGTTTTTTGTTCGTTGGTTTTTGTTTTTTTTTTTCTTTAATTTTAAGTGAGAGATGGATAAAGGCTAGGAGGAAACACAAAACACAGAATGTCCTTTAAACCACAGATGAGTATTTATTGTTTTTGTAAATCTGCATTTCAATCAAATGTGTTTTAACTTAGTTAACTACAATTTATACTATTGCTGTTGTACACCATTTAAATATTCCAACAGAGTTTTCTCTGATGGAGGAAAAAGAGAGAGAAATCTATGTGAAATCTTCAACTAAAAGACTCATACAGCTTTATATATTACCTAAAACTTAAACACAAAACAAAGTTTGAAACAAAATATTTGAGATATTTTACTATCTTAGACATTTTATCCTCCTTTATCCTACTCCTGATACAGTGAATGATGAAAACTGTTCGAAAACAATGCATAAGAGAACAAAAACAAACATCAAAGAACTAGAAAACACTTTTTCTGAAAGCTAGTAAGGACTAGATTTCTGTTAGACACCTGGACACACAGGAGAAATATGACAGGTCTTCAGAAGTGTGAAAAATTGCAGTGGGAACAAATGGGAATAAGGTTTTATCTTTGTTCTCTTTAGACAAAAGCAAGAGGTAAGGATTTTACATCACTTCAAAGAAGATCTACATTGAAAATTACAAAGAAAACATCTTGCAACCAGAAGCATTCAACATCAGACAGGATTTTGGAAGGGCCCAGAACTCGCATTACATAAATATTTACGTAAGAGAAACATCTGTCAGGAAAGGTTTGGTGTGTGTGATGATCTTCCTTGTGGGGCCAAAAAAGAAAAAAGGAGGCCATGACAATATTTGATTCTGTAAATACAGTACAGGTAATTGACATCTCAATCTTCTGCTGAAACAACTGAATGTAATTAATAAAACAACAAATAGATTCAGATTCAATTACAAGCAAGCAAAACAAGTGTGTTGAAGCAGAGAAAGTAACATGCCTGTCTTACCTGCTGTTGCTGTATATAACCTTGAAATTCTGGAAATGAAAATTACTTCCACAGAGCTAGCAGCAGATAACTGCAAGGATCAAGAGAAGATTTGTGGCAGGATTATCCATAATATGAAATGTGTAGGTAGTAATATGGTTCTTAGCTCTGGTACCAAAAGTGATCAAAGCAAGCTATCAGAAAAAGTAACTTCAGTGAAATATGAAACAGTCCATCCATAAATGACAAATAATGAAGACCTCAAAAATCCCATAAGAATGTCACTGAAAGAGATACTCAAAGAAGTTCCAAAGGGAGCTGTGGTATGAATTGTTATGTAACCAGCATTAGTATACTTGTTCTTGCACATGTCAGAAAGTGTTTGAAATTAATCAGAATTTTGAAATAGATTTGATTTATCAAGCTAATGAAATGGAAACCTAAAATGTAATTTGCTTTTGTAATATAATTGAAAACCATATTTATTAGGATGTCAGCATGTGCAAACAGCTAGTAGTTTTGCTGTTTCTGAATATTTTTCCCTCTACTCAGCTAAAAGTAAATATTTGCCTTACATAGTGCTATATAGATATTATTTGTATCTTTATAACTGTGTTGAGAAAGGGTTGTCCTGTATTAGGCAAGAGTCCACCTAGTGAAGTATCTTGCATTTTGTGATTACTAGGATTGGGTTATGCTTGGGATGAGCATATAAAAAGTAGCCAAATACAGTGAAATGCTTTGCTTCCATTTTGCTTCCAGTATGATCCCCTAGTTTTCAGAAAAATTCTGTCTGAAAGAATTCCTGGCACTTTTGTTTACAAGACTTTATTTAAAGAATTTGCGTTATTACTTTTTGAAACAATCTAAGATGTGGTATCAAGAGTATACTGTGACAAAATGTTTCCCGTGTAATTGAGTGATGCTGATGTTTCTTTTAATGGCTACCTGACAAATTTCTACAAGCTCCATCCCCTTCATCTCTGTTGGGGAAACAGTGAATAAATAATTTCCTAGAAAGACTCTTCATAGCTCTCATTTCTTTTTTCTAGTCATGTCATATTTCTACTCATCTTTTCCCAGACAGAGAATTTCCAGACTCAGTTTAATATTTCCTGCTGTAAAAATACAGGATTCCCTACCTTTGATCTTCCTCCTCATTCTTGACTTTATTATTTTCAATCTAGTGTTTCATTTTTTGAGATGTGAGAATCACAGGTATTCCTGAGATGTGGGATCACCACGGAATTGCACATTCTCTTTAAAATAACAGCAGACTCCTACCAGGAAAGCAGCTCTGTGCCAGTGTAGAGAGGCTGCTCAAGAACACATTATTAGCTTTTACTATGCAGACACGGTTAAATTTAAAGAATAAAACAGAATTTAAAGTACTTAAACTTGTAATATCAAGTTACCCATACATTTTACAAAAGCGCTCAGAATGTGAAAATGTGAATGATTCCATTCCTTGAGGTACCAATGCTTCTTAATTCAAATCACACACAAAATATAAATTGTTGATTTCTGCTCCTACTGCTCCCCATTATGTCTCCATCCTTCCAAAATGCAGGAACATCTACTTCCAGCTCTTATCTATATACTACTGTAAATACCAACAGATTTTCTTGACCTTCTTGTTCAGGGATGACTGCAGCAAATCTACTTTGAAATCACATGTTTTTTAAAGAGAAGCAACAATACTGTGTGCCTGGGAAAAGAGGAGTGAAGAGAAAAAACCCAACCCTTCCTTTTTTTTAGGCTTTAGAAGAAGTTGTTTGAGTTTTAGCTGAAAGCATTTCTTGTTATCAGTTTGTCCAGACTCATTTCTCAAGCCTAAGTTTCAGTTTCTGGTTTTCTTTATATTAAATTGCACCAACTTTTTGCTTAGAAGACTGTCTCTCTTTTCCTGAGTTTGCATGTCTGCTCTCTTCTGGTAAAAGATTCTCTAGGAGCAGCCCCATTTATCTGAAAGAGTTCTTTATATGTCTTCTCTTTTTGCCAGTTTTGTAAGTTCATTTTTGTCTTAATGTTTTGTTCTGTGCTTCTGGTAATCTTCACTTCTCATATTTTTAGAGAATTCAGCTATGTCACTGTGAAGTCTCCCCTTCTTAAGTGAGGAAAAAAAGCTGAACTTCTTTAATCTTGCTCCATAACTAGTATTAATTTAGCTTATTTCACTTGCATTCCTCTAAAGCAATTATAGTCACTCTTCTTAAATGCAGATGCAAATTAGGATAAAGGCAGTAGGGATTTTCCTCCCCACTTTTTATTCCTAGCAATTTGTATTAACTATATATCCCTACTTTCCTCCTTCCGTGACTCAGAATGAAACATATACAGTCTCTTAAATTAGAAAAATGTAATCTCCAACAACCTAAGTATGGTACTTAAATGTCCTTAATCTCTCCTCTTACATTCCCTATAGCAGTTTTTCCCTCGAGTTTCATCTGACAACCTGGATATCTGGCTGTTAAAAATCCTTTCCAAAAGCACTCATGTTTTGATAGTCAAACTTGTAGCCAAAGTTCCCAGTGCTAACCTGCAGAGATTAGCAGATCAGATTTAATTTAGATGATGGTCATTTCTTTCCTGCTTCCTTACTTTTCTTGCTTAGTTTTTCACTTATGTCAAAACTAACAGGTGTCCTATAAACTTACTCGCCATTAGCACTATATCAAGCAGGCATGTACAATAAATGTCTGTAAAAAGTTTCAAATTTTTTTTGCACTAAAAAACCCAAACCCAAAAAGAAAAAAAAAAAAACCAACCCCACAAAACAAACAAACAAACAAAAAAACAAAAAAACACCCAAAAGCCCCCACCAAAACTGGGGGAAATTTTAAATTACTTTTCTGACAATTTCAAACAATTTCTTTATAAGACAGTTTAGATGTGTTTTTTTTTTAATAGTTGTTTTTATTTGGGTAATAGTTTAACTTTTACCTGTTGTCATTGCTCTACACTGTAAATTTTAAATTTAAGAAAAGCCAAAGAAGTGCTGACCTATATTTCCTCAGAAAATAATTATAAAACCAAATAAGAATTTCTTGTCTCATAGGAGTAATTTTGATTTTTCCCTCCTTTGTAAAATATTTAAACATTTAAATGTTTAAATTATTAAAATAGAAGCTCAAAGTTGTAAACAACAACTTTTTCCTGGGAATACAGCTTGAATTTTTTTAATAAACTTACACTAAGCAGTTAAATATCAATGGGCAAAAGAAAAAAATTCACAATTAGAAAAAAATTAAACTACATGACCAAGGCATTTCATATGCATTTGATTAAATGTTATGAGCTTATAGAAAATCATGAGACTTTAACCAGTTCCCTGGTTTGGAAAGGATGTATTTTTTATTACCTCCCTCCCCCAGACTAATGGGCTGGGATATATAAACCTAGGGTGTGTTAGCTATCTATATTCAGGAGAGGTTTTGCCAAGAAAACAATTTTAAAGTTAGTTAGCCTTCCCAATTAAGGCTGAGTCAGGGAGGAGCAGCCCCTTGAGTTTTGTGCTATTATTAAACTATTGGATATCAGCAGTATGCCCCTTGCAGGCATCACAAACCAGGTGATTTTCATCCTCTTCTACTCTCTGCTCTCCCTCATCCTTCAGACAATTGTTTCTCATATTCATCCTCTTGTGGTCTGAGTTAGTTCAGCATTTATTCACAGAACTAAGTGTGTAGTGTACAGCACTCATTCCATTAACATGTTATTCTTCCTATTCCTGTCATCATACCTTAGCATTGTTGAAAAATATCTCCAACAGAAACAGCCAGCAAATATGATACAAAATAACTTGCAACACTTCTTGTTTTCAATTGCACATATTTTTAAAATGTTTAAATCTTCACACTGTTGTTGCTGGAAAAGGTTTTTTAAAATTTGCAATAAGTAGATAAACCTCCATTCCTATTTATTTATTTTTTTTAAAATTCAAATAGAAATATTTGAAAATAAGAAAGTTTAAAAAGTTGAAATTTTACCCTGTGACTTGTTGCCCAGAAAGAGGATTCTTTCGGTAAATTTCCTATACAGCTTAGCAGGAATGGATTGCAAAAGCCTTGCACACCAAGCCTATGCAATATTTCCCTTCTTTTTCAATTAAAGTATTTGTATTTTTGCACAAGTCAGTATCTAATGCACAAAGTCCTAGACAAACTGAATAAATATACAACTCGCCCTGTAACAACTTGCAATGGTACAAAGGGTTGAGGAATCCTTTTGGGATGTAGGCAGGACCTTAAACTCAGAGTTGCCTCATTCTACCACTTTATCTACATTAAACATATCTCATGGGACATTATATCTAGTCCTAATTCAGTGCATACCTGCCACATTCATAGAAATTCTCATTCTGACTAAGCCAACTACATCAGACAAAGCCAGAAATCCAATCCATCCTTTCTGTAGTTTATTACTGCAGTTTTGTTGATAAGTCAACAGGAGAAGCCATAAGCTTTTGTAGCAGTAAATATTCATTTAATTTTGGAAAACTGCCAAAAAACAACAGAAAGGGTAATACCAAAGGCAATGATAATTATGGATAGCATTATTCAAATTGCCATTAAAAAAATGTTACAAAAGGCCTACCTCTTAAGAATAAAAAAGGAATCATAGAATTTCTACCAAAAATCCCAGCATAAACAAGGCAGTCTTTAGGTGACACAAAACTTCTGCTTGTGCAGACCCCTTCATCCATTACACAAGCCCAAGTCCACTGACACCAGTAGCAGAATAGTCTTGTTTAAATCTGATGCACTGGAAAAGACAATCAAGCCTTTGCCACAATCCTCATTGACTTGCCATTACTAATATTATTTCCAGAATGCCTGATATAATCTCCTTGGCTGAGTATTTTTTTCTGTTTGTCCTTTGCAAGATACTATTAGAGGCTTTGCTTTTGATCAAGGACACATGAAAATGGGGCCCTGAGCAAACTGATCTAATGGATCTAATAATTTCTTCCCATGACAAATGATTTGAACTGGATGTATATTGGAGGTCTCTTCCAACCCAAATAATTCTATGATCCTACGATGATCCTGAGCCTTTAAGATCAACAGCCAAAGTTGGCTCTGTCTGCTCTGAGTCAAAGCCAGAGTTAAAGGGTTTGGGTTGCTTGCTCTGTAATGGGTTTCCAGCAATTTACAAAGCTAGTAAAGGCAGAAAATTCACATCACCAAATAAACTTATGCTGGCACCCAATTCATTTGGAACCTGAATAATATCACAGATTGTGCCCATTTTCCTTCCAGCCCTGTCATTCCTCTCCAAGCAGGACTGATGGTGTTGCACAGCCCTGTTATGACATGTGGCCAAAGAATGTCTCAATCTGCAGCAAAGGTGGGACACAAGCACCCTGAACCTTGGGCTGAAACTCTCCATGGGAGCTACATGCCAAAACAGACAGTTTCTGAAATTAAACAAAATGATTTTTTTATTCACTGATCTGAAGTGTCCAATATTTCACATTGTAATCCTCTCAACCAACAAACAGTTCAGCAGCAAGTTCCAATGCTATTGTGATAAGGAGAATTTCAGGAGTCCTAGTTCCTTTTCTGGTGTCTAACTGAGTGTATTTTTAACTTTCAATTTAACTTAATAGGAACTAATTAGTAAAATCTAATTAGATGCCTACTAAAAATTACTGAATCACTGTTTGTTCCTGAAGTCTTATTTTGTGCCACTAGAATCCTAGTGGGAAAGCAAGTCACCCTGAAAAAATGGGACTATTTGAGTGTCCAGGCCTATTTAAGGCCTTACTCTGTGTCAGCAAGGCCTTAAATAAAGTGATATGCTCACAGGCACAAAAAAAAAAAAAAAAAAAAAAAAAAAAAAAAAAAAAAAAAAAAAAAAAAAAAAAAAATTCTGGCCTGAAAAAAATGTGTCTCAAAAATATGGCTACCAGTGTTCTCTTCTATTTCACTATGGTTCTGACCAAAGATGTACATATTGTTTGAGTTACTTCTCTCTCTTTTTTTATAAAACTCTGACTCTAAGTTATTGCTGCAGAAAAGGCCACTTTCTTCTCTTTTATTACATGTAACATATCCTCAAGAGAATATAATTTTAAAAGGCTTCAAACAGTCAGTATATCCTCCATATAGCTTGTTGGGTTTTTTCACAAAGACTGCTTTTGGAGTGACAATAATAATAGTAAGTTCTAGGTGAGGGAAGAAAACAAACTTCTAATCCTCTTTATTATCAACATCTAACAACTTTTAGCTTAATATTTTTTCTGTTGGCTAGGGTTTTCATTTCATTTTTCCTCATGGTGTTTTTAATTTCTTCTAATCTTTATATGAATACAGCTAATGTTCAGCTGTGTTTCCCCAGCTTCTGCTTCTTCCTCTTGAGGTGCTCAGATGATGCTGCTGCTCACTGCTTCCTGGTTAATGGACACCTGTTCAGGTGTCTGCAACTGTGTGCACTGCTCTGCTGGGAGCTGACAGTCACTCTTAGTAAGTGAGAAGTGGGGACACTTAAACCAACAAAAATTTAGGAAAATCTTAGTTTAGAGGCATTATTTTGTATTCCACATTAGTGCAATACAGTGCAGTGCAATAAAAAGAATATATCCAATTTTTGTTTCTTATTTTGTAGTTACTAAAAAATTCCATATCTCTAAAGAAAATAAAATTATTAAATAATATTATTTTCTGCATGAGCTGTTTGGAAAATAAATTCTTTCACTGAGAATATTTATAATAGACATTCTGCATTGGGAAACGGGTTTACTTTAAGATTGTCTGATGTATTCTAGGAAAAAAAACAAAAATATAAATTCCAGTACCCAGAGTCTCAGGAACACTGCTGCATTTCTAGGTACATGGCTAGACTTGCCATTCCAGCTGTTAGCCCATGTTGTAACTGAATTTCCCTTTTTAAGTGATCCAATCTAACTCAGACTGGTGTCCAGCAGCTTGGAAAGGCTGTTAACATGATGTGACAGTCTTGACATTAACTGCCTTGGTTAAAGCCAAGAAACAAATCACACAGAGCTTAACAGATCAGAGACAGCACCTCGAGTTTTACACAGAAATGAACTGAAAAAAAGTGGAGATTCTGGCTAAATGAAACTGATGCTTCCTGGATGGGCAAATGTATTATGAAGAGTTTTGTTGTTCTTACAGTGTGTGCAGTAAATTGAGTACTGTGCACTCATGCAGTACAGCACTCTCAATGACTTGGAGGCATCCTTTGAAGGCTACATTTGACGGAAAAGATTATAAATGCCAGGATAAATGGAGATTTAACAAAGCCTTTGGGCACTGATGACAATGGACTTCTGGAAGAGGTTTAATTCCATTGGCATGTCCAAATTTACTCCTTCCCTTTACTGTATGTAAAATTTTGTTTACTACACTCTGCTGACCAGAGGTTTTAACCTATCACAGTTCAGTAGGTGAGTGACAGGACCACAGCTCAGATCCAAGAGAGATGCAGACCAGGGCATCTGGCAAAACACAGTTGGGCAGCACCTCCCACCATCAGGCAGCAGAAACTGAAGGAGAAACTGGGGGAAAACCTGTTCTGGTGAATAACATGTGGGAGATGATCACAGGCCATGAATTGCATAGGGCACTCTTCCCAAGGAGGGCAGGCTTCAAACCTCCCTGCCTGCCCCTTGCCACAGACTCAATCTATCCAGGCAGTCCCAGGGCATGCACTGCTTGCTCCAGCCCTATGGGATAAATGTGAAAACAAAGCTAAGTGACGGCCTTAATTTTGTTTTCTTTTTCTTTTTTTTTTTAATTTTAAAATAGGACTAGTTAGAAACTGAAAGTCTTTCTACTTTACCCTGCCATTATATGTTGTAGGGATGCACTTAGGTAATAAAACCTGTGAGAGCTGGAAGTAATGGATCTGGGTGGTAAACTAGAAAGCAAGAAAATGTTCTGGCATTTCTACCTGTTTTTTATTCTTACTCTGGTAAACAATAACAACCACAGGAGGCCTTGACCTGCCAGTTTCATTCATTGTCTGTGCCACTATTTTAGCAGAAGTGAAATAGACTGGACTGTAGTACTGTGTTTTGTCTCTATTTTGTTTCAATGTCTGGATGCCCAAATAAGCATAGATGATAATCTCAGCAGAGTTGTCAGTGGTAGAAGAGCTGTGAAGAGGTATATTTTACATTTTAATTTTTGTTTGTCTCATGGAACTCTGAACATTTGTCTCTATTTCTTGAGGATGGTATTATCTGCAACAATAAGATGTAAGAAAATGAAACTGGATTTGTGTTTTACAAATTGGGGATGAGGGGCAAGCATGTAGGTGTCCATAAAACACGATGTAACTTCTGAGAGGTTACTGGTGCTGGCTGAAAATGAGCAAGTCCAAAGCAATGTGTGGCTTTGTATACATGTCCAGCTGAGAGTCTTTTCTGCCACGACTGCATTTCAAAGGGAACAGGGGAGCAGTTGCTGCTGTGGTCTGAACACACACTGATGAGTTGACAGATGTGCACTTGCCAAATGCCCGAGGTCCTTCACAAACCTCATGGACTCATAAAGGGTAAATAAGAAAACATCTGGAAGCCAAACCAAACACACTGGGAGAGTGATTCCTCACAGAGCATTTGGCCACAAACTCTGTTTGCACTGTGGTGACTTCATTTATTCATGAACAACTGCAGTCTAATTGTTTTGTCACATGGAAAGGTTTGCTGACTTCCCTGCTACCCGCAGAAGCGACAGAAGGGCTGCATCTCTCCCTTTCACTGTCTCATCAGCTACAGGCCCTTGTAACAGCAGTACCCTTCAAAACCAGTAAGTCATGTTTTGGCAAAAGCAATTAGGAAATTTGTAAGCTATCACACAAGGATTCAGCATTCACCTCTAGGTCCCACCATCTTAAGAATGAAATATTGGAAACAACAGTGAACATGACAGCGTGGCTTTTCCTTGGCATAAGAAATAACACTCCTGTATCACATGCAGATGTTGAGATTGTTCTTTAATTTATAATTCAAATCATACAGCTACTTTAAGCCCAGGGCAAGGATACTTCATTCATGCTAAATAAAGTGATCCTTCTTTATAAAAAACTATATTGAGTGTGGCTATTGAAAAACACTTGTGTATATGAAAAATGTCTATACAAGAAAATAAAGTAGAACAAACTTTAGCAATAAATTCTTAAGAACAAACTTAAGCAATAAATAAAATATTTATCTGTGCTCAGGTCAAGGTGTAAAGAGGAAAGGAAAAAAATTGAATATATAATTGTAGTGTTCATAATATAAATATATTATTAATGTTAACAATATCTGCATTTTTATTTTATAATTACACATATCGGTAACAGTGAAATGTTAACTATATATGCAATGGGTTCAATTTAACTCCTTAAGAAGGAAAACTTTTTCTTGGAAAGTCCTTTCATTAAGAGGAGAATAACAGGGAGAGAAAAGAGGGTATGTGGGGTTATGAGAGAAATGGTAAAGGTGATAATCTGACTCATTATATCAACAGGAAAGAAAGTGCATTAAAGATTATAATCAGCATTGATGCATCCCACAAAGATATTTGGTGGAAAAAAACATTATAAAAGTAGAAGCCAGGTGAAAAAAAAACAAAACAAACCCCCCTTCTCATAGTGAACTGATCAAGGGAAAAAAAAATCTCAGAGGTTTTGTAAAATCTTGGTTTTGCAACTTGTTTGCTATTTTGCTATTGCAGAAATAAATTTCAAAAAGAGTTTACTTCACACTGGCCTTTAATTAAATTAATTTGAAACACTTCAAAAGAAATCTTTTGATAGTTTATGGGTTTTTTAGTAAAAAAACTATGACTTGTCAAAGGGCCTAAAAAAGAATTGCAATAAATGCACTTCATGTACCTACTAATAAATAATTCCAATGTTACATTTAAATTGTGCCAGAAATTCACAAATTCTAAGATCTAGGTCTATGCTAATTTTGATAAAAAGCTCTGGAAGATGTTTTACTGTATTATATTCTCTTATTTACAATGATAAACTATTTCCATGACCTAAACTATATAGCAGTGTTTTTTAGACAATATTATAGGTATTAAGGACTGTAAGACAATTTCGAGTATCTGGAAATAATTATTTCCAGCATAAGCAAATATCAATTTCTTATATGTACAATATAGTGCACATTGGAACCAGTGGCAAGAAAACTAATAAGGAACTGAGTCACTTCTTGAACCTGACTAAGTCAGAATGATGTTGAAGAGTTATTGCAAGACAGCAACCTGAGTTGTTTTGAGTTTGTGTTTTGTAAATCACTGAGAAAAAAAAAAAAAGAAGAAAATGCCTGCAGGTTAGTCTGTTGAGGTCTATTTCTGGTTGGTTGGACTTGACTATTCTCTAAATATTCCCTTCACATGACCATTACATTGATCTGTGTGTATATATTCATGCTGAGGCTCCTGTCACTGAATTGCTCTGCACTGGTGTGTAGTTATTGGCACCCTCTTCCCAAAGATTGTGAAGATTGGACCCAAAGATCAGGTCCCTCTGAATTGTGATGGAATCAAGTCTACACAAGCAATAGATCTCACCAATATGTGCAAAGTTCTCCAGCCAGCTCATGTAATACATTTTATGCAGTTTCCATCTTCATAAGGCATTAGCAGTGAGTGCCAACAGGTCTGTAGGATTTGGTACCAATATTCAAACTTATTCCAAGCTTCTCTCTTAGTCTTCTGAAAAAAAAATACATTAATTAAGGGTCTAGAAAGGAAGACAGAAAATTCTACCTGATTTCTTCTTCTCATGATCACAGTGGAAGTCAGCACAGCCTGTGATGATTGTTAGATTGTTTTGCAAGACATTCTCATGAGATACAACCCTGCACAAGAGTTGTCTATTATTTCACTTTATTAGTTGAAAGACAGGAGATTCTTCATCTCTACAGGCTTTTCCCCCCCAAATACAGCCAACTTGTTGAAATTTCTCATGACTACTCCCATGGACTTGACCCAGGGTATCCTTCAGAGAAGCAGAGACCTCACGGTTCTCTGGTCCCACGTGCTGTGAGCAGCGTTAACTGTGGCTTGGCACAGCACGCTGTGTTCAGTATGGGACAAGGAAGCCTTGTGACAGCCTTGGGGTGAATTCCTTGCCAGCTTAGAGAGCTGTGTAACAGTGTCGTTTTTCTGCTCTCACATTGCTGTTTTCTTTCTCAAATGTCCACCTGGGCTGCCTTGCTAACGTGTTAGACAGTTAGATTTCTTTACAAAAGAAAGCATATGGCAAGATGTCCAGTGGTTTTTGCAGGCATCCTGGAATGAAAGCTGCACTTTTTCTCTGTACATGACATATGCCATGGAGACAATCCCTCTTCTTACTGCATCTCTTTGCTTCTGTGTTTTTTTCACTTGATAATCACTTAATACAAGAAGCACTGCTGCATTGTTTTAGAAGGCTTGTGATGAAAGGAGACTCTGCAGCTAAAAATTATTTCTGGGTTTTCTACATATACTTGATGCTAATATGCAAGATTAATACTGCTATAAAAATAGGACACACTGAGCCAAAAAAAAAAAAAAGACAAAAAAAAAAAAGCCTGAAAGCTTTTTTTTCCCCACATTTTATATGACTGTTATAACACTTATGCTTTTCTTTCTTATAAATTTGAAATTGTCCCTGTTGTCTCCAGAATAGATGGAATGGAAATAAGAGCAGAAGAGAACTGTGGAGAACACTTAATTTTTTCATTACCATTTTTAGGACAAATCATTCTTTAAAAAGAGCATATCTTTAATTCCACATACTTACAAGAAAGTGACACAATATTTTCAGAGAAGAGCATTACTGAAAGTAAACCATATGCACAAATTTTATTAATAAAACAGTCTTTCATATTTTACTTCTCATATTTATTCATACACATGGGTATAACATAGGTAAATTATAATACAGAGTAAAATACATATATACGTTATAGATTATACCTCTGTGGGTCTTCAAATTGCTGGAAAATCATACCCATGGTCCTGAGGGGGCTTTTAAATGTCTGTTTTACCAGAAAAAATCATCAGTGACATTCCAAACACAGAGAAGTTAATGAATTTTAAACAAATTTGAAAGAGAAACCAACGAGTCACAGGATGTTGTCATACTGAGAACAACCTTCTCAGGCTTCAGCCTGTCACAGGTCTGTTTAGAAAAGTGCAAGAAAGCTGTAAATTAGTCAAGGATCACCTCCTCCATTTTCAAGAGTAGTTCATGCCAATGAATATGAAATTAGGCAAAAATGCCAGAAGGCCTTTGTGGAGGAACAGACCTCATAACCAAACTCAGAGACAAGAAGAAACCATACAATGGGAGGAAGCAAGGACTGGGGATATGGGAAACACAGAAACATTCTCTGAGCACTCAGGGATGAAGTTAGGAAAATTAAAGCCCAAGAGAAATTAAATATGGCCAGGGAAGTCAATGCCAAAAAAGCGTTCTACCTTCACATAGATGAAAGAAGGGAGATTGAGGACAATGCAGGCCCACTGTTTAACAAGATGGAATACTTTGTTAGACACGAGAGAGAAAAGGCTGATTTACCAAATATCAGATCATCTCCCAGATATCTCAGGTCCCAGAGCCATGGAAAAGGCTGGACCAATGAAAATTTATCTTTTGTGAAAAGGTTGAAGTCAGGGAATTCTTAAGAGAACTGGACATAAGTCCATGGGCCCTGACGGGGTGGACTCACCTGTGCTGATGGAGCTCTCATAGTCCACTGCAAGGCCACTGTGGATAATCTTTGCTCAGCTGTGTTTATCATTTCTTTCAACATGCAATACAAAGCTAAAGTGAAAAATATGATGGTGTCACAGAGACAAGCTCAGCTCGTGCTGAGGCTGCTCTGAGGGTGGGAGCTGATGGCCTGTGGGAAATGGATTGGTAGAGAATTCTCAAAGCCTGATAGAAGGCTCACATAGTTTGCAGCTGTATGCAAACTTTGAGATAAAAAAAGATAACTTAGAAATTCCATGGAATAGGACAGATATTGTTGAGAGAGAAATGGAACTGGAAACAAGTTTCAGATGATGGCCTTGCAAACAAGACTTGATATTTTGGAGAAACAGAACTATGAAAGATGCATTGTAGTAGGACCCATGAGGGGTAATTTCAGGTCACTGGCTTTAAGGCACCAGCAGCATTGTGTGGCAAAAGCTGATAGGCCAAGAAATGCTTATAATGTATTGTAATTAGCAAATAATGGGCTTCTGATTGTGATGCCATGAATTGTAACATCTGTACTGTCTTACCCTTCACATGAGACTGAAAATGGAATAAATGTTTTTGAAACGCCTCTCAGTTTCCCCATCTCTGGGTCAGGAAAGGGTATAATCCGACAATGGCCCTAAAGCTGAACAAAACCTCCCACCAAAAATGTGGAAGCACTTGTGACAGGGCTCAGTGCACCCCACTGCCTGCACGACTCCACACAGCCCTTACTGCACCTCAGGTTTAAATGCATGTTTGCTACCAAGTTTCTTTTGCTGTTTTTTATTTTAATCAGGAAGGTAGAGTGTAAATCCAGCGTACCACCTTAAAATGAGCAAAACTAGAGAAACCATAAAAAGTTTTCAAGAACAAAAGGAATTGTTTTTCAAAGACTGCAGAATGGTTTATACGAACTGCATAGAGCTTCCCTTAGTAAATGTCGTAATAAAGGTTCATTGATTAAAAGAAATTGGTTCTATTGTTCATAATAGCATCTCATTGATTGAAAAGCATTGCCTGGAATGGTTTCCTCCAAAGCAGCATCTGTTCTGTATTAACCTTTCAGCCCTCAGAATCATGGGATATGAATTTTTTGCTCAAACTACTGGTCAGATGACCCATCCATGACATTTAGTAAATTGCAACTCTGCACATAGATTCAGGATTTCATAAAAACAGGGAAAAACACATTATAAAGAAGGCACAGTTTTCATGATGGATAGTATAACTGAGATTTTTATGTTAAAAACCAAATTGTCAAAACTTGGACTGTAAATTCTGTTTTATTAAAAGTATGAAACAAAGTTTAAGATAATCATCCAGCTTTTAATGGTAAACAGAAACGTAATGACTCAACATTGAATGAAAGAAAATCTTTCATGTCTAGTTTGTTAGGAAAAACTACCTAAGGACAAGGCAGCTTTGATTTAATCTTTGATCTGGTTAAAATGAATGCAGCTACCTATCACACTGACATTAGCTATAGCATGTGTACATGATTATACCACTACATTCATCATTTTCTCTACTTTCTTTTGCTATTATTTAAAAGTATTTTTTAAAATGGTTCAGTTTATTATTGGTATCAGATTTCAACTGAGAAAATTTATCTCCTATAATCATAATATGGATAGTTTTATGAAATAAATTTGATTGTTTTCAGTTAATCTCTAAAATATGTTTTACACATTTGATTTTCATCCTGCATAAGAACTACTTGCATATCTTAGATTGGTATCTAAACTATCTGTACTGGAAACAAAATTAATTGTGAAAAGGAAGATTTTATTATTAAAAGTCTATTTATTTTCTTATCCAATGAGACATAGTTCAAAACATTTCACTGACTGTCCTATGGTATTGTTGTGGCATAAGCAATGATTTAACCCTTAAAAACATTTGTATTTGTGACTTTACAGAACAGTGTCTGACCCAAAATTATGTATCAAACTGTTTGATAAAACAGTTTGTTAAAAATTGAATCTTAAGAGATCTTCCAGAGGTTCCAGCTTAGGAGTTAAATGTAGCCTTTTTTTGATAATGTTAAACAGGTTTTAAACAGTTCACAGATTAGTAGTGTCTCAATCACACATGAAGGACAACTAAGATTGTGCTTTTAAAGTGCTTTGGTGTCAATTTCATGGCTAATACCACCAGAGTGGACTATAAGTAAAACCAGGAAAAACTAAGAAGAAAAAAGGAATATCTAAACCAAATACTGCACAGCAAATCTGAGAATTAGAGAAATTAAAAGAATGCTGAATAAGGAAGTGGGAGGTATAAAAGTAGCAAAGGACTAATATATCCTCACAGAGGGTCAGTCAGTGTAACTTCTGGTCAAGCAGATTATCTGTGTGCAGCTAACACAGATAATACCCAGCAGTGTATCCAGGGCTCTAGAAGGAAGCACCAGGGTGCTGAGCTCTTATAAAATCCTAAAGTGTGAGGCCCAGATAGGCAGTAGTATTTATATTTTTAAAGTGAGACTGTTAAATTTAATAGCACCAACCTGACCCCAGTGCTCAAATATGAGTTAATGATAGCCATCCAAACTCATCAGTGCCCACTTTAAACATGAAAATTTTATGAGTGGTCAGGGGTGTTCTCTATATTTAAAATTGTCTCTTGAAAACTCTGAAAAATGTGATCATTGCTATAAGCTAGTAATCACACAGGAATTAGATATTTATCTTACAAAGTCCTCTAAAAAGACTCTGTCTACGAGTTGAGCTCAGAGACCCCTATCACAAATCTGAAGATTCAAGTTCCTCAACAAAAGCAATTGCAGTGGCAATATTGTTTGACAGTGAAGAAGGAACAGACTTGGAGAAAATATTGCTGCTTCCCAAATTTCATAACAGTGCAGTGAGGAGCAATTGATTCTATAAGGCCCTCCTCTTTTTGTGTTTCAGGTCAACACACCTCAGCTGTGAGAAGAGTACTGCTAAAGCTACCAGCCTGTCATATAGTCTGGATATAAGGTGCAGAAGTTCCTAAAATAAAATAATTATGCCAAATTTGCAGATTGCTTTTGGACAAATTATGCCAAATTTGCAGATTGATTTTGGAAGGGACTTTGGTGCACTGTGGTTTGTTACCAGATATGCAATCCCTAGACTCCAAGTTAAGAAAAAATATTTAAGTCAAGTATTTAGACAGCAAAATTTTCTTCATTAGGGTAAACTCCAAATTTCGAGTTGCAAGTGTCTTACTGTGAAATGTGAGAACCATATGAACAAATTAGGTTGCTCAATACACATTTATTACATGTGTGATGGGTGGAAAAACAGAAACTTTGAAAATGTATATTCTTCTTATCAGTGAAGAAAAAAAATCACTTTCTGATTATAAAACTTGAGCATTCTTTTAATTATAGGTCATGATTAAAAAGAAAAGAAGTCAAAGATGTAAATTCAATTGTTGGATTATATACAACATCCCAAAGTAGGTTTCTTGTGTACTTAAGTTATTTCTTTGTTATGTATTTCACCTTTTTTCCAGACTGAATGTGTTGTCATATATCAGCTTTCAACTTCTGGATCCTTTAGCACTTTCTTTTCTGCTAGATTAAAAATTAATCTACTATCTAAAATACTTTTCCTGTTGAATAGGATCAAGACAGCTCTTAATCTCTTAGATAAATTAAACAGATGCAAAGTTTCTGTTTTTTATAGCAGGCTTTCCAGACCTTGAACATTCTTGTAGGTCATTTCCTTGCTGCATTCCAATTTGTTAACATAATCTTTGAAGTGTGGATTCCAGAACAAAGAACTGTTTTACACTGACAATTTGATGACTGCACTATAATGGGCTATTGAGAGACATTCAGGTAATACCATTATGGGTATAAAATACATATTAAAAAAAAAAAAAAGGAGAAATTTATGCTGAGAACTAGATCAAAAGCTAAATTATGTTTACATTGCAATAGTTTGGAGGTATAATAAAGAAATGGGTTTTCTGTTGTTGCTTTACAATTTAAACAATAAATAACACCTAAATAATAAAAAAGAAACCCTTGGAGTCATTAATAACTGGCAGATTTTAGTGACATTTAGGTTTTACTGACAGATTTTAAGGAAGAAAACTTTCAACAGAGTGTTGGAAGTAGTCTGCCCTTGTTTCTCGGTATAGGATGATAACAGTAAATGATAGAAACAGACTTTCTGGAGAAACTCATATCTGGGAGGAAATGTAACCAGAAATATTTTTGTTTGTGAGTCTGTCTATGTCACTGGTAAAATCAGTCTGTTACTAATCATATATTTGTATACCAAAAGAATACGTTTTTCTGTTCTTTAGTAACTTTTAGTGAAATGTTACAGATATTTTTATCTCACATGAAGTAATAAATCCATTAATCGACCTGAATACTCCTAAATATATAATTGCTGTTGTTGTTTTTTGCTGCTTTGCTTGGGTTTTTGTGAGTTTTTTCTCCAACTATAGGCAGAATTTTTAACATACATAGTTTTTCTTAAATTCATAACCACTTTTATGCTACTTGCAAGTTTCATCCTTGGTTTAGGCAATTAATCTTCTATTCATTATTCATCATACTTATTCAATTTATTAAAGTTTTGCAGTTTAGGGGGCAAGAAGTTTGTACAAAATAGAGAATGAGATACAGTGGTCGTAATCTCACATATTTCTGACAGTGTAGGGTATATTGCTGGTGCAGATAATTATTTATATATTTTTGTATCAAATAATACTGACTAAACAGACTCAAAATTTGAAAAGACTTTTTGTACTCTTTGAGTGCTAAAAGAGTGTCTTACAGGTGTATAAGGAGGCTTTACTGATTTATCTCATAATTATTGAGATTAAGTTAATTATTAACACAGAAAGCAGGCTCCAGAAACATGAAGAAAAGAAAACCTTTCACTGACATGCTAAAATAATCTAGTTGCATTAAGACAGTGTGCCCTCTTTTCTTTCTATGTGGGGATGGGGAGTGGCAAAAGGGAATGGCACATTATTTCTCTTCTTGTCTGGCAGAAACACATTTCTTTTCTCTGGATACCTTAACATTATCTAAAAGATAATATATAAAATTCTTTGGAATCATAACCTTAATTTACTTCTCTGTCAGTAATTCCAGCCTGACATCAAGAACATGAGTGGAACTGATTTTCCTGGTGTTCTTATTTTTAAGGTTACACCAGCTATCAAGACATAATGGTCTAGAAATCAGACTTTATTTAACAAAACAGTAATACATTTTATGGAGAATATCAAATTGAAACCATGTTACATGTTCCTTCATCCTTATTACATTTCCTCTTTATAACATGCACAGCTGCTTCCAAGGAAGTCAGTGAGAACACTTTCAATGAATGAATGTATGAGGGAATGAATAAATGAATGAATAAATTTCAACCATGAAATACCTAATTCTGGGTTTAGTTCTACTGTTAATTGTGACATTCTCATTAAGTTCAAAATTTCTCACCTTGCTCTGCAGAGATCTGTTAAACTGGTCCTATATTTTTATAAAATGCATATGATACAAAAATATGATAATAACATATTGGAAATGACACTGTGAATTACTTAACTTTGGTTCATGTTTTCTGACACCATATATTAATTTGAACAGGCTGAGATAAGTTGAATTAAGATGACAAGCAGAAGAGGACTTTGGGACCTCCAGAACTGTCAAATAGGAAAAAAATTCCTTTCCTCTGATTTCATTTTAAGGAACTGACATTATTATCTGGCCCTGAAGTATTGTGGCCATAAACTGATAAAATTATCCTGCAATGCCTCAGAGACATCTGAATATTCCCAGTTTGAACAGCAATATGCTGAGGAATAAATTAACATTTTTAGTAGCTTAGTTCTAGTTTATATATCCCCTAAAGGGCAATGTTGTTCACTATACTTTGTTGAAGCAAAATATGGCTGTTTAGTGTGTTTATTTAACTAGCTAATGCTCGCTTGCTTATCTGCTACCTAAGGACACTGACGCTGCATTGAGCCTTGTGTCACTTGTATATTATCACCTACAGGGAAAGGAGGGAAATCCTACGGCTTGTTTGAGATCCTCTGGTAGAACAGTGAAATATCTGATCTCATGCTGAGACCAGGGCCTCTCCATGTCTTTACTGCAGCAAGTGCTTTCACCTGCCACCAAAGCCTCTTTCACAGCACATGCTTTGTTCATGGAATGATCACAGACACTGGTCACTTGTGTGGTGGGTTTTTGTTAAGCTGTTTTGAGTCCTGTATCTCAGTGGTTCTTCCCTGTTTCCCCCTGCCCAATGGGTCAGGTGCTGTCCAAGCATGTCTCCCCCTTCTTGTCTCTTTGTCTACCTCTCCCACCCCTGCCCTGCCCCTAGAAGCTTTGGTCAGCTGTCCATCTTTCCCCTGACCCTGCCCTATGTTATGGAAAAACCCCTGCCTATCTATCCTGGGGCAAATCACCTGCTTGTTCCACACCCCCCACCCCTCAGGTTTAAAAGTGAGCACGGGCTTTGTCTCCTGCTCTTTTTTGTCCCTCCTTGTGTTGAGGAATAAAAGTCTCTGAGATTTACACGAAAGGGAGCCTTCTCTAGTCCTTGCTCCAAAGTTTAGACACTGCAACACCTGTTGGCATAGAAGAATGACTCTGTTCTGCTCCATTACCTGAATCTGCTGGCAGATTTGGGAACAGTCTCTGGCACAGCCGGGAGTCAGAGCTGGCTGGGGTTCTATGGGCTGTGTCAGCTGGTGCCCAATGTGGGGCAATAAAACCCCAGACAAAAAAATCCTGTACAGGCTCGTGTCAGTCACAGAGTAATCATATGAAACATGCACAGTAAATCCCAATCTGCAGCTCCTGGATGAGTATTCTGGGGCCTTCACAGTGCACACACCTTCCCAAACAGACAACCTGAGCACAGTCAGACTGGTCCGTCTCTGCAGAATGGCACTGGGTATGCTCCTATTAATTCCCAGCTCCTCTTCCTTCTGCAGGTGAAAAGTAGACAAAATGGATGGTAAAGATAAACTTTTCTAGGAAAATAATACTGTTGTTAAATGGTGTCCAGAGGATTCAAGGAAGACTGGGCTATACTCACCCTTTAAAACAAAGCAAAAAAGCAAAGATAGTGCCTATCCAAAATAATTCCTAATCACATCATAATTGTATGCAGCATGTGAGCAAAGAGCTCTGGAACAATGCCATTGATGACTACCTCAGAAAAATGAGAACATTTTGGGGGTAGAATAGCCCTAGCTCTGGCTGCAATCTACCTTTGCAATTCATGCCCTACAAAAACCTCCATACATCCAGGAAAGAATAATTTCCTTAAGTTTATAAAATCTTTACTACCTTATAATATAGGGCTTATTCTCAGGCTTTGTGGAGACTAGTTCATTTTTCCCAGAAGAATAAATATACTTGAGAATTAATCTGCAAGGGACTTTAGGTTATAGTGAAGGCATGTAGTTTGTTTTAATATGCATTTTGCTGTATGCTTTTAAATTTATGTGCTTTTACATTTATATTCTTAGGATCTTCCGCCACACTGAAAAATCTAGGCTGAAGTAGGACAAAGTACTGTCTTTAGTTTCCAGCATTTTGCAATTTATGCAAATGTGCTGAAGTCCCACAAAATACTAAGCATACAAATACTAATACTAATGGCAATTTTGAGTCAAATAATGTCTGAAAAATTCCCAAAATAGTTGTTTACACAGAAGGGAAGTATATTTTTCACAGGTATTTGTGCTGCTTTTGACTGGGATAGAGTTAATTTTCTTTAGAGTAGATGGTGTGGTGCTATGTTTTGAATTTGAGCTGAAAACAGTGTTGATAACATAGAATGTTTTTGTTATTGCTGAGCAGGGCTTACCCAGGACTTTTCTGCCTCTCACCTCATCCCACCAGGGAAGAGGCTGGGGGTGCACAAGAATCTGGGAGGTGACACAACTGGGACAGCTGACCCCAACTGAGCAAAGATAGATGTCCCACATCAAACAGTGTCATGGTCTGTATAAAGTTGTCATAAGAAGGAAGGATGGGAAGATTTGGACTGATGTCCAAATATCTTCTCTTTTATCTTCCCAAGTCACAATTGCACGTGATGGGCCTTGCTGTCCTGGAGATGGCTGAACACCTGCCTGATGACGGAAAGTGCTGAATGAATTCCTTATTTTGTTTTGCTTGTGTGCAGCTTTTGCCTCCCCTACTAAACCGCCTTTATCTCAAACCATGACTTTTCTCACTTTCATTCTTCCAATTGCCTCCCCCATCCTTTGGGGAAGAGGGGTGAGTGAGTGAATGAGAGGCTCTGTGGAGCTTAGCTGGCAGCTGGGGTTAAATCTCAATAGTATCTGTGAACACTTAAAAACTTATCCCAACACAGCTCTACTCTCCCGTTTTATCTTTTTTATTGTTTTTGTGGAGAAAGAACATTTCCCATATTTAAATTCCTTCAGAATACTCATTTTGGCACACAGAACAACAAGCCATCAAGAACTGTTACCAGGAGGTGCCTTTTCCACTTAACATTTTCTTGGTTGCAGCCTATTCATTTCCCAGACCTGCTGTCTCCTGGAACTTCCAGAGAAACACAGAGAAACACAATCCACTTCACTGCAGTGATCATTTAGGAGAATTTGAAGTGCATTGTTCTAGACAGCTCTAATCTTCCAAGTCCTTCATGTCCACTTAGCAGAGATATCCTCCAGGATTCCTCTTTATGTTTCAGATGTTGGGTGTAATGAAGCTGACAATATATGGAGCACATAATGATGTGTCTTGACATATGGCAACACCACTTCCACATCCCAACACCACTTCCACTCTTCCAAAGAACCCATCACTGACACTTTAAAGTCCCTAGGGTGAAGATAAATGTCTCCTTTCTCTTGTCCATCAGGCCAGTAAAAGACTCTAAAATACATGAAGCAGGGAGCAAACTGGACCTTCAAAAATGATTGATGGTTTCACAACCCTACTGATACCCTTGTCTACAAGGCAAAAGTATTTTCTTTTTGATTCCACAAAGCAGACAGAAAGGTGACAGTAATCTGATCATATATAGCTATTTGGAGTGTAAAGATCTCTGTTTGAACTGACTTCCCTGGAATTCTTCTGTAAGTGATGACTTTCCATATGATAACCTGTGTCATGATTAATGTCCCGGGCATGGGAAGAGGATGAGACTGGCAGAGCACCTGTTTCTTTATATGTGAGGGTATGTGCTCAATATACTTGCTATGGTCTTATAACACTTCATGCAGGGTACAATCTTCTTTATCTTTTCAGTATTCTATATGGTACCTACAATGCTGCCAAGCTAATGGATACTTGGAAATGACTACTGGAGTTTGTGATTTTTTTACTGTCAGTTGAAGCCTCCCTAGTCTGCTTGTTAATTGTTTGTGGTAGGATGTACATGATATATTACAAGAAAAGATCTAATGGTAGCTGAATTTGAAAAAAACCCAATACATGTGGATGTATCAATTTCAAAGGAATCCACCTTAAGACTGCATTATAGTGGTAGTAAGAGTTTTCAGTTCAATAACATTAAATCAATGCAATTAGACAGAACAAACTGATCAATGTGAAATCTTGGAGAAGACATGGCCTTATGGTTCATTGCTGGACAAAAATCCTTTTGAAAAAACTATTCATTTATCTAATCAGAAAAGGAAAAATATATAATCAGATTAAAAATTCACGTCTTTTGTTCTTTACCTAAAAGATTATTAACAATTGGTGTAGCAATCATGTAAACACTCTCAGAGCTTGCCATATGTTAGTGCCAGCAATGTTACTTTTATTCAGACTAAATTGGTATCAGAATAAATAGAGGAGAAAATATATGATATTTTTGCAGCAAATATTTGTTCATAGTTTCATCACACTCCTCTCCTCATCCTCCTTCCTATAAAACAATTTTTAAACATCTTTCAAATGCAGATTCTGACTACTTCTTACCACTACATGCAATTTTTTTCATGAATCATTTACTTAATATAATGTAGAATTTTTTTGGTTTTGGACTCACATATTTTAAAAAAACCCCACTAGTTGTTGCAAAAATTATGTTGTCCAGGCAGTTTTGACCTCTGAGTACTTCACCAACTGGTTGTTTTTACCTGCTCAACATGAAATTTCTGCCCAAAGGAATCATTCTCTTTGGAAATAAGCCTTAATACAGACTCCTTAGCTTTAGACACTTCAGTGCAGGTAAAAGCATCTATTTTCCACCAGGACCTTTTGCAGAAGACAACTGTTAGAGAAAATATGTCTCTTGAGCAGTGTGTATGCCTGTGTTCACATCCTGCATCTCTACAGACAGCTTAGTTAGATTGCCACCTATGCTTTTTATAAACATAATAGAGCATCTCCTGACCTGGAGATGACCATTTTTTAAATAAGAAACCTGGAAAGCCCAAACTTCACCTTTTTATTTCCTTTTTGACTGAGTTTAGGCTAAAAGCAACTCCAAGTTTAATTTCATTGATAATTAGGTTTATGTGTGCATTCTGAGACAACCAGGATTTAGCTAGGCTAAACCTGTCATTCCTGTTTTACAGGGGCCTGAACCTTTTGTGGGTACTAAACCTAATTTCACTCTAGTGACTAGAAAGAGGGCTGTCTCATGAGATATGGTGTCATAATATGATCATTACCATCAGGACAGAAGGAGGAGATAGAAGCAACTAGACTGACACTGGAAATTCGCCTGCCTGCAGAGAGGAAGGGCTTTTACTCAGGCGTTCCCTGAACGTGCATTTGGGCCTATGTACCACAAAGAGAGAAAACACAGATATACTTCTTGTACAGAATAGCAATGGAAAGAAATTAATTGCTGCTTTTTGTTTCCAGCAAGCTGACTGTAGAGGTGGAACCTGTATTTTTGGACAAAAGAAGACAAAGGGAGGAAAAAAGAAGAGAAATAACAAAAATTGCAGCAAGAGAAAATCCAAAAAGAAATCATAAAAAAGGCACATAATGCAGAGGGTGAAACACTGAAACAGGCTGATCTCTTCAACCTAGAAGACTCATAATTTTGTTGGACACATCCCTGAGCCATTTAATCTAATCTGAACCTAGCCCTACATTGGACTGGGGACTCCAGACTTTCTGTTCAATGATGTCATAGATGTATATCCACCCTGAAAGATGATATAGCCTATATACTTATAGGAGAAGATTACAGCATCTACAACAGCAGCTGTGGCACTCTGCTTCCTGCTGCTTCTAAATTATGACATACATTACACACCACAGGCCACTTTGCCATAAGATTCAAAGGTTTATAATCCTTTATCATCACTGTTTGATATATCTGGCATCCCTTGGGTCAGGATAGAAAAATTCTGTGCATTATGCATCCTTTCTATCAAAATTTGTGTGCATTTAGACTTTTGTACATCTTTTGGAGAGAAGGAATTGTAGAGAACGCCATTCATCATTTCTCTAGATTGAAGTTGCAAGGTGCCTTAAAACTGTTGTTTAGGCATGTTATGTTCTTGAATGAGCTTGCAGCACATTCAAGCATGATTAGAAAGTTAGTTTATGACATTCAGCACAGAATAAAACAGATTATGAATCCTGTCCAGAAACAGTTGCTGCACTGGCTTTCTCCCAATACTATTTAAAACCCATTATTTAGCTGTTGGCTCCAACTTCTGTGTTTTGTTGTTTGGTGGGGCTTTTGTTCTAGCACTCTTTTGAGAATAATTTAAAAGACCTTCTGCAGCAGAGTCTGGTAGCTGTTTTAGAAATGCTTTAGAAAGACCATTGCATCTGCAGATGAAAGTGTGGCTGTGTGGTGATACCAAGCAATACTGTTGAGGGGGATATACTGAGAGTGTAAAGATGAATTCTTCTGAAATTTGCATTGAAAATAAAATTATAAATTTTCTTTAAGGATGGCAATATCTTTCCTATGAAATTCCCAGGAATCTTAAAGCTGTGGTTTCATTTGTAACTGCATAAAGTTTCAATGAAATATGCAATTCCTACTACTCTGATAAAAGCTCTTAAATTCTAGTAAGATGAAATCATCTGATTTTACTTTAAAAGTCATGTAAATAATAATGGCCTGAATTAATATACTGAATAGAGTAGTCTGGTTATATAGCCCTGATTTATAGGAGTTGATATTCTGGGAATGTCCTTACACTCTCTTTCTTTTTGCTGACCCTTGAAGATACACTTGTAAAAAGAAAAGCATACTGCATGTTCTTTGCTTAGCCTCACATCAGAAGGGTTACAATTCCTAACTGACCTGAGCAAAACCTCTGTAGATATAAATCTTTGATTTTCACTTACTCTTTGGCTGAGGCCCATAAAATTACCATGTGTTTTGCAACCTAGTGGATTTCAGAACGCTGTTTGATTTGGTTGATCAAATTAATTTAAATGACAGAACAAATACCTATAACCAATTTAAATACAATTTCAGGATAAAATAAAATTATGTTTGTTGGAATCTTATGCTGAAGATATGGATATAATGTGCAAGTACAAGACATTTAGTAAAGCTGGAAGAGTTTAATGACATCTATTTTGGGAAACATATTGGTCTAGAGGAGTACATGACTGTACAACAGTTACAAGGTGCTAGATATGTTTAAAAATATAATGACAATTTACCTGAGCTAGATTTCTGACTACTGTTTACTTTACTCTCTATTTTCAACTTAAGCTGCACTATTCTTAAAAAAAAAAAAAAAATCCATCCACCCAAATGCAAGCTTAAAAATTGAACTTAAACTCCTCAAATTAACAGCTTCCTTTATATATGTCATAATGATTTATCACTGTTACATGACAAAACAAGGTAATCCCATGAAATCACCAATGCCAAAAGTATGGCTACACAACCTGCGTAAAAGAATCCCGGTATTTTTAGGAATTTCCCCTTATTCCAGAATTTGAGTTAAATCTTAAAAAGTTTTGCCTGTTTCCCAGTATAAAAACACAGTTATAGATTTTGCAAGCAGAAAAATTTCCATGTCTATTAATACATAGAGTAAAGTGAAATATCACTTGAAAGTCGTTTGAGATGTGCATCAATCAGGACAGTTTGTAAATGAACTAGCACAGTGTACTTGAAGATGAATGTGAATATTTTGCAGACTTTATTGCTCATCCCTCTGGCCAGGTTGACCTAATAAAAGAGTTCTCAAATGTTTTACTAACTATCTTCACAGCTCTCATTTGGTACCTAAAAAGGTGTTTGGCTGGACAAGAGGATGAGTTTCCTGTTCTTCCTTGACAGTGAGTGACTTGGGGTAGTTGACAGGACTGAAGTCTTTTAACTACCATTCTACTCTTCATTTTAATCTTCTTTTTCCCACCTCTGGACATGAACTAAATTCCCTTGCTGAAAATTTTACATGTAGGAATGCAAGGACATGGAAACAACAAACAGGGCTGTAAAGCAATAAGTATATTTGGCAAGGATACAGCATGGACAACTATGGTCTTGATTTTGCATGGAATGGGAAGTCTGGATGTATTCCTTGATTTTTATTGCCAGCTCCTGCCACACAATGTCCATGCTGCACACATGGGTATCAATCAGCTCTCTCATCCCAATCAACTACATTCCCACTTTCAAAACATGAAGAAACAATAATATAAAGCTGAAAGAAAGTGATCAAAATATCATGTTCTTCTATATTTACCTGGCTGTACACCTTTCTTCACAGGTCATGATAGAGAACAAAGAGAAACTCAGATATTCCATATTGTCAAAGCCTTGCTGTTTGTTTAAAAGTCATTACTTGTTAAATGCTCGGTGCAGAGGCTGTTGCAAAAAATATTTTCAACCAAATTTTAAATAAATGTATTTAATATTCCAATAAGAAAAAACTAATATTTACATATCTGGAGTAAAATATTTTATTTTACAGCCTTTTCAGGCTTAACATACAGCAGGCAGTCTGTAACCATAGCAATCAGCTGTATTGATGAAGAACCCAGCTAGGCTAAGCAAAAAGAGGAATTGCAGAGCGAGGAAAGATCTGATTAGTGCAACTGTGCATGCTAAGGACAACATGAGGATATTGGCTCCTGTTGACTGGAGCTGCACAAACAGTGAAAGATATTTAAGCAAATGTTAGCTAAAAATTAGAAATTGCTTGATTTCAACTCTGTTCACTTTTGCTGCAGAGCTTTGAGATGCACTTGAATTTCTTGAAACTTTTTGTTTGCATATCAACCTGCATAACAAGATTGAGTGTTATAAGCATTTGTAAAGAAAATAATATAGGCTAAATGGTGAATTGATCTACGGGTCATATTATGGAAAAAGGATCTCCAAATGACATTAGGAGCTAAACACACCAAAGATAACCAATCACATCTTTAGGAACTGGCTCAGGTATGACCTGGCAGTAACTTGACATTGTATCCCCCTCTGAGGCTATGAAACTTTAAGCACAACTGAACAAGGACATAAAACACTGTCTGTTACTATAATTTTGATCAGTTGTAATTAAGTTGGGAGAAAAAATGAATCCAACTAGCAGACCCATAAAAGGATAATTATAACAATTTAGGCTGTCAGTGATATTACCAATTTCTTTTAATATGATCATTTTTGCTGCCTCAGTATTAAAAATAAGAATTTGTTGATTTCTGAGCTTCAAATTCCCCAGCTGAAGTGAGACCTTCTGGCAGCTACATCTTCCAGGCTGAAGGTTTGTTTTTGTTCTAGTAGAGAAAAGATCAAGTCCATCTACAATCACCTTGTTGACAATTTATGACAAGGATCAACTCTTTCAAAGAACACACATCTTTCATCCCAGCATCCATACCATCTAATAAAATAAAAACCCAATCCATATTGACTTTCACAAACAATTAATACTGTAATTATTTTTACCAGCAGTTCTGAAGGATCCCAGTTTTAGGCATTATGTTAGGTACATTATGCTGCATTACATTAGATATAAATTACTCCCAAATTAAGCTCTACATATGAGTACATTGTGAAGGCCAGTGACACAGGACACAAGGAACCACCATCACAAACAATGATTACACACTGGGTTTTGTGATTATCATTGGGTTGTTATCCAGTAGCAATGGACAAGTGGGAAGGACTGGCTGACAGAATGTGCAAGACTCAACAACATTTGGAATATGAACAGGACCTACTGACTATTTCTCCTTCTTCCTTCAAGATGTTTGAAATATTTCTTATTAGTGGCAGATTAAAACATGACTATCAGCTTTCAGAAGGGAAAATTTCCTCAGGGGCTCTTAAATGAGCCTGGCAGAGTGGGAAGAAAACAAGACCCACTTGGACACTAGAATCTAGACTATACCAGATTCTCACAAATGTAAATATACAGTGCATCTACCACAGCATATGTATTGCAGAGCAAGTCCCAAATGCCAAATTACCTGCATCCTTCTGTGTGTTTGTATGCATAAACACACACATGTATGTACACCTGTGAGCACACACAGTCACCCACACATTAGGTGCTCATTCTTTAAATAAAGTTTAGAAAGTAAAATTTCTGTATTGCAGTTGAAAGTCAATATGATTACATTAACTTAGGGTGAATAAGATGGAAAAGACACCTTCACATCCTAGTGACATTTAATTTAAAAAATGAACTCGTGAATGTATGATATAATCTTGAGTTGTATAGAGGTAAATTTTTTAAAAAGACAAAAATTTAAAAAAAAAAAAAAAAGACAAAACAAATATTTGTAATTGATCAGTTAAGCACGGAAGTAATGAGGATATCTTTGGTCTGGAAAGGTCACGTTCTCAGTTCAGCTTCAATTTTGCTAAAGGTACATGCTGTTGTATTAAACTTAGGTAAAAATACTGATAAGAGTATTAGGAGTTGCAGCCTGGAAATAGCCTATGATGTGAGGAATTGCAGCTTGAAGGGGCTCCCTAGATTAATTTATTGTCAGATGGTTCCTGAATAGAAAAGATTATTTTCCAGTAAACTTCCCAAGTTGTTTTGCTAGTTCACCAAAGATTTGAACACAACTGATCAATAATTAATTCACTCCAGAGAAGACTGGTTCATGAGGTGTCTATTCTGTTAAAAATAGTAAAATCTTCATCTAGAAATTCATGTTTATCTCAGCACCTATGACTTCCTGTGAGCTTGCACTTCAAAATATCTAATAAAAATGTTCTGCTAGTCTGTTTCATGATCTGTTGTCTCTGTAATAGTAAAGCCAATCTTAGTTTAATTCAGCTACCTGTATTTTATTTCTTATATCTGTGGCTCAACTATCAGGAACAAATCTATGTAAAAATTTCAGAATCTCGAGTTTACAGAATCCACAATATAGAAAAAATTAACACAGATAATCTAGAATTAAGATCTTGACTCACTAAAAGCAATGACAAAACAAGCATGGCACTACACAATATACAGCTGTAGATTAAAAATCTGGTAGAGACTGCATTGATTCCAGATTGAAATTTTCCACATCAGGTCACACATTTTCCCAAAACACTTCCCACTCCCACTTCCCACAGGTATAAAATGGATACCTGAGATAAATACCCTGTTTCTATTGCTGCTAGCATGGAGCTGACCAAAATTCTCCCAAAGTTTTTCATGTAGTTAACTATGTTCACTAAAAACTGCATTAACATTCTCGTGTTCACTTGCCAGACTTCATTCTCGATCTCATTTTGTCTGTGTGAAGTAGATTGAAGATCCCTCTATTATCAATTTTCTTCTCCTGCAGAGGAAGTGCACCCTTTAACCTTCTCTTTGGTAAGATAAACAGCCAGAGAGTCTTCCTTATTTTAGAATAAAGGCAAATTACACAGTCCTTTGGTCACAGCTTTTCTCTAAGCCCTCTTCATTTTATTAACACTCTTTTAAAATTATGAATAGAGCTGTGGGAAAAGGATCCTTTTGTTCTCAGAAATTCCACACACATTTATTCATCTGCTTAGACTACTTGCTGACTGGAGTTGGATTAATAATACCTCCATTGCCCTCTTCCCTTATATTGTGCAAATTTCCTGTATATCACAATTATTTCAGTCAGCTTTGATTGTTAAACCTAAGTGTGCAAAGTTCCCCTCAAAGGATGTTGAATACAAACCACATGTTTTACTCATACTTTCATTTATGTGCACTTAAGCCCATTTGACACTGCTGAAGTTTCTTGTTGAGTCCAGGGCTGTTCTGGCTTCCAGAGCTGCTCCTCCTAAGGAGAAAAAAAAAAACTGAACCCTGCCTCACAATCACTCACTTAGAAAGGAGGAAAGGATTTCTTCAGCCTTAGATATGGACCCACTCACCTGTAAAACAACAGGAGTAACCAGGAAGGAAAGTGCATTGAATGTGTGATCTAAGTTTGCACACACATGCAGATGCATGTTTAAGCACACAGGTTCATAATGGCTTATTCATAGTGTGCCAATTTAGTGCAGAGAAAAAGAAAATCAAACTTCAGCCACAGAAGTCAATTTCCACATGGAAGAAATAAATATATGCTAAAAAGCAGATTCAGTCTTGCTTGACTGTCAATGAAAATCCTAGCTTCAGCCAAGGGCTTATGAAATTCCATGTTATTAAGGCTTTCAAATATTTTTTGCCCCAAAGAATTACTGCATTTACAAGTACACATACTTCATAATTATAGCTTTTTTATCAGTACAGTGAATATAATTTTGATTTCCAGACACAAAGGATAGATTACAGAATATTTTATCAAAATTTAATTCATTATTTCATTTTCCAAATATGGAAAACAAGAAAAAGAAACTGAGAATTTAAGTTTAGGGAAAAGAGGGGTTTTGTGCAATTTCTTGCCTATTCTTCATCAAAGTCTTTCCTGTTACATTCAGCTTTTCAACTATAAGGAAGCAGACCTTCAGGTTTTCTTTTTTTTTTTATGGATATTTTCAGCCTTTAAGGAATCCCTGTCAAATACATGTTTATCTATTCAATGTACCAGAACATTGGAAACTTTCTTTATCCTACTCAAGAAGTTCAGCTGCTGCATCAGAAAGCTTGCAGTGCTCAGCATTGCAGTGACTATGCTAATTTTCTGAATATCTGCCCATACAGAGCCAATGTATCACATCTGTCAGGAAAGACAATAAAAGAAAAGGCAGTCCTGTGCTCATGAAATTAAAAGCAATAAATAGCAAGCCTGTCAAGCACACCATGCAAGGCCCTTGTGTAGCCGCCAGGGTTTTCTTTTCCTCAGGCATTGCCAACAGCTGCAGGTTTTAAGGTCTATTTGTCATCAAATCTCAAACATAGCCTGCACTGCTTAACATCCTTAATCTGTGCCTTCCACATGACAACATCTGACTGCCTTGGAATTCTTGCACACAATGTGTTCTTCATTGTGATGTGTATTTTTTAAATGGCTTTAGCTAATGGAGCTGTTTAATTTGCCTCATGGGTTCCCATCTACTCATGCAAATATCTTGGCTCAATCATGCATTTCTTCAGCTAATCACCCAGATGTATACCTGTGGTGAAATTGTAGGAGCCTGGAAAAATCTTCCCACTGAGTAAGTTGTCATTAAGCAGGACATAGCTACAAACCCCAGTTAAATCCCATGTGTAACTTAAAAGCAGGAAACAAATGAGGATAGCCAGGAATGAATTATTTAACAATCTTCAGTCAAGTCAAAAGGTGTCCAAAGCTACCAGATTTCATGCTTCTCATCATTAATACAATTGTTCAAATGCATCAGGGTTAGGGAAGGTTTTGAGATAATTGTAATGAGACAATTTGGAAGAAGTAGACTTTTCCTACGTTAAAATACTCGAAGAATATAATTTTAGATGTATAATGAACTTTTTATTGGACATTTACTATTACTGTCAGGACTTGAAAATGTATCAAATCATTACCACAAACAATATGAATATAAGACAGGAGGAAGATATAGAAATGCTTTGACCTTTTCAGTGTGAATGGATTTCATAATTATAAAATGCCCATAGCCACCTACACAATATCAAAAGATATCTCTTCCATATCTCTTTTCACATGCACAGACACATATACATTCATTTCCTCAGTTAAAGAAGGAAATTTATAAGTTATACTGAGTTAAAAGTTAGAACTGGAGTACTAGAATGCCCCATGAAATATTCACTTTTCTTTGTACATTTATATTAAGTGCAAGATCCCTGTGCTAATGTAGTCCCATACACATTAATCAGTACATTGTTATTTAAGCTCATGTCCTAATGATTCAACCAACAGCCTTTTATACCTGTTTTCTCCTCTACCCTTCTCTAGCTTTTTTAAAAAACCTTTCCTGCATAATTTTTGTTATAAGCTGGTCAGAAGGACTTTCATGTAGAAATGTTGGTAAAAATGTGGATTCTGGATTTTGTATGGATACTGTTGTGTTGCTGCTCAGTTCACTCAATAATAGCTGGAGGTTTCAAAGAATACAGCAGAGTAAAGGAGGAAGCAGTAAGTCTACAGCAAAAGCTGCTTTGTACATAATCTTCCAAAATTTCTAATCTCGTCTACTTTTTTTTTAGTATTCAATATTTATGCCAGAAAATGCTGAATTTAATACTAATACCTTCCAGAGATTTCATAAGTCACTGTTTACTTTTAAGTTTAGAAAAATGTCATCAGGTAAAATTTTAGAGTTCCTCACACATTTTTGATTCTTGTCTACACTGATAGTTACCACCTACTTACTGTTTTTTCACATGGTCCATTAGGCATTCTGTTGGATGCCTTGTGGTAAATTAAAATGAAATGTATTAGTTCGTTTTATTAAAAAAATGTATGATAAAGAAATAGCTATTGGTTTCTTTGCTTGTGGCTTTTTCTTCTTTATTTACTCTGCATAACGAATTTCCTAATTATTTTACCATGCTTATTATAGTAAAATAATAAACACATGCCAATGTCATGATGTCTCATTTTATCAGTATTATAAATTATCAACTAACAATGAGTGATAAAGCTGTGTTCAAAAAATTGACAGTTTAGTGGTCAATTTATTTACAAAAAATAGTAATACTACTAACCTGTTGTGTAAGAAAAAAAATCTGTAAATGCCTTTAAGACAAATGCAATATTAAATGGTGCAATTTCCTTTTGGAATGTGCACATTTTTCTGTTGTTGTTTTGTGAACTTTGTCCTTCCAACTGTGTGTTTTATATAGCTTTTGCCTTGGAACTCCCTTGTTTCAATCCCCTAAAACTGTCAAGTGTGACTCCACCTGCTTTATTGTTCCCATAAATTCATATGAAACTAGTAGCTAAATCCAATTTGTGTCATTCTGTCTCTCTTTGTAGCCTATTCTAAATCTCCCAGCATGTTTCACAAAAGTAGAATCCTATTAAGGGCCGAATAACCACCACTGTATTTTATTCCATGGTTATTACAGTCCTGCTATTGTCACAGCTCTTAAAGACTCTTGTCTCTCCATGAATCTATGATGGTCAAAACCTGAAAATCTCATTATTACCTTCCTGTTCTGTTTTTCTCCATGTAATATCCTTTTCTCCTATACTATTTTTAATTAACTTAGGTCCTATATATTTAAGCTCAATATTTTGTCAATTTTCCAACCTGTAAAGTGCTAGATGTTAACATGAAAAACCTGAACTTCAGATAAGCTTGGTCCATGAAGCTGATGTTCCTGTCTGTAGTTTTACTGAAGTTCTTTGCTTTCAAAGTGCTTTAATTGAAGGATTAAAAATAGTAACTTATTTTTTCTTTATTATTTTTAATTAGAAATTAGAAAATGTGAATTTCAGTGAAAGTCCTACTATCTGGATTAAAACTCATTAAATAGCTGGATTAAAACCCATGAAGAGCTGTTATAAACAGAGTAATATCCATTAAGTATTGAAATATCATCAATAATATGGAAAAGAGGGCTCAGAGGTGACCTTATCACTCTCTACAGCTCCCTGAAATGTGACTGTAGCCAGGTGGGCTTGGTCTCTTTCTCCAGGCAGCAGCTGACAGAACAAGAACACACAGTTAAGCTGTGCCAAGGGAAATATAGGCTGGATGTTAGGAAATTTTTTTCATGGAAAGCGTGATAAAGTACTGGAATGGTCAGCCCAGGGAGGTGGTGCAGTCACCATCCCTGGATGTGTTTAAAAAAGACTGGATGTGGCACTCAGTGCCATGGTTTAGTTGAAGAGTTAGGGCTGGGTTGGACTCGATGGCCTTGGAGGTCTCTTCCCACTGAGTGATTCTGTGATTCTGTGATATATATTAAATTAATGCAGTCATTGTTTAAAAATTTTTGAGAAAAGAAAAAAAAGAGAGAACATTTTTAAATACTTCTGTTTAAGTTTTCAAAGTAAAATTGAACTCTTGTAATACAAATGTCTAGGAAACTCATCTCATAGATAGATAGATGCACATACAAGCAAAAAGCAAGAGATACAGAGTGGAATGTGCTCACTGGAACTGTATTCTAGAAGTTCCAAAACAGAAACAGATGTTGGTTAGTTTTTTTTTTTGGTTTGTGTGTGTGTGTGTGGGGGGGGGTGTTTTAAAAAATAAAAATTTAAATAATTGTCTCAATCTGCGATCATATTGTGCAAATACCTTGGCATGTCTTGGATTCCTGTTTATTTCACCTTCTGCACTCATGTCTCATGATTAAGTTCTCTCCTCTTTGCTGCAATACACATAATTAGATTTCAATCCTGCAATCCTAAAAGTGTACAAAAGGGCATTTCAAATACACGATAATTTTTCCAGGAACTAAGAGCACAAAAAGGATGTCTTAGGCTCAGGAAAGTTTGAGAGAGGAACTTAAAAACAATCAGGAATAATCTCCTTTAAAAAGTCACAAGGAATCTTGTGCCTAAAGGAAGTGTCTATTCCCATTAAGGAAGATCTCCTTCCACACATATTCCAAAGACGGTGTTGTGATTTATGAAATTTAGTGCTGTGCCATATACTAGCATGTGGATTCTGGAAAGCCAGGAATAAAACAGTGAGTTCATATCTGCTGGAAATGCTGTGCCCTAACAAAGTGAAGCTGATTCTCTAATATCAGAGAGGAGAAAAGCAATTGGGAGCATGGATGGGAACTTACTCCTTTTAGGCAATTTGGTTGAATTGAGAAGAATGTGCTCTGAATTTTTTTTTAATAAAATAAATTATATGATGACTCAAAGCAGTATGATTTAAAAAACCTAGGAACTGCAAAATAACCTCATAAAGAATGAAAGGAAGTTCATTATACTTTAGGTAATGAAGTGAACATTTATAGTAAATTTGATTATTATGTAACCTCATGCAATGAGGAAAGAAAAATCGAAACATCTTTCTAAACAAATGATGTAGTCATATTGCTCACAGGCTTTTAATGAAGTTTAATTTAGGCTGAGTGATATTTTGCTTCTATTATGTTCTGAATTTCATATGTTTAGGTCTGAAAGAAGGTGGCTTACTTTAGTTTTAATCAGTGAAGATGGACCACAATACATGGAGCACATTTTGAACTTTTGACAAGACCAAACCCATATTTTCTGAGAAGCTTTAGGAAATGGTATTTGGACAAAGAAAAGCTATTAAGACATTTAAACATTATTCAAATTAATATTTTAAAAACCTCTAAAAATCATTTAAGAAAGACCTTCAGATTTTTTTAACACCAGAAACTTTCTTGTTATTCCTTCCTTGCCCTGGAAATGTTAATTTAGTCTGTCTGAAGAAAGGTATCACACTGACATCAAATTTCAAGACTGGAAGGTACAGCTGCTCTTTGGAAAATAATTGACCAATCATCATAATTTTAATACTTGTTCAGCAAATTATTGCTCTCCTTCAATATCCTATTCTGACTTTTCTTTAGGAATAAATACCTGCTGCCCTGACATTTGAATTTTCACAGTGGTTAATTATTTTGTCTTTTGCAACTTGCTTAGGAAGTCACTAAACTCTGATTATTTCATAAAAGAGAGAAAGAGGGAGAGAAAAGACAGAGAAAGAGCAAAAGAGAGAAAGAGAGGGAGAAAGGGAGAAAGAAAGAAAAAAAGAAAAAAAGACAGACGAGGAAAACCAAACTCCTAGGTCCATTATAGAATATATTTCCAGAAGACATCTTCTGTAAGAGACAAGATTCAGCCTGAGGAGGATTTTTTGTTGACCTCTGGGAAAGGTTATTCATGAAGACATTTTTAGATCTCAGGCAAGACCACAGTCAGATTAAGTAAAAAAAAACCTAAAAAACCAAAAAAACCCCCACAAACAAAAAAAATCCAGAATAACAACTCTTCTCAAATGTCTGGCAAAGCAAACACAACTCCCAGCACATCCTACAATTAATTTCATAACCACAGCAGGAGTAGAAAAATACAGCTGCCCCAGAAGACAGGGAATATCTCGCAATTTTGTACACTGACAAAAAAATATATTTTCCACATGTACCAATGCAAAATTCTGCATTTACCTTTTATAATCACATACTTACATATATGTTATTGTACATGTGTAGGCAGAAAATTTCACATTGGTTAGAAACATAATTTCAGTCAAACCCCCCCAAATATTAAAAAAACCTGTGAAGTTCTGAACCATCCTTTACTCTTTTTGCAACAGTATCTCTACCTGCCTCATACTTGTATTTTTCATTGCATTTTTTATTTGTATGACTTTCATGAGCTTTAATCACCAGCAAAGAGAAAACAAGAATCTTCAATTCTTCTCAGATGTATTACAGTCTGCAGCTCTGGACTGTCTCTTTATGTTATAATCCTTCACAGTTATATCCTTAGATAGACTTTACTTTAGTTTTATTCTAGTCTTTGTTGTTATCCTCTCTTGAAATTTCTTACATTTCAGTGTGCTGAGGAGAAGGCCTTTTCTTTTCAGACTAAGATAATGCGATTTCAGAAATCTGTTTCATTTCTTCACATCAAAGGAATCTCCATTTCATTCAGCATATTTTGTACTAAGCATTTCCTGCTTCCTTTCATTGGTATTATATGTGCTTGATTTGTTAAATGGGATATTTAATTATACTCTAAATGGATCTTCATTCCTTCCTGTAACTTGATTTTTCATGACTAATTTGCTGGCCAATAGAATTAGCAACTCCCTCACCATTCCTTTTTACTCCCCTCCCATCTTCCATTGTCAGGAGATTAATTCAAAGCAAATGGCTTTACAAAAATGTTACTTTGTAAATACCTTAAACTGCATTTACACCCATAAGATGTTTTAAAAACTGTTTGTAATTGTGGGGATCTGTAAAGATTATCTTGATTTTATAATCAGATTTCTGTCCCCATTTTCTATTGGTCTTTTGCATGTATGAAGACTATGCCAAAGCCAGTAGCTTTGAGAACTTACTGCACTACACTGAATTAAAGGATAATGATTATAATTGGGAGTATTTGAAGTCTTCTCACTTGTAATGCAAGGGTAATTCATTAAATTGGGTAAAATCTTTCCAACCAAAACTATTCTATGAGTCCTTGATCCTTTCCATGAACTGCTGCCATGAATGTTTGAAATATTTTAGTAAATTCATACAGAGTCCACAGAGAAAGATGTGTACTGAAACAACACAGAAATGAAACCCTGCAATCACTACAACTAGTCAGCTTTTCAGATGTTTTCTACAGCAAACCTGAATGACAATTTACACAGTGGTCTGCTGCTCCATGGTTCTTGTAGGAACAATGGTAATACACTCAAAAACAGTGTCAAAAATATTGAGTGACAAAATTCAATGTCACTTAATGTTTCAATCTTAGTTTCCACAGACACTTTCTGCTTATTTGCTGCTTCCTATTGCATGTTAGTAATAGCTAATCCACAGAAGCCTGCCATTTCAGTTTTGAATTGGAAGCATTTATTGACATATTGATGGAAGACAATTTAATATTGAAAATTATTCATTTTTCTGTTCGCCATTTAAAGTCCATCTTCCAGCCATCCATTGATCTTACTGTCCTCACGTAGTTTGAGCTTTCCTTTCCTGAAACATCTATTCATCAGTATTTATTTTCCTGTTTCAGCCCTTAAGATGCCAGATTTCTTTTCTTTAGCAATGCTTCTTCCAACATAGGATGAGATTTCCTGGAGCCCTTGGTGTGGCCTGGGGCAGCTGGCCTACACTAAAGAATTGGATACTTAGGACTATTAATTTTCTCTGAGATTCATGAATCTGCTCTCTTGGTCAGACTGGCCTAAAATTTTCTGTGCTCTCACTTTGGGGAACACTTTAAAATAGTTGGATACCCATATCCATGGTACTGAGAAGCAAGGAAAGAGTTATTCTCTAGGCAAGAGAGGGAACTTACAAATGTATTGATGTGCACTTTTAAAGCACTTTTAAAGCATTTAACCATTTTCATTAGCAATTGAAACCAGAATTTGCTAAGTTCATTGAGAATGAACTTTTGTCTTCTATTCAACACAAAATCTAGCAAGGAATTAATATGAATTAAAAATTAAATATGTCAGTCAAAAAGGTTTCTTAAGCATGAAAAAAATAAAAAATAATAACGAATAAAAAAGAATTTTCTGATTACTTACTGGCCCATTCTTCCTCCTTGATAGCATGGGTTAACACCACAATACATGAAAAACTATTGTCTTCTTTTGAGGTACCATTATGATCAGTTCTTGGCATCCAGGTAAGGGCTGGTGACAGAGATTCAGTAAGACTCTCACTAAGATTTATTCCAGAAAAAGGGGCCTGAGGGATCACACCTTAAATTAAGAGCACCTGGATACTCTGAATGATTACTTCTACACAATCTAACTGGTCACCAGGAAGTTTTACAGCACAGGCCTTGGCCATGCTTAAAACTGTTAGTGACAGGTAATTGTACTCTGGCACTGTCACCTCCAGATTCATGGGAGACTGCCACAGTTTAGGCTGACCTTCAACCTGGCTGTTTCTCCAAAACAATGGCACTGGCTTCCTCCTGTTAGAGATGTCCTTGCTTTCCTCTCTTTTTCACAATATTGAACACCTTTTCCTTCGTGTAGGAAGAGTTCTTTCAATTTTAAAACATTATTTTGTTGCTATAAGTTCTTCCATTACAGGAAAAGCTGTTCTGCTTCAATCAGGGTATCCTTATGAATGATTTCTTTGCCTCACTCTTTTTATTGTGTCTGTGACATTTAGTCACTGAGATGTAATTGTACACATCCCTGAGTGCTCTGAGACAAGGATCATAGCTTTCTAAGTGACATTGCTGTTAAATTAGTGTTCAGAATGCTGTGTGGACAGAGCACCATTACAAGCACACAAACATACATAAAACATAAAAGGCGAGGGTACAAGTCAACCTACATCAATGGAGAGATTTCCAGTTTATTTAACTGAATTGCTAAAAAACCCTCTGCCTCTAGTGCACCAGTCAGACAGAGACAGCGCAAGGCTTTCTTTCTTTTGTTTTAGTTGATTAATTAGTCAGTGTGTGTGCAGCAGCACAAGCATAAGCTGATATGTAAGTGCTAAATGGCATTGTTCATACCGTGTTAAGCAGGCAGTTTAAAAATATGTTTTATTGATCAGATTGCTTCCTGGAGGCAAAACTGATGATAAACATTACTGGCAGGGTTATGACTCTCTGGAGATGGGCTGATGTTTGCCTCAGACACTTCATGTTTATGAAGGCAAAGAGAAGGTGCCAATGAAGAGCCACTCCCATGCTGTATTTGTGCTCCTTTGCACCCCTCAGGTTGAATTCATTTGTCTGTGAAACTGACTATTAATATTAATATTTTCTTTGAAGCGCCTTTTGTGCAAGGTGTCTTCTTACCAAGGGAAGTGAATTCCTCCTGATGTGCTAGGCACTGTATATTGTGGGAGTCATCCAATGGCTGTCAAAATAAAACACAGAAACGACACTTTCAGCAGAAGGGGGAGGAAGGGTGATCAGATTCACCAGGTACTGGTGGCTAATTCCTACTTGAGAAGTGAAGAGATTTTCCACATAATCTGAGCTGGGGACATACCCATAATATTTTACTTATTATGTACATATATTCTAAATTTCATTTGATACTTCTGTATCAAATAGGTCATATCTAATGAAGATATGAAACACTTCTCTATTTTTCATCTATTCCTAATGAAGTTAGTGTAGGAGTAAATATGAAGTGTGATGATGTAGCTCCTTCATGGAGGTGGTGATGTCAGACCCATGAGTACTTCAAAGCTTGCTACACTCAACGTTTCACCTGTGTATTGCATACATTAATGACATAAAAATATAAACTTATATTAAAAGTTACTTACATGGAGTGCCACGGAGTGAAAATATTCTACTGTACAGAGGCATCTGATTTAGCCATGTCTGCCCTAGTACTGTTTTGATAAATGGGATTTGATACATAGAATTCAGATGGTTAATTTTACCTCCATTTTTTCAAAAGACTTGGTGCACTGAAAGTCGTGTGTTTCTGCAGTGATTTGTACAAGAAAATACCAACTTTTTATTTCAGTAAGTAGTACAGCACAGTGTAGTTCCCCAAGCATTTATTCACCTATTAAATCATTACTATGTAAGGAAGAGATATGACAGATATCCTTGTTATATTGTTTTTAGGAGAACAGTGAAAAAAGAAGGATGTAGGAAGTCAAGCCATAAAAAGGTTCATGAGTCCCAGAAGTCCAGGTGTTTGGCTATGAAGGTGCCAAACCTTGAGGTGAGGAAAAGTCTCTTTACTAGTCCCTACAACAGAAATTTATTGAAGGTATTTTCAGCAGTTTTTTTATTCTGAAACTTTAAAATTTTAATTTTGAGTCTTTCTTTTAAATATTTTAAATATGAATAGACCTTTAAAAGAATGTAATTTTCTTTGCAGTAACAAACAAGTTACCATGTCTTACAAACAAGATAACAAGTATCCCAGCAGAAGGACCCCATGGTGTGCAAAAGAAATATTTCTCTCAGCTCAAGACCACAGACTACTCCAGAGCACATCATATTAGTTCATGTTTTGTTCTCATTTGCTAGAATGTCTTGGCCTTATGGTTCTGCCTGCAAGGAAGGAGAATTGTCCACCATAGCAAAATACACGTGTCAGATAAAGACAAATCTGGATTTTTTAAAAGCTTGTCATTTTAATGACTCCAAGACATCAGGGCAACATGTGTCAGCAGAGTGAGCACTGTGCAGACAGGGAGATAATAAAAATGCATGTGAATATGTATGAATCCTACGTTCCTGTTTTCACTCCTAGCTCTGACACCCTCCAGCCTGCAAGTACACACAATAATTCACCCTTAAAGGAGGTTTAGAGATTTATTTCTAGGACTGTAAGCAGGCACTTTGTCTCCTCCAGCTGCTTTGAAAAAATGGCTGAACGCAAAAGCAATGACAAAAAAAGGGCTTGCTATCTGATGGAAATAGGATTAGAACAGTAGAGTGCAGTGGAAGAGGGAAAAGGGAAACCATTTCTTTCCTTTCCTACAAGTTTGGGATGGTACAACCTGCACATTAGGAGCGTGAAAAAGTAATTTTGCACTGAGTGACATTCAAAACTTCCCTTCCTGCTTATTTTATATGTAGGGGTGCATATTTTCCTCTGTGTTTTCATTTTTCTCTTTCTTATACTAGAAAATCATGTCCAAAAAATGGTGTATTTCCCATAGAAAAAAGCCACAGTATTTCTGCCTAGTAATATTTTCAGTAAAAACAATAAATGTTTAAATGGTAAAGAGATCTGAAACTAATATACCTTATTTTATTCTGTATATTGAGTAGATGATTTACCTTTATGTCTGGATGCTACTCAGGTTAATGTTACACTATGTTAATTTTCCCGTTTTTCATCTTTATCTTTTTGAGTGCACTTTTCATACTTTATATAATTTCTTATCTCACTGCAGTGTGTTGCACTCAAATAAAAGAATAATAAGCTGACTACAAAATAGCACATTATTAAAATAAATTAAAATGTTTATTTTAAGCAGCACTATTTTTTTCACATCTTTGTTAGCTTTTCTTCATGTCCAGATCCTGAATTTTCTCTAGTGGGTCTGAAGGACTGTTTTCAGCCTTGTATTAGAGAGCACTATCAAAAACCAAGGAAACAACTGCTTTGTGACTGCACAAGAACATCCATTTAATGTATTCTGTAGACTTTAACCTTGTAATGGTTAAATATTCTGTATTATTATTCAAAATCCTTTATTATATTTAGACTACTCTTTCATAAAATCAACAGGCAACTGATATGATATAGTTGTGTGTCAGTCTTCTTAACTATCAGGTATAGTGAAAAACAAATAAGTAGACTCTACAGTCAAAATATTCCTTTTAAAAATATTTAAACCTGATAAATGATCAGATGTTAAATCATTAAAGATAAGAGCATTAAAATTTTATATAACTGATAACTCTAAGTATTCTTTTAATACCTTACTTCCACAAGTATTACATCTCTTGAAACTGTCATTGAAATTCTCTAGGCATTCAGGGAAATTAGGTTCTACAGCTGGAGCTAATGTGCTACCACGATAAATTTTTCACTTTCAGTATGAATAGAAGGTTGAACATTTAATTGCTAGATTCTCAGTGACCTCTAAGATGTTATTTTAACCTGAAAAAATTATAATTACAAACTATAAAGTATTATCAAAATTGCCTCAAAGATACTGATGGGAATAGTCATAATTTTCCTTTAAAAATAAACACTTACACTTGGGTACGCTCAGTTTATATATTGAAGATGCTTGTTTTATTTAGCTGCCCATACCAGAGGTACCCCAGCTATTTTAAATGATGAATTGCACATGTCCATACACATGTTTATTGTAGCTTTTGATGCAGTAGCCATAAGATTTTTGGGAAGGCTCCTACTTCACTGTACTTGACTTTGAATCAGCATGATTGATGATAGTTGCTGTTTTTCATCAGCAGGGCCAGTTTTGAAAGCCTGAAGGACCTATAGCTGTAGGCTGCTGGGGAAAAGAGAAAGACAAGAAGTGATGGTTAGATGTTTTTGCAGTCCCACTCTGAACTGCAATTTGTCCAAGTCAGTCTTTGCATGTCCTTAATTCATCCTTGATATCTCCCATCCTCCAGTATTTCCTTTACTTCCTCCTCCTTCACCTCAAAGTTCTTGTCCACACCTTTTTCATGGCATGAGGTATCTTCAGAAATACCCATGACCCATAGAGAACTGATTTATGAAGGTACACACAAAAGTATTTTACATACAAAAGTGTTTAACATCTCAGCTCTTTTACTTGGCAAAAGGTGCATGAATCCTTTAAGAAAAGATGAATTTTAGATACAGCCTGTTTGTTTCAACTGAGAAGTAAGAAAGGCAGAGAGATAAAACAACATAGGTGAAGATAAACTGAAACTCCAAACTATTATAGGACAGGGAGAAGCTGGGATCCCATCCTTATTTCATCTTAAGCTGTTTGCTTGACTATAAAAAGGAATACACAGAGCTGAATTCAAGGATTTTCTGCTAAGGACAGCTATGAATATTAAAGGAAAAATACTATATTGAAGCAATAAATCAAGGAGAGAACCCCAGAATTTATTCTGCCACCATCATCACTGTCAGAAGACATCAGAATCCTGATGGTGAGAGGAAGACATCACTGAATGGAATATTTTGAATAAATGAAGCCTGGTGCCAAGGGAAATTACAGACTTTTCCAAGAATGTCACCCTCACAGTCATGGAGCTTTAGACCTTCAGAAAGAAAACTGAAGTTCGAGTAAATATATATACTAAAAGTACTTTGACAAGTGTATGAGATTTTCAGCACTGTGATCATTGGACTACTCCCCAAAAGAGTAATTTTTGTATATAAATAAAACTAACTTTGTTTATACAATCACATTGAATATATATGTTATCAGAAATAAAATTTTTAAAAAAAGAACAAAAAAAACCCTTCTTAATAAAATTTAATTAATGCTGAAATACTTAGTAAAGACAGGTATGGTGAGGAAGGTTTGTTTCTCAGGTTTATCCACATCCAAGTACACCTTCCATAGTCCCCAAGTTCAAATCAAAAATTAAAAAAGGAAGGGCCAGTCAGTGGAAATATAACTAGCAAGGCAACTGCTAAGTAAGGTAAGGAAAGATACATGAATTAGTGTTGTTTGGATTTTTATTTTTTTTTAACCAGCAAATAGCACTAAATATAACATTTGAAAGCTATGAGGAGAGGGGGTTTTAAGTGTATTTTTTAAGGAAATACATGCATGTACTAACGGTTAAAGGTGACCATCATAAGTTTTATCACTGTAAGAACGCTCATTTTAAATTAAAAATATTTAATTTAGCTTAGAAATTTTATTTTCTATTATTATTATCAGCTAATCTGTCCTACAATTTTTAAGAGAGTTTTTCTATTTTACCAAAGATATCTGAGACATTACCTAATTTTTGGGAAAGTTTGGGGTACAGATATTTTCCCCTTTCAAATTGTAGTTTTTCTTAAGTCTGAAAAAACCTTGACTTTCAAGGATGTTCCAACTGATGAAATTTTCTGCCAGTCCTCTAACTGTGACTTTGGATGACACCTTTGTTCAAAAGATGGAAAGAGAAAAAAGGAATACAGTCACAATTTACCCATCAGGGATAAAGACAATGTGGGGGCCATCCCCTGGAAGTGTGGAAATTTGTGCAGTGTTTTAGAAACCTCAGGGTATCAAGTAAAGCATTTTCAGTATTCACAGACATGTATTATTTGGCTTAGTCCTCCTGATAATTTTAGATTTATTTGGGCATGTCAAAGACTCTACATAACCTGGGTAAGCCTTTTCAAACAATGCTGTGTCCTAAGGAATGATTGTATATGAGAAAACAAATTCTTTCAGGAGTAAAAGAATGAACTGTAAGAGTAGTCATGATATCAGGTGAATAAAATTTTGGCTGGTCAGAAATGGCAGACATTTTTTCCACTGACTTTTTTTTTTTAAACTTTGAATAGTAGCCTCATTCAAATGTTTAACGACAATTACCAGAAGGAACAAGCTGAAATAAAAGAAATCAACCTTTTGCCATCTTGAAATTCAAATGTATAGAGTTGCAATTAACTTGGCATTGTATTATGGCATATTCTTATGGAGAATACAGAAAAAAAATCCCCATAATATACTGCAATGAGTAGAATTATGAAAGACTTGGGCTGCAAATTCTTAATTAAACTTTACATTTTTCTGTAGAATGATATTTGCTTGAAGGGAAAAAAATGGGAAAAGCAGCATTATATTTCCCAGATCTGATTGCAAAGCACAGCTCAAAAATTTCATGGGGAGAAGGCAAGATCCTCTAAAATCCTGCATCTCTCCTTTCTGCTCAATGTATTGCTTCCACCTGTCTAGACATATGTTTGTTCATCCTTGCAATAAATTTTTGACATCACCTTACAGCATCAGCTATTTTACCATCTATTATTATTGCCTCCTACTTATAACACTAATCCTAACAAAATACCACCTTACCTGTATCAGTACATTATTTATGTCTCTATGAAAGGAAGAAATGTAGCAAGCTGAAGAATTTTCCTAATGTTTCCAAAGGTAGAGGCAGAAGAAAAGAAAAGCACTTATCCTTCTACAAGTCTGCATAAACCATAGGGAGAACAGCTTTTGTGAGCCCCAAAGTGAGGCAGATCACACTACTGGCAATTATTAAAGAGCCTGAATAATTTTATCTGAGGTGGTCTGTGTTTCTTCTGCTGTTTCCTGCAATGTGACAGCCTGCAGGAACTCTCAGTACAAGGAGACTGAATGCTAAATGTTGGATCAGTATCACAAAATGTACTTTTTTGCAAGGTTAAATGAAAACAGACTATTTTCCCAGCCCTTGGGACTGAGAATTTATGCAGTGACAGCCTTGAAACCCAATTTGGATTAACAGAAATAACAAGTGAAGTTAGTGAAGAATTTAGTACTCAGTGAATGATTAAGAGTTTGTCAGTGACTAAAATCTTTTAAATACTAACAATTAAAGATATGTTTGTTGGCTTTTACATCAAATCCCTGCTGAAGTGGGAAGGTATCTGAACTTTGTCACTGAATTTCAGTTCACCTTTTGTATTACCTGCCTGATCTTTTGTGTTGTGATTTTATCTTGGTGATGAATTTGCTTTTTATAACTCATAGAGGATGTGGTGGAAAATTAGTGTCAGCTTACCATTTAACCTCTTCCTGTCATTCACTCCTATTGCCATTTTTGTACAGATTGCTATTTATCACTGTGGTATTTCATTTTGAATTCTAAATTACACATATAATCAAAAATTAAATGTTATAATCTTTAAATAAAAGAACTTCCTACATAACCTCTGTGACAGGCTGTAAATGTGTGTCTCTTCCTGAACTCTACTTTGTAGTTGAAAATTGTCAGGAATTCTTTTATGAAGTTTGTGGGAGTGGGTTTCTACAGAAATGTCAATGTGCTGAAATTTAAACTTTCCACAGATCAAGTTTCAGTGCAAACATAATCAAGAGAAGTTTCTCAACTCAGGATGGGAGTTTCTAACTGCAATCAGAAAAAGAATTGGACAGTAATAAAATTGACAACAGCTAAGAAACACTGCAGAAACAAAGGAAGCCAAGGTTCAAACCTTTTAATCAATCATTATTCAATTCTGTAAATAGATCCATCAGTGGATCTATTTCAAACAGAGGACTCAAAATGCATATGAGGTGTAAGAAACCAGACTGAAATCCACACTTCACTTTGAATATGACTCTCAAATTCCTGAATTTACTCTACTACAAAGCAGTGCTGCCAAAAACGCTGCCACTTTCTCACTTGAACACCTCCAGATCACACAATGTGCAAGAGAATCTCACCACTTAGAGGAGGAGACATCCGGATTGTAAAGTATTTCACTCCTCATTACCAGACCTTTCACAGCACTCAAATGGCTGTATAAGGTGATAGCACAAACCAAGTTCTTTAAATGCACAGCTCTCCCATATGGGTACACAAATGGGTCTAGAGTTACCCGTTTGGATTTTTAGTACATTAAGCTACTCTGTGGAAAGTCTTTGTTCACACTTCATGATTCATGCTGTGAGATATTTCTCCCGAAGAGTAGGAAACCACACAACTTTTCTGCAGTCCATAGTCTGACTTGGTGCATTGTGTATATTGGTGTATTTGTGAGCACACACACACACATACATGTGTACCCATGAATGGACCTATAAACACATATTTGTACATGTACATGAACAGGAGTGAGCACAAGAGATGACAGCAAACATTCTGGGGTTTGTGGTCTGTTTAGATGGGTTTCATCATCTCTTCCTCCTGCTATCCACAGAGGCACAGTGATTAGTGCTGGAGCCGTGAGTGTTAAGAACCTCGAGGCAGATACAGAGAACACAGCAGTGTCAGGGGATGCTGAATGGAATTTTTCTTCTTATAAAAACAGCTATGCCATTTCACCTTGAACAACTGACAAAGTTTCCACAGAGATCTTTAGCCTGGCATCAGGTTTTTAACTCCTTTCTGTCTTCTTTGCTGAAACATCCTTACAAATGGTAAAGCCTCAAAATTGATATTTTCTAAAGGGCAACAATGAGAACACGGAAGTCCAGCAAGGTTTCTGTCTCATAAGGAAGGAATGTGATGTTCAATTATCAAGAAGTTGCAGTACTATAGAGGATAAAGAGGACTGATACTTCTTCCTGACATTCATTATGCTTGATATTCCTCACTGTACATCAAGCTTGATATAAATTCTTAAAGCCACCAAATTTTCCTAACTAAACTGTCAATATTTATTGTCCCTGTGGCCTCTTGTATGTGCTGGATTCCTCCTTTATCTGGTGTTCATTCAAAGAAAATGCTGTGGAAAACAACAACAAATCATGCTGCCAAAAAATCATAAATGAGATTCAAATTCTCTTTTACAATAAGCACCTCAATGATTTTTAAGTTCGTTGAAATTCGCTATAACTGCAGAAAAAAATCTTTTTCTTCCTAGTAGAGTGTGTTCACTTTTACACAGGTATACTATTGGTCAAATCTTCCAGCTGTGAATAGATTTTGTTTCCTTCTGTCCTTGGTTTCTTGTTCTATGACATGTATATTTTTTTTTCCATTTGAAATGCTTAGATGATGAAGAAATGTGTGAACAATGTAGATTTAAAAAAACAATTTCAGAACTTTCCTCCTTTCAGCATGAATCGGTACCATTGTAGTGCTATTTAAAGAATCTCTCAATCTTTGCAGTAGTTTAGGATTAAGATATTTGATAGAAGCTTATGTGAGGATTAATGAAAAAACAGTTTGCTGTCCATCATGTTTGTATTTTATCACTCACCATCTTGCAATGGGAACCCAACAAAAGTGTTCAAAGCTAGGGATTATATAAGTGCAAAATTACCTGAGACCTACAGAATGACCAGGCTATAATCATTTCTCAAGATCTCTAGATTTGTTCCAAGAGTAGGAATTTTTTCCCCAAAGCCAATTTTTAGTAAGCATTCCATCAGGAGGACTTGCTATCCTGCAGAACAAGGCAAGCCTGAGTGAAAATGCAGTATACCATTCTGATGAACTTTTATATAACATATTTGAATAGCTGAGGAACAGAAAGATTCAAATTTTGGTGTGTTTGTCTCCAAGAACCCCTGGTATGTGCACTGTGGTGCAAAGTGTGATGGCAGAATGTCTGTGGTTCTGCTTAGTGCAGGGGATGAGATTGAGAAAGATTCAGCAGAAAATACAAGGTTCTCAAGCCCAGTAACCACAGGTAAGGGACAAATTTGCTATTTCACTCTAGTTAATCTAAACTAGTACTTAATTGTGTTTGGAAAATAATCTTATATAATCATGTTTTATTTTTGTTTTTAATCCAGAATTACCTTGAAAAGTTGAGATGTAAGGTGTAATTCGATCACTATAAATGTGAAAACAGTAACAATCAAAAGTTAATAAACCTTTACCATGGAAATCAAGATTTAATTGAAAGATCACTACAATGACTATTGTAACTGAACCATGTATATGATAATCTAATACTCCTTTATTTCAAATTAAAAATAGAGTTGATAACTGATACAGAGATGATAAAAAACTGTTTCACTCCTGACATCAATGGAAAAGCATCTACTAATTTTAATGAAAAGAGAAAATTCATTTATCAGTTGGTCATGTCTACAAAGCTATTTGGAAAATCACAAATTCATCAAATGTGAGACATGAAGCACAGAATTACCTCTAAGTAAAGCCTACAATAACCTATTTGCTTTGTTGATACATAAAGATCTGAAATACATAATTAAATTATTTTATTCATAATACCAGAGTAGAATCTCTGATCAAATACATAAAATGCAGCAGCTGTCCAAAAATAGTTTTCAAGTTCATTTAGAGCTCTTTCTTACTCCGGCTAAAACTTTTAAGTAGTTCTTGATATTTGACAATTCTCACATCATGTACTGAATCTTTGCCCCAGCTGCTGTCTGTCCCAGCTCCTGAGACACTTTCCTGTAGGAATTTCTTTTCTAAAGCAGGACAACTGTTGCCTGTGGAGGAGGGCTGGGAAGATGCATTTATGAGCATGGCACAACTTTGCAGCTCCCATTTTATCTGCCTGGTACCACAGCTGTGGGAAAGAGGGGTGTGGGAGCAGTGCCTGTTAATGCAGCAAATGGGAACCAAGTGCAGATGGGGTATGCTTAGCACAGGCAGTGCTGTATCACAAATCTCACTGCAGCTACTCCACTGGCTTGTATTTTCACATGAAAAGCAAAGGACTCTTTCCTATTCTATCCCTCCATCATCACTTAACCTCATCTGGAATTGCTAGAAATTTTAACAGGAAGGAAAAAATTATTTGAATTTAATTTTGTCAAAAAGTGGTTCTGAATAGAATTTTGGGCACTTTTTTCCCAACAATTTCCAACATTAAAAAAATTAAATACCTTTAATTTGAGAAAATATGATAACATTAAAAATGAGATTTTTGTTATGAAAGCTTATTCAAGGCATTCTTTGAGCTTAAAAAAAGAGATTGATTAAAAGCCCACTGTAAGAGTGACTTCTGATGTTTTTCAGTAGTAATTTTGAGAATTAACCACAGCTACAGCAGAGTTGGAGGAAGAATAAGGCTAGGTTTGAGCATGGCTGTATGTGGACAATGATATCAAATATAGGTGTAAAATTAAAGTAATAATTTGACAAAGCACTTGAATTGGCATGGCCAACAGTTACCTGGTTACAGAAACCTATTCAGAATCAGCAAGAATTTAAATATTATGACAGAATTTAAAAAGATTCTTCTCCATTTTTTAAGCTTTTTTTCTCAGAGACTGCACTTATTATTTCTGATTGTTTTACTTGAACAGTGAAGCTGGAAATGCACTGTAGAAGCTGAAAATACATACTGTATCTAATTGTGAAAATCACAGAAATTGAAATTATTTCTCCTTCTGCATCCATTTCTAAGGACCATTCTTGTAAATTAGTTACTGAAAAATGATAATTCTTTAAATGGCTGTAAAATACCTTGATTTTAAGAGTTTTGCATTGTTTTTGAATAGCCTGTTCTAAAATAAGCTTGTCAGTTAAGAAAAAAAGATAGGGTTTTTTTTATATATGCTGAGGAGCAAAGGACATGGGATAACAGCCTCACTCTGTAGAAGCTGGTGACTTTCCTCTGACATATCTCATTAACCTATGGTGCTTCAAGAATGAAATTTCAATGAATTTAACTCAGTTCAAGAATGAAATGAACACCTAATATCACATGCCTAGGTACAGATGCAGATACTGCTTTAGATACCAATACTGATTTAGATACCAATATTGATTTCCTGGTGTTCTATTTTTCATTATCAAAGAAAGAAACAAACAAGAATACAATAATTAATAAAGAAGACGTGCCCACAAAAACAGGCAGACACCATCTTTAACTTTCAGTTCTACTCTTGAATATTTCTTGAATATTTCCCGTCAAACCAGTACGTAATCACTTTTTTTTAACTTTAAGGCAGTAAGTTTAAGTAACAATATAAGAATTTTAAAATGCAACATACCTATTTTAGTAAAACAAAGATTCAGCTCAAGCTCTAAGAAGCCAGGATGATTGTGGCATGAGGCAGCATGAAAATCAGAGAATTTTCTTCCTAAATATATACATTTTGTTTCATGGGTACAGTTATTTCTGTTTAATTTTTCATTCTCTGGAGTCTGCATGGCTCAAAAACAAGCAGCTTCATTGACAGCAACTGGAAGTAAGATTCTATTTTCAAAGTTGTCTCTAAGATCTGCATGGAAATGTAGAGTGTAAGGAAATGCAATGTTGCATTTCTTCCATGTGCCATTTTTTATGTAAAAAGACTATTAATTGGTCATTATATTACCTCTTTTTTCCCCTTTCAGCAACTAGTAACATTTTCAGTTCTCCACCTAAGCTATAAAATTCATGTTAAATTAAGTTCATACATCAGTAACAAATCTGATGAACATTTCAGAGGTATGAAAGACTGAAATGGAATGTGTGAACAACCAGCGCAGAACTGGTTATCCAGAAGTAAAGCAGAAAGAAGACTAAACAAATAAATGATTAAAATCCCCAGCTCTACTGATAAATAATACCTTAGGAAGTTAAGAGCTCCTTGTTGACCCAAGACTAAAAGTATCTCATAAAATTTTTGAAAACAATATCACAGAATTTGGGCAATTGAGATTCAAAGCCTGGTTTCCCAAAGTATGGCATTTGAGGAAATATGAGTTAGACCTGAAAAGTTCAAGAAGTTTAGCATAGCTGATAACTTATTTTGCAATGTCTTTGGAGAAAGTTGCCCTATTAGGCTTTTATTTTCTATTTAAAACTGTTCCAGGCTTTCAATAAGGGACAGAAAAAAACCCATAGATGACTTGACAACAAGTCACCCTATCTGAAATATATAAAATCCATCAAAACATGTCTTCCTGCAATCATAATGCAATCATAACCAGACATATTTCATGCTTTCTGTAGTTTGTTCATCACTTTTTGAAAAACATATGTTCATGCCTACTTACACTCCTACTGAAGTTATGAGAAGGTCACCCCAAAAGAAGGGTCAGAATAAAGTGTTTTTAAAAGTGTCACACCATTGGATTTGTCCTTATAAGAATTCAAATAAATTATCAGCTCTTCAATTTAGACATATTTAGACAAACAAGATGTGGAACTCCTACCTACAGGAACAGAATGGGGTGAGGAAAATGGTGCATCCAAGTTCTTCCCAAGATGCCAAGGCCAGAAGGAGGTTCAGGCTGGATTGCCCTTCTCTGTACCCACCCCACAAAAACTTGTGGGGTGAAAGGAGTGTGTTGGGCATATTTCCAGCCCTGATAGTAAGGATCATTTTTTTAATCAAAAACCAAGTAATTTCTCGAGCTGACTAATGAAGTGATCATCATAAACATGTTTTCCAGCCAACTCACAGTAAACAGTCATTACTTAAGAGAAAGTTTTTGCACTAATCAAGTCATGCTTTTAGTACAGAGCCTCATTTAGCCTGAAAAAGACACCAAATTTTGTGTCTCAAAACAAACTCCTGTAACTTATATTCTTTCCCTAACAGATATTTAGACTGGAATGCTGATGAATATGGATAAGCAGTTTCTCATTTCTATGGTCAAGAAACAATTATTTAAGTGAGGAATTACATCTATTTCTCTACTATCCTAAGAATAAGAAAATGCTTTTGCAGAGGAGAGTCTTTGGCCAAAACCAAGATTATGCTCAAAATAGATACAACCCTATGTACTTTAATTCATTAGTTACATGCCCATGGCAGTAAATTAAACATGTAATACCTCTCAAAATTTCTTTGCTTCTTAGACACTTATCTATTATTGGAAACATTACAAGGTGGAAATACCCTTAGAGATTCTACCAGTTTACCTCTGATAATGTAGACTTGTTTTTAGTGTTACCTTAAAATATTTAAATCCTTTTAAGACCTGTTATAAACATTTCCAAAATATCAAGTGGTACAAAACAACTTTCTATTATTATGTGTGGTACATAATTACACTATCCAGTTACTAAAGGAAAATAAAAAAGAGAGAGGAGGAGACACAGAGAGAAAAAAAATGTACTCTCTATGTTTAGTGTAAGATAGACTACCCCATACGTCTGCATCCTAGCAAGTTTAATATGTTGTGAAGGTCACATTGGTATTTTCCATTGCTTTGCATTAAATGAGTGCTATGCCTTAAAGATCAGTTTTAAAGGTAATGGACTTTCAATAATCCTATAAATCTGTGTTGGTATTATGTATAAATACTAATGAAGAATATTATGTTTCTACAAACATTGTTTCTTGCATATCAGACCTTATTTAAATTCAAGACTCTGTTTCGTTACAACAGTGACCTCTAAACCCTGAGAAATGCTCCAGATTTTCTGCTGCTGATGTTTTTTGTCTCCTACTTTGTGCAGCTCCATGTCTGGAGTCCAGACCACTGCAGGCAGAACAGAGAAGGCGAAGCAGAGAAGTTTGTCATTCAGTTTTGGTGCCCTGTACACTGAGGACAGAGCCATGTTTGAGTTTACAAAGCTGCCTGCCTGGCTTGCATCTCATCAATCAAGGGGATGGGTCTCCCTGGCAATATATCAACAAGCAAATTTCACTCCTTTCAGCATTATTTTCTGCATCTTGAGATGAGCCAAAGCCTGTTTATTAGAAAATACCTAATTTGGAGAAGGGAACAGTGAAAATTTTTTTCTTCTTTTTTCTTTTTTCCACTTCTATTTTCAATTCTTGTCAATATTTTATGGATTTTTTTTTTTTTTTTTTTGTAGAATGCCAGAGTATAAACACAAGAAAAAAAAAAAAAACAACTTAAAGACACAATTTGCAGTTCAGGGGATCAATCTTTGATTCCTTATGCCATTATCAAGTCCCTCCAAGGTAACAAGCAAGGAAAAAGAAGAGAGACCTAAGAGAGGATTAGAAAATATCAACAAGAGTCGTCTGTGTCTACAAAAGTCCTTTAAAGTTGTTGTCTGCAGGTTACACAGCAGGAAATGTAAAATCAAGCAAATTAATAGAGCCCAATAGCATCACAGTGGCTTAGCATCAGTTCTTTCAAGTAGTGTGGTGAGCCATAGCATGCTCTGTGATTTGCATGCAGTTTTTCTCTTCTCCTGCTTGCCTTGTTCTTTGTTTTGTTACCCATTGTTTGGAAACGTTCTGTGAGGTATTACACGGATCCTGGCAGTGTCACTGGAGGAGCCCCTGGCTTCTCTGAGCCCCACCAAGCATGTTCTGAGAGGCCTGTTGCCAGCAGGACACTTTCTAAAGACATTTTGAAAGCACTTAGCCTTCTGATAAAAACATAAGAAAAAGTTAAAATGGAAAATGAAGCTGAAATTGCAAAAGAGTGCAGAAAGTTTTGGCACTGTGTACTCAAAAGTGTATGTTTCATCAGTTCCACACTTTTTAAGTTTAAAGACAATACTGTGCAATCTAAAATATAGTGAAATCTAATAAAATATTTTCAAAAAAAAAAAATTAAAGAAAAACCAAAGTTAATAGTTAAAAGTTAATAGTAAGCAAACATTTTAGTTGTGAGGGAGAGAATATGGGAGATCAAAAAGCTATGGCACAGATGAGGTGACTGTCTAGGTGACTTTCAACAGTCAAGGATGCACTTTGCCTTCCCACTGGTAACCTTGATTTCAGTCAATGGGAATTATACATGCACACAAAGACAATAACAGTAGGGATTTGAACTGAGTTTGCTTAAACTGTTACTATCTTTGTAATTTGTATAGGAAATCTATATTATTGTCCAGACAATGGCAAACATTAAAGAATGATTATTGTTCTATTGTTCTTTTGTTCTATTTTTACAAAACCTGAAACAGTTATTTTAGTATCACATTAAAAAGAATATTTTTAGATGTTCTGTATGTTCTGTATTCACCATTATTATAGCTAATATACACTAAAGTAAATATTAATTTCATTATCATCTACTTTTTTTGCTGCAGAGAAATACCAAGTAAATAATTATTTATCACATTATTTTTCTTTCTCATAAATCCTTACAAACTCTAGAATATGTTGGTGCCTCATGCAGGAAATAATATGCACTTAGAAATGGTCATGAACCAGGACTACTGTAGAAAATCCGAACTTGCTGTACCAAGCAAGGTCTCTGCCTCCAGAAGGAGTAATATATATGCATGAATTTATATATGCATGTATCTTCAGATACAATGATCATCCATCCAAATTCATTAAAAATACTGGAATATTATTTCTCTGGTGGGTTTTATTTTGGCCTGTCTAGCATTGTATGCAAAATTCTGTGCAAACATGCACTCAGCAGCTTCTCACCCAGGTCATCTTGTGAGGGATTGATTCAGGATCTGAACATGAAGCACTCAGCAAAAACACTGCTTGATTTAAGAGATTAACATAGTTCATTGCCAGAAGTCCTTGTCTTTTTCTCTGTGAATAAGAAATTGCTAATGGGGGAAAAAGGGGTCTGATCACCTCTTTTGAGATAGGTTGGGTGTGCACAGGTAGACTCTTGTATATTCTGTCATTGAGCTGCTTTGTTTACATCCAGAAAATGATTTAGGGGACTTGGCTACCAGCAATATCTGCTGAGAACTAAATACATGAGTAATTAACCACTTAAACCTGCTGAATCTTTTCAGGAATAAAGACTTTCCAAGACATAAGATCTGGAATTTTTTTGCATAGAAAAGAGACAAGTTGCAGCAGCTTACAGACAAATTAAATCATGTAAACATTATTGTCACAACAATTACTATTCCCACTGCAAATACTTGTACAGAGTAAATGCACCTCCTGTCACCCCTCATGACCCAGGCTGCTGTTCTGTTCAGATTTGTGCCATGCCAGAGGCAAGAAAATGACCCCTGCTCTAAAATCCCTGCTGCCTTCACCCACATTATCTGAATTGTCTGCTCTGCTCTGTGAGCTGCCATGTCCTTGGCAGATGTTATTTGTGTTGTTGCACTATTTACATGAGCAAACCAAAGTTAATAACGACATGTCTGGAACAAGAAGTACAAAATGAGATGACAGAAAGTGTCAAAGGGAGAGCCTTTACATCTTTAAACATGAATAACATGAAATGATTTTCCTTGGTTCTGATTCTAGTCTGTTGGAGAGGAGAGGAGATTCGAGGAGATTCGAGGAGATTCGAGGAGATTCGAGGAGATTCGAGGAGATTCGAGGAGATTCGAG